>MU105555.1:0-349317 GCA_012274485.2 Sinapis alba | reverse complement strand
AAAAAAAAACATTTTGGTCATTTTCCTCCTTAAAAACTATTTTTGGGACAAACAAACTAAAAGAGGCTATCTAAGGGAATTACTCTAAAAATAATTAAAGTAATATTTAAAATTAAAATAATAATTTTATATGCTTTTACAATTTATTTCACTCTTTACAGTTTTTGCGGTTTGATGGGTATATGCGATTCAAATTTTTCCGACTCGCACCCGTTCTGCTTAAAATCGATTCAACTCGCAAATGCACCCGTATATCAAAAATTTTGAATCGATCAACCCGCATCCGTCCCGTGTTGGATTAATGCGGGACCAGCAAGTAATGACTCAAATTCTCAGCTTTAACTTCCATGTTTCTCCTCAGGGTCAATATTGTTGTAAATCCCGTATTTTTTAATGGACCTTATTTACAATTCGTATAATAGGTCCACTTGATCCATTCTACGAAGACGTACCTTTCAATGGTATATCTAAGGTCTCACCAAACTTTTGAGAGATATATAGAGGCTAATCGCTATCAATTAGAAAAACAATAAAAGAAACATACAAATAACAATCACCACAAATATAACTTAATGTCAAACCCCCAAAAAATCACTCCAACTTACACTAACTAACACATACTGCAGTTGTAACAAGTATGGTGGATGTGAATAAACACTGCGAGGTGCAAATAATTATTTTTACAAAAAAAAATTGTATGGGACCTATCATATACTGACGTGGCAGCACCATGAGAGACTAAACTGTCTCATCATATAATAGATTTTATCCTCAATAGTAATTTGGCATGATAAAAAAATAAACTCACTACAATTTGAATATATATATGTTTTTTGGTTTGAAATAATTACAAAACAAAAATAATTTATTGAATTTATTTTTCAAATTAAATAACAAATATATCCGATTTTTATCCACCCAACCCAGTTATGTTTTTGGTTCACGTTTCATTTGGTTCTCCGTCTGTTCCGTATGGATTTAAAAATACATAATATATGCGACGTTTCTAGAAAATAACAACAAAATTATATAACGAAACATTAATATTTCGGACCCCGCGCTTGCGCGGAGGCTATGAATCCTAGTATGTTTTATGAGATTACAGTCACATGAGATGATAAGGGAGCATCAATAAAAACACTTTATATTAAAAAAAAACTTACAGTTCACAGTCGCAATCTCAATTAACTCCTTCTCCACAATTTTACACAAGCTGGACTTTACTCCCTCCCTCCCTCCCTCCCATGTGCCCCACAAGGCAATAATTAGATACCAGTATTGGTTGATGTTAGATTATTTAAGCCTTTTCCGAATACGTGAACAAACACCTAAACACGACTTCATAAGAAGAATCTGTAACAGCGATGAATATCAAAAATGTGATGGTGGTAGCTAGTAGAGGGGTCATTGCTGTGTTTCTGAGACTGATAACATTAGTTATACAAGACCAGGCCTGATCCGACCAATATAGTTAGAAACAATAATTTTAAAGTGCTTTTTATTATTTCCAACTCTGTTTTCTTTTTTTTGGGTACAAGATGCAGCTGACAGGTAATTAGTCTTTTTGGGGGTCAAGTAATTAGTCTATTAATATCTTCTTTGTATAAACTAACTCATCCCCATGCTTTGAGCAAATCCCTTTTCTCATCTTTTTCTTCATTAATATCTACCTTTAGTCTGTTGTTCAAGTCAATACACTTTCATAAATTGAAAAAAGCATAAGATTCGCTCTATATATATCTTCATGGAACAAATCAGCTCCATACGGTTCTATACGATGTCTTCTTAACAAAGTTATAGAGATAACTAAGAGATGGTGTTAGAAAAAAAAAAGAGAGAACTAAGAGATAACATGACGCTACCGACATGGGAAATGTGTTAAAAAAAAAATACAGCAGTGACAGCTTATCCTAACTTAGCTGTATTTAACTATTTATCTATTAATAAAATACATAATACGCTCATCATAAATAGAGGGATGTGGGCACAAGCAAAACTTTAATTCTACATAATATCTATCTCTGTTATTAGAGAAAGAAGAAAAAGAGAGAGAGAAAAGGTCGGAAGAAGATGGGAGCATTCGAGGATCAGGTGAAGATGAGGGCGATAGAGCTGAAGCATCTGTTCAAGAAAAGTATCAAAGTCGTCGGCAAATCTTGCAAGAAGGGTTGGTCCAAAGTCAAGAACCTTCGTCGCTAATTCCCTCTCCTCCGTCTTGTGTTCTCTTTTTACTTCTTACAAAAGTTTTGTCTTCTTCTTCTACTTCATACTTTTGTGGGTTTTGCATTTATCCAAGTCTTCTCATTATTTTGTAATTGTTTTTTTCTCGTCATTCTTTTCTTCTCCCCCCTAATTACTTATTTTGGTTGGATGTCAATACCTTTCTTTATCAATGGATATGATAAGAAGATCTACTCTTAACACTCCACAAGAATTTTACACATCTTTTTAATTATTCATTTCCCTTTTTTTGATCAAAGGAGATAATTATTCATTACTTGAACTATGAAATAAAATAACATGTTCTGTTTGACAAAAAGTAAAATGATGATAATTTGAAAATTAAAAAACTTCTCCATCAATTGTAGTCCACAAGAGAAAGAAATGAAAGACCCGAACCACAGTTTTTAATCATATTTAAGATGTAAACAGTAAAAAAGGAAAAAAAGACAGGAACCACATAGTATTTAGCTTTATTGGGCCGACATGGGCCTCTCCACGTAGCGCTAATTACCACACAGTTGCAACTATATAAGGAAGGATCTTAGGGTTTTAGAGGAGAGGAAAAAGATGACAAACTCTATGGTGGCGCAGAGAAAAATAAACAAAATCAGTGAGAGCTTTTCTGAGCGTTTTAGTTACAGTTAACGTTATCACTAGCAAAGATTTGTTATTTGTGTGTGTTTTCTTATGATTTACTGCATGCCGTCTTTCATTTACTTGTTTCTGTTGATCGAGTCCAGCTCATATTGATGATGTTGTTTCTCTTATCATTATGCTTCGCAGACCTTTCTGTTATGTATTCATGTCAGTCTCTTGCGAATCTTTTGTTTTTTAGATGATTGGGCCGGTGATGATTGAAAAAGTTTGCCTACATTGTTTGATTTTACCACTGAAATGGAAACTTGAATCCTATATTCACTCTGAGGCTCATTCATCCTTTTATTTATCTATTTATAATCATAATAATCTATAGGATCCTTTTCTCATATGGCAAGCCAATGATGATTCAAAATTTGCCTACATTGTATGATTATCCAATGATATCTATTTAAAATAATTTATTCCGAGGCTTACCTAGTTTTGTTTTCTTAGAAGAGAGAGTTGCATTTGTATTTCTGTTCTTGTTGAAAGAAGAGGCTGGTGATGATGTATCATATCTTTGCCTACATTGCCTGATCAAAGCTATATATATATTGGCTTTGAGCAACTGAGTGAATGATAAACTCTTCTGAAGCCCAATCATCAAGTCTTATTGTTTCTGCTCTTATTACTTTGTGTTTGATCTTAGAGACTTTCCACATATATGTTGTTGGTAAAGTCTTTCTCTCAAAAGATTTCTGTTAGGACTTCTTATATGGTTGGTTGGTTGCTGGAGTCCATATGTACTTTTTGATG
Organism: Sinapis alba; assembly: GCA_012274485.2. NCBI lineage: Eukaryota > Viridiplantae > Streptophyta > Magnoliopsida > Brassicales > Brassicaceae > Sinapis > Sinapis alba. The sequence goes on along the minus strand of MU105555.1, from coordinate 345,699 downwards.
AAGGTGCGGTGTGGTCTTCTTCTAATATTTGTAGAGCATTTTTTGAGGAAATTAATAAACGTGGAGTGTGGATTTTATCTAAAGACTCGAACCATTAGCTAGTTGAATAAGCAACCCATCTAAAGAACATTTCCATGTATAAAATCTCTAGGATCCTTCTATTGCTCTTCCATTTTATCATGGACACACTATTGTGTTTATTAAACAAATGAGTTGATCATCGTTACTCGATGAGGTTCATCTAACAGCACCTACGTTTTTGTGTAAAACAGGTAAATATCCCTTATATAGAAATCAGTGCCAACAGGTCCCAAATAATGCTTCTTCCGCTCACCATATTCTCTCCCATCGCTTTTATTCCTGTAACCAATATAATACAACACGAGTTTCTTATCCCAAAAACTAGAAGATGCTCTTCAGTATAAACTAGAGATCCCCACAAAATACAAAATGGAAATGCTCGATCGAAATCCTCCAGTGATTAGGGATCATGTAACACACATCCCCTATATCAAAGACAACATCACTAAGATTCTCAGACCAAAGTAGTTGAGTTATATGGCTAGAGAGATCTTATTGATCACTAAACGCATGATTATTACAGGTCTTTTAGGAAAAATAAGAGACAGTCTCTGGTTAAAATTTAAGAGATTGTCTTTTATTTTTTCTAAAAAATCATCTCTAAAAGATCTGCAATAATCATGGCCTAAGAAAGAATCCTGAAAGAATGAAGTAAATATACAGAGTACAGACTGCAGTGAGCTATATATTAGGCCTGGGCGTTCGGTGGCCCATTCGGTATCGGTCCGGGTGATTCGGATTTTTGGTGTTATGCTCAGAAGTCCCATTCGGTATTCACTAATTATCGGATCGGATTCGGTTCGGTTCTTTCCGGTTTCGGTTTGGATCGGATGTAACCAATATTTAAAATCTGTCTTAAAATATATTTTTTAAACCTCAAAAATTGACAATTTTTTTTTCAAAATATATAAATTATTTACAAATCTAATTAAAAATTAATTAAACTATCTAAATTAGCTAAAATGTATTCAAAATAACAAATAAAACAAATTACAAAAATATTTTGAATACTCTAAAATATCTAAATCACCTTAAATATATTAAAATATTAATATATTTAACTATTTTTGGATATTTTCGGATCCTAGTTCGGATTTCGGTTTGATACGGGTTATAACCAAACTCCAAAGTACTAAGCTCATAAGTCCCGTTCGGATATTTTTGTATAGCAGTTCGGATTCGGTTTCGGTTTTTCCGGTTCGGATTTAGGTAGGTACTTCGGGTTGAGGTAAAAACGCCCAGGTCTACTATATATATAACGACGATCATCAACCACGTTGGTCTCTCCAACTTTTAGGTTGTTAATGACTATCTCAAAATGATCAGGGCCAAAGTTAGAATAAATAAAATGTTCCATGATGAATATTACTAGTAAACTTCATCTTGAGTTTTACTTTTGTATAGTTAAGTGTAATTCTCTCAACATCATCATGGTTTGTGCGAACAAATTTCAGTCGACTTCTTGTCCTGAAGATGGCTGCGTCCAGTCACCCTGCCCAATCTGCAAGACTGCTCCATCATTAGTCTCTGTATCGAATCTTTCTCCCATGGCACTATCCCAAACTCATCGTTGAACCCTTCCATGCCTTGTATCAAAAACTGCCACACCAATGTTCCTGCCCCAGACCTCCTGCGCTTTGCTGATTTGTATACAACATCAAATATTGTTCTGTAGAATCTATCACGCTGCGATGGCTCATAGTCCTTATTCATATTCGAGAGCCCAAACTCCGTGAAGAGAACAGGCTTCTTCAGTTCCTTGTCCCCATCTTCCATGTGTGACTGCATCCATTTCACAGCAAACTTTAGGTTCTCTTCAAACCCCTGATCATGAAACCTGCACCCAATGAATGCATGGGAACTTTGTTTGTTTGTTTCAAGACTTCCATGCAGCAATCAAAACAAATATAGAGAGAGGCGGCTTACCAGTGATCAGGGTAGATATGAACCGATGCAAAATCAATGTTTGGAGACTCAGAGTTTCTAACAAAATCTGAACCAAGCTCAGATGCCCACCTTTCCGGGTTAACCGTCAGCCGTTTTGGGCTCTTGGGGCCGTAGAAACCTTCCAAGCCTACGGTTAGAAGATGCTTCTTGTCAATCGATTTAATAAATGCTGTCATTTCGTTTATCCAGTCCTGAAGAATCCCCCACAAAAAAAGAAGAATCCACATTACTCTTTTGTAACAACAAAACACTAATAATTTGATCAATGTTATTGGGACAAGAAACCTATCAAACAAACTCACTTGGAGAGTATCCCCAGAGATATCAGTCAAGCACCGAGGCTCGTTTATCAACTCCCACGCAAATATCGTAGGGTCGTTTCTGTACTCTATCCCTGTTATCGAGTTCTTGCGGGTCAGCAGCACCTAAGCCAAAATGTCATATCAGAGTTTCAACATTACTAACAACAACACCCTGCTCTGTCTCTCTAGGCTAGAAAGAGACAAAGGATCCAACACATACCGTGAGATAATTCTTGAAGTATCTGCGGATAGATGGATCAAAGAAGAATGAATCATTAGAAGAGCTGAGGCCAACACCTTCTTGCCATGCCCAATTCACGTACTGAGTCTTCCCTCCATACGCTTGTAGGTTATTCACTAAGCTAAGAAGCAACCTAACACCGTGTGTTTTCGCCTCTGCGATTACATGATCCAAGGCCTAACCACATTATTATATCATTAGCTTCATCAAGAGAGAGAGAAAAAAAAGGGATGTAACCACATTATACAAACTTCAAATGCTACATTGCTCTGTTTTCTATTTATAATCATCTTCGCTGGCATTGTGATTAAAAATAACCTCAACGATGACTAATGTCGTCAAAAAGACTGATTTTTTTTTTCTAAAGACAAGATCTTAAGAGAAGCTTCCAAGTGTAATAATAATGTTTTTAGAGCCTAAAAATAAAATAAAAAAAAACGGGGAAAGCGTAGATGGGAAGACAAGAGGAGATACCTTGAAGACACGTTCATCGAATCTGCCAGGAGAGATCTGGAGAGCGTTGTAGCCACCATCATTGAAGGCCCATGTTCTACAAACAGTGAGACCCATTTTGGATCCAGCTTCAAGCATTGCACCGACACGGTGTCTGCTATGATCATTGACGGCATGGTCCATGAACCAGTAGGAGTTCCAACCGTTCACATAGAGAGGCTTACCATCCAACACGAACTGTGTGCCGTTTCGAGTTACGAAACCTAGCTCGGCTTCCCTGTTGTAATCAAACCACAAGTCTCCGAAGGAGAGATATAGAAAGGAGACACATGTAAGGAAGCCTAGTATTGGGATCAATGGCACGTTCGCCATGCTTCTTCGTGCTCTTGTTAGCTTGTGGTGGTGGTGGTTTTTCAAGATCGCTTGTAGTCTCGCCAGATTTGTTCCGATGGGGAAGCAAAAAATGCAAGCCGGACCTTTGGAAAAGATTCAACTTTTATCAACACCCCAAAAAATCTCAGCTTTAGTTATTTGAATAAATTTCCAATAAGAAACAACTAAAGAAGCATTGAGGATGAAAAGTTGTCTATTTACGGTTTGATCCTCTAAAATGCGAAACTGATGAATGCCCACATGTTAAGTTAACAGAGAGGTGTGAGAGAATGAAGAAGAAAGGAAGCAAGTTAAGATTCAAATTACACGCACTTTGATGTGGGGGTCCTTTTTTTGTCTGTCTATGTGGACAATCAGGCGTTAATTCTGGAGGAGCTTTTGCGGTATAATGTTTGGTTTTCATTAATTACTGTTCTATTAACCACATCAGCCAAGAAGAATAAACCGAAATCATAACCACACAAATACAATTTAATTTTTCTTTTCCATTTTTGTTACGTTTACAAGAAAAAACGCATAGGAATACATAAAGTATAATAAAGTGGAATGAAAACAAACCCACCCTATGTATCTTCTTTGGGAAAAAAGAAAACATAAACATAGGCCACCCTTTGTAGATGAAAGCCTTTTCTTGAGTATACAATTAAAATGATATTTATAATTAAATACGCTTTCCACTTGATAGCAAATTAATAAAGTATTCAGGAAACAAGACTAGTTGTTCATGTCAGTGCAAGTATGTTTTGTGAAAAAGTTCATTCAGATTTTAAAACTGAGACAAAGGAAAAAAACAAACAAATATTTGTTTCGGTTTTAAAAAGTCTTTATGAAAACAGACCACATGTTTGAGCGTCAGTAGATTCAGGATTTTCCTCTGTCCTCTTTGATAGACGTTCAACCATGTGAATCTCACATAAGATAATACTTGTTTTAGTATGAAATGTAATGTATTATATTATTTGATTCAATTAATTAAGACAGACCTTTGTTTCTCTTATTTTCTTTAGGGAAAATCACAATTTGGTCTTTTTTTGTTAATAAGTAAATCAATTTTGTATAATAATCTAGTACTATGTTCTCATCAATGACCACCGACCTTAATAGTATGTTGAATTTTCAAAAAGGATTGCAACAGAGAGCATCACATGTATTAGCTTTGGTGAGGATGGCTGGCGGTCAATCACCTGTTCTTTATTTGTAAGAAAGAAAACGGAAGGAGTTTGGTTTCATTTATAGCGACTAATGAAAAAGGACACTTAACACAACACACAACAACGTAGAAAACACTATTGTCTTTTATGATGTTGCTTTCACCATTAGAGAGCTTTAGCAAAGGTCCTTGGCGGCTGCAACAACTGCATCAACGGTGAGTCCAAATCTCTTGTAGAGCACATCGGCCGGTGCACTTGCTCCAAAACTGTCTACACCGATGGCCTTTCCTTTGGAGCCAACCATCTTCTCCCACCCAAAGGTCGACCCTGCTTCAATACTCACTCTCGCTGAAACCCCTGATGGTAACACACTTTCTTTGTACTCTTCGCTTTGTTCATCAAACAGCTCCCAACTCACCAGAGACACTACCCTCACTGCTCTTCCTTCTTCTCTCAGCTTCTCTCCAGCCTTTGCAGCAATCTCTAGCTCCGACCCTGTCCCCATCAGGATTACGTCTGGTCTATTACCTGCCGAGTTGTCAGAGATCACGTATCCTCCCTTCTCCACTCCCTCAACCGATGTTCCAGGTAAATGGGGCAGCTTCTGTCTCGACAGAGCCAAGATCGAAGGCCTCTTTCTGTTCTCTACAGCTACTTTATATGCCCCAGCTGTTTCGGTTCCATCAGCTGGCCTCAGCATCAAGATGTTGGGCATGGCTCGGAAGCTCGCCAAATGTTCAATAGGCTGGTGGGTCGGTCCATCTTCTCCAAGACCGATTGAATCGTGGGTCATCACGTATATAACCCCAGCTTCAGACAGCGCAGCGAGCCTGATGGCAGCTCTCATGTAGTCTGTGAAGACAAAAAAGGTAGCACAGTAAGGAATGAGCCCCGGGCTGTGACAGGTTATGCCATTGCAGATAGCTCCCATGCTGTGTTCCCTGACGCCAAACCTAAGGTTTCGCTCTTCAGGTGCATCCTTTTGGAAGTCACCAAACATTTTGAGCAACGTCATGTTGGATGAAGCAAGGTCAGCACTCCCACCAAGGAACCCAGGAAGAACCTTTGCAAGGGCATTAAGACACTGTTGGGAGAGGTTTCTTGTTGCATCTGCAGGACTCTCTGGCGTGTAAGTCTGGAAATACAGGAGAGCAGAACCATATTAATCCCACCACGGATATTAACATTCTTTCCATGTATACAACAAGATGGAACTTTTTTTTTTTAGTTGCTCATCAACATTTTGTTTTTTATAAATGAAGTTAATAAAGCTGCAGTTAATCTTTCAGTTTTGAAGTTGGGGTAAAAAATTTCAAGCTTACCGGCAATGATTTTTCCCAGCCAGTAGGTAAGTTAACAGTAACTATAGATTTCAGCTCCGCAGCTTCTTGTGGGTACTTCTTCGCATAGTCAGCAAACTGAGCATTCCATTCTGCTTCAAGAGAAGCTCCTTCAGGGATATGCCGACTCCAATGGCTGCAAAAGTGACAATGGTGCCATTAACATATGTGCACTAAAACATACTCAACAAAGCAACTAACCTCTTGACGTCTTCAGGAACATGAAAAGGCCCATAAGGCCATCCAAGATTCTTTCTGGTAGCATCAACTTCCTTTTCACCCAGTGCACTTCCGTGGACACTGTAAGAATTTGCCTTGTTTGGTGATCCAAAACCAATGGTTGTAGTTATCTGCCAATTTCAAAAAAAACAACCATAAAATTTACTATTACACATATACGTTTTGCAGAAAAAGACATGTTTATATATTTTAAACCAATCATAAGAACATCAGGTATCCATTTTCTAGTTTCCACCTTTTTTATATAAGAGCAAATCCACAACCAAGCAAAAGCCACATGACAAGAATGTTGAGAGGAGGGTGACCTTGATCAAAGTGGGTTTGTCTTTAACAGTCTTAGCTTCCTTAATGGCAGCGCGGATTTCATCATAACCCGTGTTTCCATTCTTCACACAGATAACATGCCAACCCAGACCCTGAAAACGTGTTTCGACGTTCTCGGTGAAGGCGATCTCTGTGTCACCGTCAATGGAAATGTGGTTGTCATCATAAAAGGCAATGAGCTTCCCCAGACCCCAATGACCCGCAAGAGAACAAGCTTCATTGGTAATTCCTTCCATTTGGCATCCATCTCCGAGAATAGCATACCTACACAGAAACCTCAAGTTAAGTAGACAAGTTAATTTATGGGGGAATGACTCAAAAGTGGGGGGGTTTACGTGTAATGGTCGACAATATCAAAGTTTGGTTTGTTGAATCTGGCAGCCAAATGCTTCTCAGCAAGAGCCAAACCCACAGCATTTGCAATTCCTTGGCCAAGAGGACCTGTACAGAAAAGAATCAAACACACACACGGTTCCATGTTAAATTCAAATTTATCATGGACTTTCATATTCTCCCATTTTCCTTCAGAATAATGGTTCTTATAACTATTAATCTTTAACAATATATCAGTCTAAAATTCAGTTTAGTCGAACTGCCTGACCATTCGGCTCAAGTCGGTTTAGGATCAATCAGTTTTTTTTCGATGAGCAGATCAATTTCATTTGGTTGGGCATGGTGTCTTCGGGCTATGTTACCATGTTAGATTCGAGTTTATCATGAACTTCTAATTTAAAACTAAACCAATTGGTGTGATAAAGTGAATCGATCATAACCCTTTATAAATTACTTAAGATTTATTATTTTTAAATTCCCGATGTGGTACAATTTTATCTCTAATACTCTTCCTCGACTCCATGAATTAAATAAGATTGAAAGATGAGAATAGAACCAGTGGTGACTTCAACACCAGGAGTCTCAAAATTCTCGGGGTGGCCTGGAGTCCTACTTCCCCACTGACGGAAGTTCTTCAAGTCTTCTTCCTAAAAAAAAGGAACCAACTCGTTAATTCTCAACGCATGATTCGTTGAAAAAGAAGAAAAGAAAAAAAGAAGGATACCTTGACGCTGTCGTAGCCAGCGAGGTGAAGCAAGGCATAGTGGAGCATGCAACCATGGCCGGCAGACAAAATGAAACGATCTCGGTTAAACCAGTAAGGGTTCTTCGGGTTGAACTTCATCACTTCGTCGAATAGTATATGACCCATCGGGGCACATCCCATAGGCAGCCCCGGGTGACCCGATTTCGCTTTCTCCACCGCATCGATCGCCAGAAACCTTATCGTATTGACTGATTTGTCCACGTCCGTCTCGGCGGAGGCACGCACACATATCCTGCGTGTGAGGGCTCTGACTCTGGGATCTCGCCGAGGAGTGAAGGATACATGGTGATCCGTAGGCTGAGGAGAGTAACTTTTGTAAGACGGCAGCGGCTGTGCGAGGCGAGCCTTTGATAAAGTCAGCGAGGACGCCATTGTCGCCGTTGCATGAGAGTTAGAGACTGTGTTTTTTAAAAAAAAAATATTCTGGTGTGACCGTCAAGGTCCCTATATCATGATCGTTGGATCTGGGGATGACGTCGTTGAGCGGATCAAGGCGGTTCGGTGCAACAACCCCTGCCTCGTAAATTATGATACGACTAATCTGCAAGATCTACTTGGGCCGAGAAGCCCATTATATTCACAATTTGGGCCTTTTAAGATTCGAATGCTTCAAACTATGGACGTTTATGATATTTCAAACCTACATGGCTACTTTATCTTGGAGAGGTACTCGAGTATACAATCGAAACAAGTGATTTAAGCTGAGAATTTATATACTTCAAAACAAAAAATAAAACGCAAGTCCTAAACCGAAACTAGATCGTTGACTTACTTTAAACTTAACACACCGATCTCAAACATTTCAATATATTCATAAACTTCAAATCAAATGTTAAACTAAAAATAGTATTTCAAATAAATTATTCCTAAAATAACTTTTAAATTTTTGAGTTTAAAAAATCTTTACATAACACAGATCAAAACTGTTTTCAATGTACAAAATTTTAACTTACATAAAAATAAAATAAATCATTTATAACCATTTACATATTAACTATACTTCAAAATTTAAAAGTATATAAAATAATTGTACAAAATTATAATTTTCATTAGTAAAAATGTTGGTAATAAAAAATTAATTCGGTGCTTGGTCAAAACCTAATAAGGTTATTGAAATGTGTAAGTGTGAAAATATTTTAAATTTTGGCTTTTGTTTCTGAAAATATAACTTATTTGTATCTATTGCAAACGTTATATTTTCAAAACTGTAAAAAGTATCACTTGAAATAAAATAAATAAAAAGTAAAAATGTTGTATACTTTTATTTAGCTAAGACAGATATGTTGTTTCTTAATTCTTTATATTATTTCCTGATATTGTAAGAAAGCATTTTAAGCAAAAAAACAATGTGAAGGAAACTTGTGTTTCTTTGGCTAAACAACGTGAAATAACTTTTATTTATTTGGCTAAATAATGTGAAATAAGCTTTGTCAACCGTTAGAGCTTTCGTGAATCTTGGGTAATTAATCAATTTAATATACCTTATATATTAGAATTTCAGCGCTTACACTTTCAATTTGCTTGTCTAATGTTGAATTGATCAATATAACAAAGTGCAAATACAATGCTAAGGGCCAAGTGTTGATAGTCACATCTGTATAATATTATTTAAGGGTGCGCCAAAGAGGAACTAGATCACGGTAATAATGAATCATAAAAAATTTTTGAAACACTACCGGATTCGCCATGAGAATAACGAACATGGTGATCTCCAGAGGCTCGCCAAAAGTTTCAGAGCAAAAACATAGCACATTGACATAAAAAGATAGAAACACCAAGGTTGAATCTTAAAATGATCATTGCCGTTAACATTATAGTCGTCGTTGTAAACGACTCCATTAAAGTATTATAAAAATGTAATTTCATATATCTCAAAAAATAAATTAAATATAAAATAATAATTAAATATAAAATTAATAGCTTTTTTGAAAAAACAGATTTAATTTTACAGAAAATAATAAATTTGGGAGAAAGAAGACGAAAGAGAAAATTATATAGGATCCATTTTGTTTTAATGAGTGTAATGAGTATCAAAAATTGGCTTTATTTAGTTAGTATTTGAATAAAAATATGTGAAAAATGATAAGTAGTCTATAGTGTAATTGTAAACTACAAAAATGACTAATGGTGTATATCTTGGATTTCTTTAAACAATGACATTGTCTTTTTTTTTTGTCTTATTCCTTTTGAAATTGTCATAAGAACATCTTCAATGGTAGTATTTAACATTAAAGTTCTAAAATACGTATATGTTACATATGATTAGTTTTAAAAAACTTCGTATTGAGTCTTCTGTAGAACTAATAACCATACAATTTAATACTAATATTAATATATATAGAGAGATTTTTAGAACTCTAATGATAAATCTACTCCCTCCGTTCCTAAATATAAGAAGTTTTGAAAAATTCTTATGTTTCAATATATAAGATGTTCTCACATTTCTAGATAGCTTTAACTTTATCAAAAACTGCGTAGCCAATCAAATTTAGTAGTTTTATTTTTTAATTGGTCAAGTAGTTTTTAATTTATGTTTTTAATGATACTTTTTAGATAAAAAATAACTTTCTTAATAAATGTGTTTTACCTAGAAATCTTATATTTAGGAACAGAGGGAGTACCATTTACTATTGAAAGTGCTCTAAATATACATATACAGTCAAACAATATTCATTTTCATATTAGATAATATGATGTTATATATCAACTCACACATATTAAAAATCTATCTTAAAAATAATTTTTAAATTATAAATAAAATTAGTAAAAATATAATTAGTTACATAGTTTTTATAAAGATAAAATTACCTAAATATATACGAATATTTTTGTATATTAAAACGAATGGAATACACAACAAAAGTAAGAAACATTAAAATTTTGATAGACTTCATTGTTATACTTTCCAAATTTTCCTGATAAAATTAAATGACGTGCTGTACGCTTTTTGTTGTTGTTTTTGTTGATAACGTCTATTTCACTATCCCTTCTGTGCTTGAAAGGCATCTTTTTGTATATTATTAGAATATGATCGAGTCTATCCGGAGAAGCTCACGAGATTAGTCATGCTGACATGGAAACTAGCTGTCTTGAGCAATCATTCATTCTTGAGATCAGACCCATCATCCAATCACAGTTCGACTAATCCCACCAATCCTCACTTTCGCGGCGCCTTGTATCAGTTTTGTTGATTTCAGATGGGTCCCATCTCCGTCATGCCCACACTATATATAAATTCTCCTCTGTTTTCTTCAACCTCATAAATAAAATACAAACAAAATAACATTTTATTCTCCTTTTCTTTAAAATTTTTAAACAGATGGATCGGCAAAATTCCGATGACATCATGAGATTTCTAGATGGAATGGCTAGCTCTGATGATGTTCTCTTCGGTTTCCTTGATGAAGGAAACCAGTCACCGGAAGACTTCAACCTCAACGGCGGTTCAGATATAGACGACGTCGCCGACAATAACAATTGCAATTCTGAAGAAAACAAAGTTTTCTGGCAGGAACAAGAACAACTTCTCCAGGTAACTTTTGTTGTTTTTTTCTTTTCAAAAACATAATTAATCGTCATTTTAATTTAGCTCATAAAATTCACGGTCTAACTTTGGTTTGGAATTGTGTATAGGGGACACTGTATAGGACAAGTTCGATTGAGACAAAGATTAGACAAGCGACAAAGGAAGCTTTGAAACAAGTTAAATCAAAGGGTCTTCATTGTTTCTGCCGTCGACCTGTCGCTGGCGGTTGCCGGAGCTGCTTACGTGGCGAAATCTCTCGACACCTCCGTGATGTGGCTGGCTACGACTGTGTCATCTCCAAATCCAAATGGAGAAGCTCTCAAGACATCCCTGCAGGTTAGGACACATCTTTTACTCATTATTATTATTAAAATGCCGAGTAGTGGTTCTGAAATGTTCAGCCATCATTATCCATCATTCCTCAAGATCACGTCAATGCAAAATATCTAAAATAATAATTTATTTTTTTGGTTAGAGAAATGGAAAACACTATGTCCACAAGAACACGAAAGATTTTTTCATGAGACCCATTCTTTAATTTGTTGCTTTAAGTATTATTTGAAATTATATTTTTTATTATGAGTTTTTCCTAAACGAGTATTTGGACTGACTCGTGTAATATATTTTAATTAAAAAAAATCAGGGGAACACGAGTACATAGAGATCGTGGACCGATCTGGTTCAAAGAAAGGCGAGATGCGAGTGGTGATTGAGTTATCATTCAGGGCAGAGTTCGAGATTGCAAAAGGCGGTGAAGAGTACAAAAGGCTTATCAGCCGATTGCCGGAGGTTTACGTCGGAAAAACCGATAGGCTCCGATCATTGATCAAGATATTGTGCATCGCTGGAAAGAAATGCTTGAGAGACAATAAAATGCATATGGGACCATGGAGAAAACACAAGTACATGCAAGCCAAGTGGCTTGGCACGTGCGACGATAGATCGAACTCCTTGGAATCGGCGGTCTCCGAGACAACAGAGCCGGAGAATTGGGTGCCGAGGGCGAAGCCTAGAGTTTCTATGTTGAACTATGATGGTCTGCTTGGTAGTTTGTCCACTGGGATGAGCCGTCATGCAGCTGTAACGGTCGTGTGATTGTGTGTAAAGCAAGTAACTAATGACTTGTAATTATTAATTTAATTGATTAGAGTCAGGGGAAGTGAGTGTTAAATTAATGATGAGTTCCCGATTTTTAGTTAACCGCAATGTGCCTCAACGGCGTAGCCTCTAGACCGATTAGTTCATCAGTGCAGCATGAAGATATGATAAATTTGTGACTATTTTGCGATTGAATTCAGATTGTATACTATAGATTTTTGAATCCCCACTTTTGTATGAAAATTTCATTCATTCATTGCCAAAGTTAAAGAGATATTTATGTTTCGTATTATATGCAACCTATGTATTAGTTAAATCTGTCAATCTATTAAATCCAATTAACATATACTCAAACTATTCCGGCTTATTCATTACTACATTTTCTTAAATACTGCTCTTTCTGTTATTTTTTAAATATAAATTATTTTAGAATTGTACATATAGATTAAAAAATATTTTTTTTTTATAGTTTATAAACAAAAATATCATTAATTATTTATCTGACCACAATTCTAATAATAAAATAGAAAGTATATTATTGTTGTGAAAATAGTATGGTTGCCTTTCTATCATACGTTGAAATGATGCTGGTTGTGTTCTTAACTTCTTCTTAACTAAATTAACCAATGGATAACAGCAATACATGTGACGCGAAATACAAAGTAAGACCAGTGGAGATACATAAATTAGTCAAACTAACCAACATATTGCGCATCACTTGAGAGGCAAGCAGAGTGTCTATAAATGTGTCCTTCTTTCTTTCTGTTTTTTTTTTCACACACAAACAGACTTTACAGAGACTCTTTATGTGGAAATAATTACGAAGAGCATAAAGAGACACGTTGTTTCGCGAGTAACTCGTTAAGCTTGTCCATGAGCTTAGGATCAGAGCATATATACGTTTCCATCGACTTTCTCAGACTCCTCAGTGTCTCTGCGTCATCTTCACACGTCTTACTGTTGAGCAGCTTCGTGAACAGTTCCTTCCACAGATCCACGTTCCAGTATCTGCACACAGCTTATAGTGTGAATCGAACATTCTGGAGACAAAACAAGAAGAAACCAGCGCACCTTTTGAAGGAAGTTCTTGGCAAATTTACGTAGCCACCGTCCAGAGATTGTTTTTTATCGATCTCCATGTATGTGTTGTGCAGCATCATATGTACGATTACACAGAGTCCATAAGTGTCCACCTATATAAACAACACACGTTCCATTCAACCACAAATTCTTCAATGAGATGGGATATTAAAAAAAAAATTGACATTGCCTGAAACTTCCAAGGTTTGTTCTCCTTCATCTCCGTGCAACGGAAGCCTGAGGTACGACAATCTCCTGTAAACTGGGTGGTGCTAGGAAACAGTCTCAAGTCTATTCCTCTACCCCAGTCGACAAGACATAGACCCTGATGTTCAACTTTCATCAGACTAAAAAATCATAACTAAGTTTGTATATTGAAAGGATTTTACCTGATTGCTCCAAGAGCCTGTTTTTTCATGAAAGCCTGTCTCGGTTAGATTTTGCCTGCAAGTTAGTAGTGATGTATCTCAGTCTCCCTTTGCTACGATTGTTAATGAAGAAATAAATGCTTCTTCTAATCAGAGCAACTTACGGAGGGTATTGGATGAGCAGATTGTCTGGCTTGAAATCACCATGAATGATTCCAACACTGTGCAAAGTTTCCAGCATGTACAGCATCTCAATTGTGTAATACATGCACAAAACTTCTTCCATGGACTTGCCAACAACGACATACGAGTTTATGACGTCCTAGGCAAATATAGAAGGGCATGTAAGCAAGCATGGTTGCATGCATATCGGTTATTCCGTCCGTAAAGAGTCCACAGAAACCTACCTGGAGTGTCCCATGTGATAGATAATCGCACACAAGTATACTGCAGTCTGAATACATGTGCACTCTCTGAGCCAATCCAAAACTTGATCTCTAGCATAGTAGTATGACAAGTAATAAGTGATCTGGTAAATTTAATGGAAAAGTTGGGTGCATACTTGGTTCTCGGGGATCCTGCGATCAAGCTGGCGATACATGTGAAATTCCCAAGGGAAAGGTGGCTTTTGTACCTGGTGACGAGAGCAATATATGTGATGTGATGTGAGCTACCTGAAAAATTGTGTATTTGAAAAGGGTCTAGTCTACCTAACCTTGAGAGCAACTATTTCATCAGGATTGTTGTCAATGCATGCTTTGAACACTTGAGCAAAACCACCTTGACCAGCACAACCCTTGATCTGGTACTTCCTTCCACCTTGCAAATATACAGAAACCTTGTCATTTATTTCCCTCAGATAAGAAATATTGTTCACTGAGGGGGGAATCAGTTCACATTTTAATTCAACTTTTAACATTAAGAGAAGGAATCTTTATCATACAGAGGTGTAATGTAACACGCCTATAGGATTAGAACTGGTGGCAGACAAGACTGGTATGGGGGAAAAAAAAGTGCACCTATGTCAATGATCTTATTTCTTGAAAAATTCTGCAAAGTTGACAAGTTGGCTTTGGCGGGGAAAGCTTTGTTGCTCGCATAGTATTCCTGATGCAAAACAGAAAGAAAGAAACTCATGAGGACATGGTTGAATCATGGAAAATATAAAAGATTTGGCTTACATCATATTTGACAAGCTGGGGTTTAATCTTGAGAACTAAATCATTCACAGTAGAGGTTTCCCAGGGGTTAACAAAAAGCGTCTCACTAACCTGAGAGAAAGCAAATGTACAAGGAAAGTTGTATTCAATCCTCCTCAAAAGTAAAGCCGTTAGAAAAGGTAAAAAACCTTAAGAAGGGGAGATCGTTTTGTCCGGTTAGAGATTCTTTGTAAGAAGAATGAGTGAGCCTCTTTCAACCTGTCAAAGGGTTGGGCTTTCCTGTCAAAAATGTCCAAGAATGAGCAATCAACAATTTTCAAACGAAACAAAGAGAAAAATAAATAAATAAAGAGAATATGAGATGAGAGGTATACCTTGAAAGACCAGTCTGATAAACCAAATGTGCTCTTGTCCATAAGCCTTTGAGCTCGAGAAAAGTGGCATACCATTCATAGAGCAACGAGTGCCCTTTGCATATCTCATTCTCTTCAACTTGTTTCAAAACACTCTCAAAATCTTCACTTCCCTCAAGCTAAGTCAAGGAATTAAATAAATAAAAAAACAATTCGATTGCATCAATTGATTAGGGATATATCACAAAGCAGTCTAATGAACAAAACTCAAATTCGAGGAAAGGATGATTACGTAGAGAAACCAGATCTTGAGGAATCTGACGTCATCTCGGTACCGAGCATCTTCCTTATAAGTTGAGATACACTCATAGAGAAGCTCATCGAGATCTTCTCCATTACTTCTACCAGAGCATACATCTTCTGTCGATTTTCGAATCTTCCTGAAATCAAAAGAAACCCGGAAGATTACATCCATAATTAAAAAGAAAAAAGAGAGAGATGAGCAGCGAGAGGGATCATGGATGAAGGAGTTACAGAAGCCAGGGGAAGAGCGGGTCCTCGAGGGAGCTCATAATCTGTTTTTGAATAGATAGACGGAATGGGAGAGATAGATATTTTTTGTTTTGAGAGCTGTTTTCTTCCTTTTTCGGCTTGAGAAAGAGAGTGGAGAGAGAAAGAGGGAAGTGAAAGCTTTTGAAATTCAAAACTTGTTGGACTTCTATAGGCCCAACAATAGTTGTGGGCCAAGTTGTTGTTTTAATATTTGTTTTCCACAATGTGTGCAAGAGGGATATTTTTAATTTTGTTTTGACTTTTGTAATTCTTATGAACCAATTTTATTTGATAAAAAGCTCGCCCGCCCGCCCGCCCGCCCGCCCGCCTGCCCGCCCGGGTTTAAACAGCCAGCAGCAGCAAACTGATCCAATCATCCGATAGAAATAGAAAACGACAAAGACTTGCCACATTACATACGTTTGTTTATACCACCAATAATGTTGATGTGTTGCGAAATATTTAATTTATGTGTGTCGGCAAAGAATCTAGCAATATTATCAGTACAAAGATCATTTGTTTAATAGGATTATTAACTACTTTTGCTGCCTAACGTAAAATTTAAATATATTAAAAAAAAAAGAGGATTTGGAGGGAACAAAAGAAAAAAAGTCGTCGGCGGAGAGCGCGTCCGCAAAGTGGGACGAAGAAGCTCAATAATGATACTGAACCCTCACTGTTATTCATTACGTAATAAACACCTCTTTCTCTCTCTGTCTCTTTCTTTCTTCTAAATCATTTCACATTTCATACACATAAACTCAACTCTCTTCTCACAGCAATGACAGGCAGAGAAATTCTCCATAAGATGAAGGTATGCTCAACATTCACCTTTCAGTTGACTTTCTAGTGTTTAAGACTCTTACATTATTTTTTAGAGATTTATTCTTCTAGAGCTTTTGTCTTTATATTATTTGTGCAGTAGTTGACTCCCCTTTTAGATCTATATGATTCTGTTCCAAGAATGTGTGGAGAGACAGTGTGTGTATTCATGGATCTTTGTCTCTTTAATTTCTTGTGTGGGTTCATTACAAACTCTTTGTGTGGATATATATATATATAGTTGAAGGCTGGATTCTGCGGATCTGAAACGGGCAGAGGTAAAAGCAGGACATGGAAAAACATCTCCCACGGTTTTCACTTTGTGAAGGGCAAAGCAAACCATCCCATGGAGGACTACGTTGTGTCTGAGTTCAAGAAAGTGGACAACCACGATTTGGGTTTGTTTGCCATCTTTGACGGTCACTTGGGACATGACGTGGCCAAGTACTTGCAGACCAATCTTTTTGACAACATACTCAAAGAGGTACATATATATCAAATGTTATTAAGCAAAGTAAAATAAATAATATTTTTAGAAGGATGAAAAATGCTTTTGTGAATTTATAATTAAGTGTGTATTTTGTTATCTTTATTCCTCAGAAAGATTTTTGGACTGATATGGAGAAGGCTATAAGGAATGCATACATATCAACAGATGCTTCCATATTAGAGCAGTCACTTAAACTTGGCAAAGGCGGATCAACTGCTGTAACTGGAATTCTGATAGATGGGCAAAAGCTAATAGTTGCTAACGTTGGAGACTCACGGGCAGTGATGTCAAAGAATGGTGTCGCATCTCAGCTCTCGGTTGATCATGAACCAAGCAAGGAGCAAAAGGAAATAGAGAGCCGTGGCGGTTTTGTATCCAATATTCCAGGTTAGCTCTCACACAGTTTTTAAGATGGATAATTGCTTAATTTGCTCACCAAGATCCCTGAATGGAATGGTTATAGGGGACGTTCCAAGAGTTGATGGACAACTAGCGGTTGCAAG
Source organism: Sinapis alba (assembly GCA_012274485.2). Taxonomy (NCBI): domain Eukaryota; kingdom Viridiplantae; phylum Streptophyta; class Magnoliopsida; order Brassicales; family Brassicaceae; genus Sinapis; species Sinapis alba. Next base: position 328,176 of record MU105555.1, on the reverse strand, counting down.
GGCGTTTGGAGATAAGAGCTTAAAGATTCATTTGAGCTCAGAACCAGACATAACTCACCAGACAATCGATGATGGGACCGAGTTCATTGTTTTTGCGAGTGATGGAATTTGGAAGGTATCAGATCTCTCTCTCTCTCTCAGTGTACTTGAACTAAGACGGACCTAAAAGTGTCTGAAATTAGATTTTGGTATTGGATTTAACAATAACAGGTGATGTCAAACCAAGAAGCTGTGGACGCAATCAGAAGCATAAAAGATCCACATGAGGCAGCCAAGGAGTTGATAGAAGAAGCAATCTCTAGGAAAAGCAAAGATGACATCTCCTGTATCGTTGTAAGATTCTAGTAATAATGTTTTTCATAGTCAAGTGTCTAAGAGAGAAACAAAGACATGTAAAAGCTCAAGCTATATGTGCTATATATATATATATATATATGTGACCAATATAAAGTATGGTCTCTTGTAAAACCATTGATGATAAAATCTCGCCAAAATGTAAAAGAATTTCGTGCAAATGGTTGTTGGTCCATTAGTCTAACTGATTGAAATTTCATTTCTGCGATTTTGGAATAGACGGTGTTGAGCAATGAAGTTTTCATATAACATGGCACAATTTATTGAAAATCAACGTTGTGAAGTCGGGTAAAACCAATTATCTCTTTTGTGTTACGAGTTTTGTATTATAATATATTAGCTTTAGTTTTCCATTTTTTATTTTATGTCATCCAATGTTTTTTTTTTTTTTTTACTTTCAAGGAGTTTACACAACCTGCCTAAACAGAAATTATAAATATTTTTATTATCCATATTTTTATTCGATTTTAAAATGAAGTTAAGATTACATACATGATCAAAAACTTTATATATGAACTTTTTATCACTCATTCTTTCCGCGAACTTCCACAGATGCCAACTCATATGAAGTTCTGTTTGTGCAAATAAACCATATACAAGTACAAAGGTTGGATTTATTGTGTGAAACACTAATACTACATGAAATTAAAATATTTGTAAACGAAATGAGTAGAAAGTTAGTACCGTGGGGGTTTAGGGGGAAGGGGTCCTCCTGGACCATGAGGAGGGTTTGGGCCACCACATTTGAGTTTACAACGTTCAAAACAATTACCATCATGAGGCTTACATGGTTTACAACATTTCTGAAAACATATTTGAAATGTTTTAATCCAATCTTTGTTGTCCTTTGCTTCTACTATGACCACCACAGAAATCACCACCATCATTATTAACACTATTGCATTCCATTTTGCCATTCTTAGATCTTACAAAATCAAACTTTGTCCTACCTTCTTTGGTCTTATTTTTATCTTATGTTATTTTTCAATAAATCAACCTCTATTTATATAACTTTCATATGCATCTTTTTAACTTGGAGTAGATTTTCTTACTAAAGTTTGTCTTTGGTCTTAAATGAATTTATATTTTCATTTCCTTCAATAATCAAAATTTGATATGTTTTTACAGTATTAAATTTTATTTAAAGAAATAAATTGATGTGACTACATATAGATATTTCAATAAATATGATCTATTTAATTCTTGTTTTAAAGAACTTTTAATGTGATTGTGTATAAGTAATATTTCTCATACATTAAAATTATAGGTGATTTACCATATCTCTCTTGTATACAAACAGTAAAACCCCTTGTATCTTTACTGGTTTTCTTTTTCTCCAAGAAGTATCAACAAAACCGATATCAATTCCTAATCTAAAACCATGTTCCTTGTATAAAAAAAGCAATGTGTATTGTAATGGCATGTAACATGGATGCAAATCATCAAACCATGCGCATGTAGCATGGATGCAAATCATTATACTTACAATAACCTTATCCCTTTTTCAAGTGCCATATTAAAATTGCCCGGTATTAAAATCACAACATATTTTTCAGTAGGAAATTATGGGTTCTGCCATCAGTAGTTCTCACTCGTAAGTACCAATAGTAGATTATGATTATCGCCGCTGTTTGCAAACATGTCTCGTATTGTTCTAAATTATTTTATATTAATATTGTGTGCTCCAACATTTTCATTATGGCTTCAATAATTTCAAGTCTTACTTGTGATGTATCCAAATAACCGTGTTGAAAAGGAACATAAAACCCCCTCAATTTACAGAAGAAAAAAAAAACTTTCAACTTACGTTTAAACCATTTTTATCTCCAACTTTTAAAATTTATCTATTTTAAACTTCAAATTTTTGTTGACCAAGTTATTTCATCTACACAAAAACTCAACCCTTAAATGATTTAACGGTTGACTTTTCATATAACTAAAATGGCTTGATCAACAAAAGTTAAAATTTAAAGTGAATAGTTTAAAAAGTTGGAGATTAAAATGTTTTAAATCATTTTTGAATCTTCTATTTTCTTTCTTTTAAACACAATTTTACATCTTAAAACACACAATTTTCGTAATATATGTATTGAAAAAAATTTAGAGATTAAAATGTTTAAATCATTTTCGTAATATATATGAGATCTAAGGGTCTCACTATATATATATTGTAAGTCCAATAATGGTTATGCTAGAATTTGGGGTAATAAGTTAATAATATATATGTTGTAATCAAATTTATTATATTGTATAGTTTTATTAATATTTCACTAGTCTAACTTTGTGTTTTTGTTTTAATAGTATTGGTTTCCTTTTCAAAAATTTCAAATTGACATTGTAATTTGAGATTTCTATTTTAAGAAAAATAATAATCAATATATATGAAATACTTATGTCAGTGACAAAAAAAATCAAATACTTATGTTAATTAAATGAAGGTTATTATTAAATTTAAGCTTTCCTCTCTTTTTTTTTGTTCAGAATAAGAGATTTGATCTGTAATAAATGTTTCTTTTTCATAAAATTATTTTGTTTAGTTTATTTAATATTAATACAGTTTATTTGTTGGTTAATGATGTCAATAGATTTGGGAATAAAGTATTAAGTTTAGAAACAATACAACATATTGTAATTTTATTAATAATATATTATATTTGTTAGTTAATGTTGTTAATAGATTGTTTGAAGACATTTTTTGTCAAACATTCTATCTTTTCATTCATTCAGATGTTTTATGGGTCAATTGAATGAAAACGAATAGTCTTGAAACAATCATTTGAATAGATCATTTAAATATATCATGTGGATAAAGCTTGAGGGTAGATTCTATAGTAGACCTGTAGATAGATGGCACGTTTTTATCAATTGTAAAAGTCGGGCCGGCATGTTGTTGGGAAGGAAATATAGAGAGATGAACGTAAAAATTGAATATCTTTTGTGTGTGTTTAAAAGTTAAAACCCCCTAAGCAACTCACTCAGTGACTCACTCACTCAGTGACTCACTCACTAACTCAATAGCCCACTCCACTCAAAAACAAATGGGAGAAACAGGAGGAGGAGGCAAGAGATGGAACTTTGGGGCCAATGACGTCGTTGAGCTATCTTGTTCCCAGAACGTCCGCTATTTTCTGAACCTCCTCGCTGATAACCTCGACCGTAATGACAGCAGACCTGTCATCCCTCTTGGACACGGTGATCCCTCTCCGTTCCCCTCCTTCCGTACCGATCCAGCCGCAGTGGAAGCCGTCTGCAACTCTCTCCGTTCAGCACAGTTTAACCATTATTCTACTACTTCTGGTCTTCCTATCGCTAGGAAGTAAGATGATTCCCTTCAACTTTCAATCAATCTTCCTATCAACCATTACGTTACTTGTCCTCAACGGCAACAAACACCCTGAAGCTTTTTAATAGTACCCTTGAATGAAGGCTTAATCATCATTATATCATGTGTGATTAGGGCTTATCTAGGTTAGGTTTACTGAATGTGTTTTGATAAGACTTTTTTTCTTTGTTTCTTCCTAAACAGGGCTGTTGCAGAGTACCTCTCACGGGGTCTCTCTTACCAGATCAGTCCAAATGGTGTTCATCTGACAGCTGGTTGTCATCACGCCATCGATGTCTTGATCTCCACACTTGCTGTTCCAGGCGCCAACATTCTGCTGCCTAGGCCAAGTTACCCCATGTACGATTCCCGAGCAGGTTTCAGCCAGCTTGAGATCCGTCGCTATGACCTCCTTCCAGAAAACGGTTGGGAGGTTGATCTTGATGCAGTTGAAGCTCTTGCAGATGAGAAAACCGTTGCTATACTTGTTATCAACCCTTGCAATCCATGCGGAAACGTTTTCTCCCGTCAACATCTTCAAAAGGTGTGCCTCAACAACATAACTTCCTGATGTATGTATTTATTTATAGCTAATATTTTCCTCTCTTTTCGATGGATGGATGTAAGATTGCAGAAACTGCTAGCAAACTTGGAATACTTGTGATCGCAGATGAAGTCTACAAGAATATAACCTTTGGGGAGACACCATTTGTGTCCATGGCTGAGTTTGCAGAGATTGTGCCAGTGATGTTGTTAGGTGCAATATCAAAGAGATGGTTCGTCCCTGGCTGGAGATTTGGCTGGATGGTCACCCTTGACCCTCATAACATCATGAAAGATTCTGGGGTCTGTTGCTTTTTAAACAGTCATAAAACTTTATTCAGTTAAATCATCTTTCTCAACTACTCATATTTGTTTTTTTTATTTCCTCTGTTAGCTTGTTCATAGTCTTGCTAACGTCCTCAACATGTCGACAGATCCCACAACTTTTATTCAGGTATGCTTATTATACATTGCTGCTACTGAATCTACTTTGTCAATATTGTTTTATCTCCTTTCATGGCAGGGGGCAATACCTGATATCCTTGAGAAGACAAAAGAGGAATTCTTCTCATCGAAACTGGAAATACTAAGAGAATGTTCAGAGACTTGTTACCAAGAGATAAAGAAGATCCCTTGCATCACTTGCCCTTACAAACCAGAAGGGTCAATGTTCACTATGGTAATTAATGAACGATCAAGAATCCCATCAAAGCTTCAGTGCTTAGTAATTGTGTTGTTTGGTGCAGGTGAAGTTAGAGTTTTCGGTTCTTGAAGATATAAAGGATGATTTGGAATTTTGCTGCAAGTTGGCTAAAGAGGAATCGTTGATCATCCTACCAGGTCGATCTGTTGGGCTTAAGAATTGGCTACGCATCACCTTTGCGGTAGAGCCCGAGCTCCTAAAAGATGGGCTTTCCAGGCTAAATAAGTTTGCCCAGAGACACTCCAAGAAGCAGCAGCCATGAGAATTTAAGAATGGCATTTTATTAGCTTTGTAATAAAACTTTGTTTTACCCAAGTTTGTACTATCTCTCTCTAGCGTGGCTTTGTTGTTCTCTGGAGTTAACTCGCCATTAGAGCACCTGCAGAAGTAATTTCATTTTAATGTTTGACAAAACTTAAAATTTAAGGTTTGATAATGTATCTCTAAAATCAAACTTATTTTAAGATTTAGTAAAACTTCAAAAGCAAAGTCTTATATTGAATCTTTTAGAAAAAATATTTATGAGGATAATATTTAGAGATTTTGGATGTTTTAAAATCGAGAAAAAATAAAATTTAATATTATTGTAATATTTGAACTTTATAAATAATAATAATAATAATGTTAATATATATATAATTTTTATGAGACATAAATTAAATTATAAAATGCTAAAATAAAGAAAAAAATTATTTAGAAAAATATAGATGTAAGAGATCCAAAAATATAAAACATCAAATATATGAAATTAAAATTTATATTTAAGGTTTTGTTATTTGAAACTCTAAAATTTTAAGTTATTTTTTAAAAAATTGTGTTAAACAATATCTTATATTTGAGATTATAAGGTTATTTTCGAAGATACTACAAAAAATAGACGGAGCCACTTAGCGCGAAGATTCAAAAATCTAATGGAAGGAATTTTCATTTTTTTTTGGTCAAATGAAGGAATCTTAAAAAAGAAAAGAATATTGGCTCCAACGGCTACCTGATCCACGGTCTGTCTTCTTTCTTGGAACTCCTCCATGAGAGTTAATAAATTCTCCCATTTGCTAAAACCCTAATAGCTTTCTCAAATTTCGTTATCTGTTATTGACTCTCATTCAATCATTTCCCAATCTATAACGATGGAGTCGACACCTCCTCCTCCTCCTTATCACTTATCCAACACCAAATCAGCCTCGCGTCTCGCCGATTCGAAACAAGAAGAACCTCCCTGTCTTGATTTGGTGTGTCTGTCTCCGAAGAGCAACCATACTACTCCGTGCCCATCACCACCCCCAAGAGTCTCTTCTTCTCCTTCTCCTTCCCCACTCCGCAAATCCAAAACCCGTTTATCCGAAATAGCCTCTGAGGAAGCAGTGGTGGTTCGCAAGCAGGGGAAGGCGAAAGGAGGGCAAAAGGGTCCTTTGGCTTCTCCCAAGAATCCCCGCAGATCCAGGCGAAGGTCGGAGGCTGTGGCTGAGAAGAAAGAAGCTATTGTAGTAGCGGTGATCGATGAACCAGCAAAGCCAAGAAAACGGAAGGCTAGCGTTCGCTCTAAGAAGGAAAAACAAACTTCGTCTTCACATCTTCCAAGTAACACCACTTGTGAAGATGAAGATGCCTCTTGTCGAAGCGATCTGAATCGGATAGGAGAGATGATGAGTGATTTGGTGATGTGGAGGGATGTTGCGAAATCTACACTTTGGTTCGGTTTTGGATGTCTTTCTTTCCTTTCTTCTTGCTTTGCCAAAGGACTCAACTTTAGGTAACTGATTTTTACTCTCTTTCTAGCTGCCTCTTTATCAAAATACTCATTAAAGTATTGTCTGTTTTTGAAGCCTTTTCTCGGTGGTTTCCAACTTGGGACTTGTGTTACTTTGCGGCTCCTTCTTGTCAAACACTCTTTCTCAAAGGTACATTCACTGTTTCTTCTTGCCCCCTTCGTTTGGCCTTCTCTATTAGCCTAACAGTTATCCGTCATCCATCCATCTTTAGGAATAAGGAAGACAACAAGAGAGAGTTTCATGTGACTGAAGATGATGTCTTGCGCTTAGCCAGACGATTCCTTCCCGCTGCCAACTTTCTCATTTCAAAGACCAGTGAGCTTTTTTCAGGAGAACCATCCATGACTCTCAAAGTAATTTTCTGACAAACTCCTCTCTTTCTCTAGCAAATGGGGTTTAGTGGTTTCATCTGTTCTTCTCTTTTGGCTTCAGGTGACACCATTTTTACTTATCGGAGCTGAGTATGGCCACCTCATAACACTCTGGAGACTATCAGCATTTGGTATGCCATTTACAAACTGAAAACAATGGGAAACTGAAACTGACATTTCTCTATGTTACTGAAACAGGTTTCTTCCTCAGCTTTACCCTCCCAAAGCTGTATTCGTGTTACACCCATCAAATTAGCCAAAAAGGTAAAAAAATGGACTTGCACCTCTTTTTCATATTGTCAACCCAAACAAATTACAAGTCATTGTTTTGCAGAGGTTTGTTGTGTCTTAAAATTTTGAATTTGATTTGGGCAGTTGAAAGATTAAAAACGAGAATAGGTGAAGCATGGCGAGTGTGCTCGCACAAGAAGATCTTGGCAGGCTCTGCTGTGACAGCCTTCTGGAACTTGACAAGCATTAGAACCCGGATTTTTGCAGGTAATTAAACCAACCAACCAATGCTTGACAAGAGTACTGTTTGTTTGCTTGATACCAAACTATATATGATAACATGTAAACTCTTTCATGTTTTGCAGTGTTTATCATCCTAGTGATATTTCGGTATAGGAGACAAAATCAAGTAGTACAGCTAAATCCCGAGGAAGTTGTGCCTGTTGAGAATGACAAGCCAGAAGAAACACTTCCACAGGAAGAACAGACGAAGCAGCCACAAGAAGAGCAAGCGTTAGCTATGGTGGTTGCAGAAACGGAAGGATCAAAGAAACTCTGAGTGTTTGTAACTTTGTACTGTGTCAAAACCCCATTTAACAGAGATGCAATTTTAAATCTCTTGTTGATGTGATAGGGTATCTGTTTTTCATATGAGAAATTAAGGCATGAAGAACCTTGAACAAAGATGCAATTTTGAGATAGGGTATCTGTTTTTTATATGAGAAATTAGGACAAGACCTATTTGAACGAAGACGCGATTTTTGAGTTTGCGTTGATGTACCAGAGATCATAGACTATTAAGATGTGAGTATATTTGTACACAATTGAAGACAGAGATACATACTTTAATAACAGAGATGCAATGTTGAGTGTAACATAGATTATAGAGAGTTGAAAATTTAAGATGGAGGATCTGTTTATATATGAAAAAACTCAAGACAAAGAGATCAATTGTGTTTGGGAAGTACAACAACTATTTTTTGGCCTAAACCCTCTTAAAAAACATTCTCTCGGATTCGCATTGGGTACTTGTAGACATCATCAAAAGTCCTCTTTGCAAGCTGATAAAGTTATACCAAAACATGAGTTACTCATCTAATCAAAACACACAAGAGGCTAAAAGACAAACACAATCTATCCAAGAAACTGAGCAAAATCAAGAGGGTTCTCGTTCCTAAGTTTCCTGGGGTTTACAAGGTAAGAATTTTTTTTGTACATAAAATGTAGCTTCAGTGATCACCAGGCTAACTCATCATCACACATCATCATTGCAAGGTGGGAGTATAAGACCAATCAATAAATGATTCTTTCTATAAAAAAACAATTCAAATGCAAATAACCAACAAGAAAAGAATACACTCTCTCTCCATTACAGTTTGATGTAACACAATGCAGCATCAAACATTGATTGGTTGATTTAAAGTCTACTGCTTGAGAACCATTCTATTTGTTTAAATAAGTCATAAAGAAACAATTCTAACGAAACACATGACTGATCTAACAAAGAATGGTAAGGGATTCAGGCAGGATTTAGAATAGAAGATGAGTACCGTGAGAGAGCCATGCGAAGGTATGTGTAGAGACAGAAAGCATTGAAGTCATAAGCGCAGAAGCTGTGGCTGTATGGTAGGGTAACATTGACTCCATACAGAAACTCATTTCCACAGGGTTTCTACCATATCGAATCGAATCAAATCAAAAGGAAAACAGTCATTAAGTAGTGAACAGAATTGATCTTTCTACTGATGAGTAAAGGAGAAACAGCTCAGACTAACCGGAGAGGTGAAAGCAGTGAGCTTCTTCTAGCGGTGGCTCTAAACATGGGCGGAACGGATTTAGCTTGAGAGGCGAAGCGACCCCGAGAGGAAGCAGCTCGAAGCATCGATCTGGCACCGGAGACGACGGCAGAGGAGGCCATCCGGAGAGAAGCTAAAGAGAGAGATTGGTGAACGTTAGTTAAGCTGTGGGATTCCGATTACGATCTGGAAATGATAAACCCTTTGGGGTAACTCTGTAGACGTGCTTCGTCTCCCATTGTTGAACCAACAAAGGCCCAGTTACTTTTATGGGCTTCGGGTAAAGCCTACATTCAACTTCTGGCCCACTTTTTAAAAGATCGATATAATATTTTCTAAACTGATTTGAAGTGTGTTAATTGTTTTTTATTTATTTACTTTTTGCCAATTTATTCTTGAATTTCATAACCAAGTCATCACCTTCTACTGTTGAATAAATATGATTCCCTATGAAATAATGAAAATATATGTTAGACGTTTCATAGAATTGAAGAATCAAGCTGTAATTTTTGTAACTGCATGATTAGCAAAAGTTGAAAAATAGTTTTAGAAGTACCATATATCGTTAATCAGAACCATCTCAACATAAATAGTTCGTTTGAGATATTATTTTTTCCAAAGCCTCATGGTATTTATTTTGATCTTGCATCAATTCAAAGATGGATGAAGTTCTCTGATAGGAATGATGAAAGTTGTTTTCTACTACAAAATACATAATTTTATGAATAAGTTAGATTCTAAGATATTGATTAATTTTTCTTGATGGTTGAAATTTAAAGAATTAGTTTTTTTAGCATTAAATATTGTTAGGATTTAGAATAATAATATTAGAATTAAATATAATTTTCAAAATATATGTACATGTATTATGTGTATTTTGAATACTTTTTATTGAGAGTCTCCTATTGGGATTGCTCTAAGCCTCTTAAAATTAAAAAAAAAAAATGAAAATAATCAAAAGAAAAGAAAAAAAAAGAGAATCGAACTGTGACAAATATATGGAAAACTAATTCTATAAGTGTCATGCTGCAAGTGACAAATATTTAAATATAAAGTAATTTTAATACAATTGTCTACTTTAATATTAAAATATACTTAAGAAATTCAAATGGGTACATAAACATAGAGATGTCTTGATATGTATACATTTATGTTTTATGTTTTATGCTAGTAATAGTATCCGCATGCATATGAATGATGAAGAGAGAAAGGGACCATTCAAATTTGAAGGAGACGAGAGAGTGTGGTCAGAATTGGAGAAAGAAGAGGTTGTTACCTACGTTGGATTTTACGTTGCCTCCATGCACTCCCTTCTCCTCCTTATCTCGTGGTCCTCTGTCTCTCTCTCTCCTCATTATTATGTATGTCATTTTTGTCTAGCTTAACTCTATCCCAAACATATATTATTGTTTTATATGGTCAATCACAAAAAAGTGCAAAATTTATTTTTCGCTCCATGCAGTTGGGTGAAATTTGTAACAAATCTATGTTGAGTGTATAAAATAGGCAGGTTAATTCACTTTATAGTTGAAAGACCAGGACATGAAGTTCAGTATTTTGTATTGTTAGTTCAGTCATTTTTATCATTTTGATTGTTAGAACATGTTTATTGAGGGTTTTTTAGAGTGAGTCTTTTAGTAAGATTTAAGAGACGGTTTCTTAGTTTTTAACTAAAAAAGTTAAGATATGTCTCTTAAATAAGATACTTAAAACACGTCTCTTAACTTTTTTTAGTTTATTTAAGACACGTCTCTTAACTTTTTTTTAGTTAAAAACTAAGAGATTGTCTCTTAAATACCGATAAGAAACTCGTCTTAAGAAACCCTCAATAAACATGTTCTTATACTTCAAATCTATTTACAAAATCAAGTTCAAAAGTTCAAAATGAAATCACCAGCGACTAGAGAGGATACATATATATACATATGTCATTTATTAGTACCCTCTTTATGAAAAGGTCTCCTTATTAGTTATCCAGAGACAATCAAGAGAACAGGCTCTTAACTCCGAGCACTCAAACAAGGGCCATACCTAAAACAACCCTTGGAAAAAAAAAGATACAAGAATTGAAAGACATGTCGTCGAATTTTTGTTGGTTCGGTTGCCTCGGGCGCTGGTCCGTTTCAGGCACAAGGCGCGGTCGGAGGAACCTCGGAGACACCGTGACGGTGAAGCTCCGTCATAACGCCGTCAACAGCGGGTGGCTTCAATCCCAACGGAAATGGCAGCCATGGTCTCGTCAATACATCTCCTATGGCTGCATCGACGCTCTCTTTCGACTATATATAAACATAAACATGATAACAAAATTAGTAAATAGGAAAAGCCAGTCTCAACAAAATTACATCGGTTCTTACCGGATGTAAGTCCACCAGAGAACGAGAACCACCGTAGCCATGATCTGGTTTGTACACAGTATGATGTGGCGGCATAGCCTGTGGGATTCCGGCAACCGGCAGTGCTCTAAACCTCTACATATATAATCAGCAATAAGAAATACGGTTTAAAACATTTTATATATATATATTATATATATGGTTTGTAATTAACCCAAGATTCTTAGAGTAAGGTTCTTAGCGTAATTTAAGAACCGGTTCTTAATTTTAATAAAGAAAAAATTAATAACCGATTTTTAAATGTCTTATTTAAGAACCGGTTCTTAACTTTTTATTTGTTAAAGTTAAAAATCGATTATTAAATTACGCTAAGAACTTCACTCTAACAACTCTTGGTTAATTATGTTCTGCAGTATACTACTTTGGTTCATTACCGTAGCTACGGTCGGCAAATACGGAGCCGTCCCGTTATGAACCTACATGCGACAGAAAATATACGCAGTGTCAGTAGTTGACCGGTTTATTCGTAAAGATTTTGGAAGGAATTGAACTAAATTACTTCAATTCTGGCAAAAATAAAAATATTGAAGTCTAGTTGAGTATCAAATAACATAAAAAATATGATTAAAATAAGTATCTCTATAGAAATAAACTAAAAATTATGTGTAATATGGGGACTATTTAAAAAGAAAAAAGGTATATGAATACTCACTCTAGGAGGCCAGTAGGGAGTATCGGAGACCCAAAACGGTGGAGTAACCATGGCAGTAGACGGTGGAGGCAAGTGTTTGGGAAACACGTGGGGAATGACAGACTGATTAACTGTGGGATGTCCCCACACATGCAACGGTCTAAAATGATGGTGGTGAACAGGTGGCGACGCCACAGCCGCAGGCGGTGGAGGGGCATACCTGATAGTAGGCGCCGGTGCGAGCCATCCGTTTTTATTCCGACCATTGATGTTAACTCCGGTACTGTCTAAACCGTAGATATGGCGTTTGCGTGTCCAATTAGCCGCTTCTGCCTCACGAGCTAGCAAATGTTTCCGATGAGACCTATACTTCTGGTACACCAAACATAATAACAAACACTTTAATTTTGGTAGGCTATAAAATGGAATAGTTAATATATAGAAGATGAAAGTGTATGTATAAATATAATACTTGGAGGTGACTAGCGACGTTGTGACGAGTGAGGCAGTGGACTCCCATAAGCTCCAGAATACGAGAAGGAACAGCTTTCTCCAGTCCCAACTGTTCCACTGCCTCCACGAATCTCCTGTGAAGCTCTGGTGTCCAATCCACCTTCTTCACACACATCCCAATAATCAATATATATATATATATATAACCAATATTCTTGATTATTGTTATAAGTTCAAAATATTATTTTAAATTGTCAAAAAGGCTCCAATAATACCACTAATCAGTTTTAACATATATGATTTTGATCAGTAAATGGCGTTATGAACACAGTTTTTAATATGATTCTAATTAACACTAGAAATAACACAGTTTAGATCCGTCCATGTTTGATAGCTAGGGTTTATATAATGATAAATGATTACTAATAAACATTACCTTCATCTTTCGCTTCCCTTCGTTACTATTATTCTTGGAAGAACCAGATGATGATGAATATTTCCTTTTACGGTCACTGTCACCGTCATAGTTCACCACCTTCTCCGCCACAACCGTCTCGCCATCGTCTCTTTTGCTGACGACTTCTCCCGAAATACCCTTTTTATTAGTCTCGGTCTCCCCTTGACTATCAGTCTTCTCCGACGAGGAAGAGGCGGAGAAATCTCCTGCTAAGATCTCAGGGTCATTAATCTCCAAGTCAGGAAGCACATCTCCTGCAACGCCGAACAGATCGTCGAAGTCAATGATGTCGAGAAGATCTCCATGGTCAGCGAACTCAGGAAAGTCCTCCTCCGGATTGATGGTGAAGCCACACGATGACACAAGGAACTCTGACTCTCCACCATCGAAGCAATCACCTCTTGCTGAGTTCCTCGCCGGAGAGAGAGCTAACATCATTCTACCCTTTACTTTTTTCAGATCCAAATATTATCCTGAGATGAAGATATATAGAGAGAGAGAGAGGAGTATGTATGTGTATGTAGATATAGTATTACAGTAGAGAACCAGACATGTTTGATAAAAACCTCTTTGCTCTCCCCAAAGCCAAATATAAAAAAAGTTTGAAAATCAAACAATTGCCAAATGAGAAAAGTTGACCCTTATTTATTTATATGCTATATTTATAGAGAGAAAGAAACCCATTAAGAGTATATGCCTAATTTTGGAATTGTAAGACAAGCATACATTATATATACATATTACCATAATCGAATATTAATATATATTCTTTCTGTTTCACAAAGATTATTGGTTTAAGATTATTTTTTTGTTTCATGTCAATTTACATTTTCAATGTAACTTTATATATTTAGTTACATTTTTGCCATTTTGAATAACAATATGTTTGTGGTTAAATCATTTTTAATTAATTATATATTATATAAAGATTAAAAGTATAAATTACGATGTTTGAATTTCCATAAAATGTGTCAAAGTGACATTTTTATTAAATGTAGGAGTATTACGTTATATAATTAGTTTATATAAGATTCCACATTATATAATTTTGTTAGCCATGAAGCTTATTGGGTTGCCTGTTTTGTTGGCAAAGGTAACCACGAAAATCGGGTTGCATGTTTTTAGAGGGGAGAGAGATGTGGCAGATTGGATCAGAACCACAACTTTAAGGTTCAATATCTATATGACGCATTTGTCTCTTTTTCGATTTTGGTACTTCCGTTATTGATCTGTCACAACATTATTGATCCACTATATAACTTTCTAAATATATTATCCAACTTCTTTAAAACTTGAGTATAGTTAAATGCAAACAAGTTGAGTACTGTCACTAGTAGAAATTTGTGAAATAGACACGGAAATATTCGTGACTATAGCCATTTTTTCGTGACTATAGGTCGCCATAGACACGAAAAGTCACGGAAAAATACCGTGTCTATACGATCGTGACCAAAAATGAACGTGACAATTCGTGACCAAAATAGTCACGTTTTGGACACGATTATTTTCGTGACTTATATAGTCACGCTTTGTCACGAACCAGATCATGGCTTTGTAGTCACGTTTATATCGTGTATGTTGCGTGACCATTAGTCACAATAATAAACATGACCATTCGTGTGTGTAGTAGTCACAATTATATACACGGTTATAAATGTGACTAAGTTATTTTTTTGTTTAAAAAAAAAAAACTAAACATGAAATTTAAAACTTAATAATAATATATTACAAGCAGAAAATGTTTTAACAAAATACAAAAGCTAAAGCCAAATTCAAAAGCTGATAGTTGTTACAAAAGCATAGTTAGTTGCATTACAAATAGAGGAAAATAAGGAGAAGTCTAAGCAACAGCAGCATCAGAACCAGGTTGGTTCACTTGAACTGCAGCAGCATCAGAAGCAGGCTGGTTCATTCGATCAACTGCAGCAGCATCACCAGAAGACTGAGTAGCCTGACTCACACCAAGAGCTTGTAGAATGACATTGAGGGAGGTTCTTGTTTCAGCCATCTCCTGCCTGATCTCTGTCTTCAAGGATAAAAAGTCTCCTTTGAGAGTTGTCATATCTTCCTTGAGAAGTTCCACACTGGTGCACACAGCTTCAGCATTTGTCTCAATTCCAGACATGCGCAAGTCCATGTCTAGGCTACGCTTCAGAGAGTCTTGGACTGCAACAGGTGGTTCATAGTCCCTGAATTGGACACTCCCAATCCCATAGATACCCCCTTTGCTTGTCTTTGCACGCTGAAAAATTAAAACAATGACAAACACCACACACAAGCATAGGTGTTACTTCAACCTCTTCTCCCATATTTATATTTGTATTGATGTACGGATTATTGGCATATATTTCATTTGGAATTTCAAAGTTTGTACCTTCCGTATCTCTTGGTGCTTCTTCTCCATGTAAATTACTTGTCCTCGAAGATTGCCCAATATCATAACAACTTTCTCCATGGCTTGACCAAACATAGTAATTTCCCGTAAATCCTACTCGGTAAAGATGTCGAGATACCGTTCTTGCATCACGTTGTTTCCGATTCTTGCATCGTGCACACGGACATAATATAGTGTTTGTCCCCTGGTAGGATTCTTGATTGCAAGCAAAGGCAAGAAACACTTCAATTCCCTCCATAAATTCTTGAGAAACACAATTTTGAATTGGATCAAAATGTCGATCCATCCACTCTCTTGATTGAAAGAAATGAGACATTGAAAATATGAAATATAATAGAAAGAGTTGAAATAACACGTTCACTTATTTGTTAAGAAGATAGAAAAGTTGAGAGAAGAGTTCATTCAGTTTTGGATTTGTGTTCCTCACTATCACGATTGTTTGTGATTTATAAAAGTTGTTTTAGTCACGGAAATAGCCACGGTTTTATAAACGTGACTAGATTTAGTCACGTTTTTGTCAGGATTATAACCGTGACCACCTTTTTCGAATATATTCCCAGCCAAGACAGTCTTTATTCTGACTTCGATGTAACAGAGGTGACATTTTTTTCGGTGGAAAAGTAATACTTTAGTCACAAACTGGACTGAGACTAAATTTTCGATTATTTGATAAGACATCAGCATAGTCACGTTTTATTTCGTGTCATTTCGTGACTACTAAAGCCACGGTTTAGCCACTATTTTCAAAACGTGTCGTATTAGCCACAGAGTTTTCGTGACAAAGTGTGACTATACTTAGTCACGGTAATTTAGTGACCATATCGTGTCTGTTTTGCCACGAAACAGTCACGTTTTGTCACAGTTTTTATTTTCGTGACTAAACGTGAGCACTTCGTGACTAACTCAACTTAAGTCACGATGCAGTGGTGACTATAGCGTGTCTATTTCGCAGTTTTTTACTAGTGTGTTAATTCATTTTACTACTTTAATAAATTATAGTATTTATCAAATAGAGTGTATTAAAGTTAATAATTATACATTTTAAATATGGATTTAGTATTAGATTGTTTCAGAACGTATTTAACTATAAATGGTTGGAAAAAAATTAGATATGTATTGTTTGAAAACATGTTAAGTACTATAATGCTTTTTCTTTAATAAAATTATAATTTTTGCATTAACTATCAATAATATATTTTATAAATATTACATGAAGTAAAAGTTAATTTCAAATAATATTTTTATTTTAATAGAATAGATAGTGGTGGCCTGATACCATTTAGAGTGCCACAATATATCCATGGGGGATTCATAGAAATGGAAATGTCTAAGATACTCATTTAGCGTAGTATCTGTTTCTGAAGTTCGCTGACGATGTTGTTGGCGAAGATGCTCTTACAAAAAGGACGGAATTGTCTCGTTTGCGTATGAGTGGACATGCACGACCTTGAATGGGTCCGCAGGAATTGCAATAATTTATATTGCTCGTTGCCATGTCACATGTGTGAAACTAATTCATACATATCTAGACATATAAACTGTGAGTTCAAAATATTTTCATCATCACCCTTGCTATCTCTTGACTAAATAATTCAGTGTTAACAATGGTTGATTACCCTTAGGGTACCTTAAACAAAAAAGTTGTTTAACAAAATTTATTTTGTTTTTTTGCTAAAACCAAAAAAAAAAAAAAAATTCGCTAAATGTTAAATTTTGTTTTCCAGAAAAAATGTAAAATATTATTTTTCAACAAAACACAATTTTTTATTTTATTTTTGTCAAAAACACATGTTTTGGGAAATCACGATTACTGCCAAAACAAATTATTTTAATTTATGTTAAAGTCTCATTTTCACCAAAAACATATATATCTTTTCATTTTTTTGTATTTTCATTAAAAGGTAAAGTTTTGCTTTATCATCAAAATACAAAATCTTATTTTCCATCAAAAAAATATTTTTTTACAAATAAATATAATTAATTACTTTGTATATTTAATTTAAACTAAACTAAACAGATGATAATAATGATTTTGGATACTTGTAGATAGCCCTAAAATTACATGGTTTCTGTGTAACCCTGATAGTTTAGGGATTTTTTGAAATTTTCAGTAAAAAAAAAAGTACACTAATTATTTTTAGGTTAAGGTAGGGTGGGGACTTTTTGACAGATGACAACATTCTTATGCACAACCTTAACAGGGTCCGCAAGGGTTACAATAATTGATGTTGCTCGTTGCCATGTCACATGTGTAATTCCAATTCATACATATCTAAGACATATAAATTGTGAGTTCAAAATATTATCATTATCATCCTTACTATCTCGTGACTAAATAAATCATTGTTGGCAATAGTTAATTATCCCTACCCTAAAAAAGAATTTCTTTTAAACATAAATTTTACTTTCTAAAAGAACGTAAATTTTCATTGTTTTTCAAAATATTAAATTTTAATTTCTAACCAGAACAAAAAATTCTATTTTTCCACCAAAATATTTTTCTGTCAAAAACATAAAATTTGTTTTCTTGGTAAAGTCTTGTTTCTTGATAAACATATATATTATTTCATATTTAAGTTTCATTTTACAGTTAAAAATATCAATTTATTTTTTTGTCAATTTATTTTTTGTCAAAAATGAAAAGTAAATTTCTTCTTTATCATTAAAAATGAAAAACTTGTTTTCCATCAATAAAAAAATTAGACACATAAATATTATTAATTTATTTTATATTTGACTTAAAATCAACTAAACAAGTGATGATAAATTAATAACGAATAGGATATCCCAGGTAACTTCAGTTACATGGTTGCTGTGTTACCCCTTTTTCTTGGGACAACACTGTTACCCTATTGCTCGTTACCATGCCACGTGTGAATCTAACTCATACATATCTAGTTAGACATATACAAAAGCGTAAGAATATAAACAGAGTTCCTAATATTTTCATCATCAAACCCTTACTATACACACGTACGCCTCTACCGAGTATATAGAATAAGGTATTTCTCAAAGTCAAGTTATATCCATGTGAGTTCCAGATAAAGATGGAATCCAAAGAAAACATGATTGTGCTACGAAATTTCAATGTTTTCATAAGGTGTACTAAAATACTAGCTAGCTTATATCTATATTGTAGAGGCCATTAAAACAGAATTCAAGTATCATATATGATGATAATAATGTTCAAAAAAATATATGATGATAATATATTGAACTAACACAGCTTGATTAGGAAACTGAGAATTGAATTTATATTGAGATCGGAGAAGAATATATATATATAAAAAAATCAGTACATGTATTTTGAAATTGGTATAAGAGAATTGACAACCCGGAAAAGAAAAAAAGAATTGACAACCCGTGGATGTAAAGGGCCATACCCACATGTGACCTGATAAGGACAAGAATAGAAATGATATCATGTGTGCTTGTAATTAATTTTTTAAAAATGAAGTGCAGCTTTCGTAAAAGCAATACTGTCATTTATTATGATGCCATCAATCATCATATTTGTCGCTGTAAATAGCATATCATACCATATGTAATAGCATATCATACCATATGTATATGTACTTATACCATTCTCAACATCGGGTTATATAGTTCGCAAATTTCGAGGCAAAAGGGGTTTTACAGGTATGAAATGGCCTTGGATTTTTTTTTTTCATTTTCTTGTGAAAAAGTTACGAAAAAGCAATATATATCCTGAATTGGTTAAAGAATGAATGGTAAAAAAATAAACAAAAAGCTGCAATTATGAACTATCTAGTTTAAAATTCGATTGCGTCATTATGTATTTATCCTAAAATGAATAGGTTACATATATCATCAGCTTTCAAATGATTTTCCCTTTTTGACAACATAATAGATTTCAATTAGTTAAGTCTCCGAGTGTTTAACATATTTTAGATTTTTCACATATTTAAAAAAAATATATTAAAATTTGATCGTAAATATATTATTTTTTAAAAATAATAATTTTTTGTAATTTTTAACCAATAAAAATTCAATAAACATTATTTACTTTTTTAAAATTTATAATTTTTTATCAAATAATATATTGATATTTTAAAAACGGCTGGAGTATTATTTATAAGAAAAACGTTTTTGATTCGTTGCAATTTGGGAAGAAATTTGTTAAAACTGCTGGCCCATCTCGGCAAGCGACAACAAGTGCCAACCACGGGAGGAAACTTTAAAAGTTACTACTTTCTTTGTGTATAGTTCCATGATTTTTTTCTGCCGCTCTTTTTTTTGTTCTTGTTGTTACTGAACAATGGAAAACTTGGGTTGAAACATATTGTGAGATTAATACACGTATGTCAGCAAAAACTCGTTTTCCAAAACCAAAGCCTGATTTATTAGAAACTATTATGTCCAATAATTAACTGTTATTGTCACTGTTATATCCGATGATTAAAAATAAAACTTATTTTGGTATATCAACTAGTCTTAAAATTGAAAAAAAAAAAAAATCTATTTTGTTGTGGATGTGCTTGTGGTGAGAAAGCTTCTGTCTTTTGTGTGTTCAGCTTGTTGGGACCATGATCTTGAAAGCTACACAGTTTCTTCGATTCATTTTGTTTTTGTTTTTTGTTTTGTTTTCACTAAAAACATCTCGTCATTTGATTTATTAACGGTAACATGTCCGATGGGGATCTCTCGTGTGAGATACGTTTACAGTCCAGAAATCAAAGTGCGCTGGACGTTTTATCCACTTTAAAACGACGTAGAACTAGTAGGAGGCACTTGCTTAGGTAAAGTATGTCCCGACCGAGAATCTCCTGAAAGGCTGAAACTTGTAAGAAATTTTGGGCCAAAAAAACTGAAGAGCATCATTGGGCTCTATATGTTATGAGATCAAAGGGATCTGATCTAACGGCCCATTTAGTCCAGTTCAGGAGAAGTTGAGCAATATCGGTCCGAGCATATGACTATACTACTAAACGAGATTGATAGAGAAACGTAACAAGACATGACAAATTCACTTAACAAATAAAATTTTGGTTAGTTAACAAATAAACAGAGAGATTAAATTTTGAAAAGATCACACGTAAAATGATAAGAAGTGTATTGTTCATGGTGGGCCTTAACATTTCGGATATTAGTTTAGTTCATTTCAAATTTTAAGTATTAGATAGTTTGAGTAGAGAGCTAGAATATCTATTTACTATCTCATTATTTTTAGTTTGAGTTCAGTTTATATAGTTTTAGGTTTGGTTCCGCTCAAATAATAAATTTAAAAATTAGAAATACTCGACTTTTTTTTTAGTTTTTATTTGGTTCGAGTTCAAATAATTTTTGATACTTTTAATAGATTTTTAAATTATAAATATATTTAGTTATATTATTATATATAGATTAATATTTTTATATATTTAAGTATTCATTCAATTCTCAATTTGGTTATTTAGATATTAAATATAAAACCATTCAAATATTTGAATCTTTTGATCTAATTTTATTTTCAAAATTTTTGATTCGGTTTCGGTTCAATTAAGATTCAATATTTTTTGTTCAGGTCTGGTTCACGGCACAAAACCATGTCGTCGTTTGTTGACTCTTTCTTTTCACTTTGACAAAAAAAGGCCGATCTGAAAAGTACGAAATTTCAAACGTTGAATTCCCAAAAGCACCCCATTGACTTTGATTACTCGAAGTGAAAGAGGAAGAAACGAAAGGGTATATTCGTTATTCACAAAAAATGTCGCCGCGTGGGTATGACGGCGGTTATACAAATTCATGTGGAACTAATTATCATTGACTAATTGTTTAAAGAAACTCACTAAAGGGCAAAGGCAGCCCCCTCTCTAATCCTTGATCTTTCCATTCTCAAAGAAAAAAACAAAACAAAACAGAACTTTTTTTTCTCTATTTCAATATTTTCCTGCAAAGCCTCTGGAAGAAATTGAGATTAGGGAGACAGAGAATGGGAGAATGTAGGCCTCTGGGTTTCTTATTGGGATTACCATTTGCTCTTCTCGCTCTTGTTCTCTCTTTAGTTGGTGCTGTCATCTGGATCATTGGGTAATTAATTTCCCTCCTCTTTCTTTTCTTTCTTTCTTTATACGTATCTTATTACATTACATGTTTCTGTATTTTATGTAAATTCATTTTTACGGTTTATTAAGATTCAGTTATGTTCTTCATCAACTACATTCAACCCCAGATCTACTTCTCATAAAAGAAAAGAAACAAATTAAATATTCAATTTATTGATATATAATTATATAATTTGGCAGGACGGTACTGAGTTGTTTGTGCCCATGCTGCTTTTGTTTTGCTGCGCTGGCCAACTTCGCTGTGGATCTTATCAAACTTCCTGTCAAAGTCCTTCGTTGCTTCACCCACTCCATCCCTTGTTAAGACTTTATTTATTTGTTTTTTTAAACTAATTTAGTCCTTCTGCTCATGTAATTTTCTTTTGTAATAAAGAAATTAAAATTAAAAAATCCGTAATATTTACGAAATTAATTTAGAAAAAATAATTAAAAGTTCATTAAAATCTCCTGACACAGCCAATAATTAATTTTGTTAAGGAAGTTAGTTGGTTTAGATAGGATCCCAGATCAGTTATTAAAACCCATAACACAATGTTGCAAGTAGCAACTGCTTTTGCGTAGATAATAAAGCCCACCTGATGCATATATGGGTTTTAGCATAAATGGGCTTTAGCATTTAAAACTACGGTAGTGCGATAATACGGTAACGGTAAACACTTATGAACCTCTTCTTGACAGAGGTCAAGATCCAAAGAAAAAATCTTGTGCATACTACAAAAACTAACAAGTCAAATTTTTGCATTCAAGAAGATAAGGCAGCTGTGACGGAAAGACTAGTGTAACAGGCCCGTCACTCAAAACAAATAAACAAAGCGAGTAATAGTCAGATACAAGGAAGGATATCTCGAACATTCCACGGAATTCTCCACACTCCGAGAAGAAGAAAAAAACATGATGGACTCTTCGGTTTTTAAAGAAGACCATCTTCTCTCTTTCTTCACAAGACATAAGAACAAGAACAAAGCCACCTTATTGACTTACCATCTTAATAGAATCAGTAAAAGTGAAGAAGCGAAAGAGAGAAGAAGGTCGGATGGGAGTGGATTACTACAACGTCCTCCAAGTCGATCGCAACGCCTCAGACGATGATCTTAAGAAAGCTTACAGAAAACTCGCCATGAAATGGCATCCCGACAAGAACCCCAACAACAAAAAGGACGCCGAAGCCAAGTTCAAGCAGATCTCCGAAGCTTACGAGGTATCTTCTTCTTCTTTCTGTTCCATCACAGCGTTTCCAAGAGCTCTCTGTTGCTGATTCTTTTGATGCTTTGTAGGTTCTTAGTGATCCTCAGAAGAAAGCTGTATATGATCAGTATGGCGAGGAAGGCTTGAAAGGGAACGTCCCACCTCCAGATGCTGGTGGAGCCACTTACTTCTCTACCGGAGACGGTCCAACGTCCTTCCGGTTCAACCCGAGGAACGCAGACGATATATTTGCTGAGTTCTTTGGTTTCTCCAGGCCGTTTGGTGGTGGTGGTGGTGGTGGTACAAGATTCTCTAGCAGCATGTTTGGTGATAACATCTTTGCATCTTTCGGTGAAGGAGGAGGAGGAGGAGGCGGTGCTGTGCATCATGGTGGAGCCAGGAAAGCGGCTCCTATCGAAAACAAGCTGCCTTGTAGCCTTGAAGATCTCTACAAAGGAACCACCAAGAAGATGAAGATCTCTAGGGAGATCGCTGATGTCAGCGGGTAAGTGACTGATGAAATGATCATCAACATACCAAATGGGAGTAACTCAATAGTCTTGACTGGTTTATGTGTCTTCTTTTGAAAAACCTTTGCAGCAAGACGATGCCGGTGGAAGAGATTTTAGCCATTGATGTGAAGCCAGGGTGGAAGAAAGGCACAAGAATCACATTCCCTGAGAAAGGGAACGAGCAACCTGGTGTTACTCCAGCTGATTTAGTCTTCATCATTGACGAGAAGCCTCACCCGGTTTTCACTCGGGAGGGAAATGACCTCATAGTCACACAGAAGATCTCACTTGTTGAAGCCTTGACAGGCTACACTGTGAACCTGACAACACTTGATGGTCGGAGACTGACAATCCCAGTCACCAACGTGATACACCCTGGGTACGAGGAAGTGGTTCCAAAGGAAGGAATGCCGTTACAGAAAGATCAGACAAAGAGAGGGAACTTGAGGATCAAGTTCAACATCAAGTTCCCCACCAGATTAACCTCAGAGCAGAAGACAGGAGTGAAGAAGCTTCTCGGATAAATTGAGCTATAATCAGTGAGTACATACCAGTCAAAAGCAATGTAGAACAGAGGAGGAGGAAGATTTAAGCTTCTTTCATGTTTGTGATTTAATGCTGTTGTATCCTTTTTGGTCGATCTGTAACATAATAAACACTCATAATAAATTTTGTTTATTGTAATCAAAATCTAAAACGCATTTCACACCATTCCTATAGATGCAAGAGTTCTGTTGTTTTCAATCACATCCTGATCCTGATGTGAAGAAAACAGTTGCAACACTAAACAGATCTCAGTCCAGAAAGGTTTGCGATCATCCCCTGCAACAAATTCTTGAACAACATTGTCCACTTCTATCAAGCTACAACCTGGCGTTCTCTTCATATTCCCTTTCCTTATCAGCTTCCTCAATCTCGCAACATCTTCCCATTCCCCCAAATCTGCATAAATATTGGAAAGCAGAACATAGTTTCCCATATCCTCTGGCTCTAGCTCAACAAGATGGTCCACAGCAAGTCTAGCAACAACAAAATTGCCTCGTGTTCTGCAAGAGCTTAACAATGACCCCCAGATCTTTGAGTCAGGTTTCATGGGCATTGTCTCTGTTACTTCAACAGCTCGTTCCAGTTCCCCTGCTCTGGCCAGAATATCTATCAAACAACCATAGTGTTCAATCTTGGGTTCTATGTGATAATCTTCCCTCATCATATCAAAATACTTTAAACCTTGTTGCCATAGACCAACATGTGAACAAGCTGACAAGAGACCAAGAAACGTGATACCGTTAGGTTTCACCTTCACTCTCTGCATTTCATCGAATGTTGTGATTGCTCCCTCAGCATTCCCGTGATGTGCATACCCTGAGATCATTGTACTCCACGATATAACATCTTTTTTCCCCTTCATTCGATCAAACAACTGGATAGCTTGACTAATAGTACCGCATTTCGAGTACATCTCAACAAGAGCATTGCAAACACCAGTCTGTTTCAGAAACCCCTTTCTCTCTGCGTACATATGGATCCATTTCCCAAGCTCCAGAGACCCGAGATGAGCACATGAAGGTAAAACAGAGATGAGACTGATCTCGTCAGGCTCAATACCAGCTAACTGCATCTCACGGAAGAACTCCATGGCTTCTACATAACATCCAACACCCGTGTACCCAGAGATCATCGCGGTCCAAGACACAATTGTTTTCTCCGGCATGGAATCAAACAATGTTTTCGCTTTCTTCATCTGCCCAACCCGCACGTGTCCAGAAAGCAGACTGTTCCACGATATAACATCTCTCTCAGACATTTCATCGAACACCTTATGTGCATCGTCAAGACCATCAAACTTCATGTACATATCAATGAGAGCATTCTCCGTCACAACGTGCCACTTAGGCCCGAATTTGCAGAGATGCCCGTGAACTTGCTTCCCTAAGTAACATGATCCGAGGCTTGCACAAGATTTGAACATGAAAGGGAAAGTGAACCGATCTGGAAGCTCATCAAGGCTATTAGTGAGCATTTGCTTGTAGATTCGGACAACATGGGGATACAAAGAGTTGTGGGTGTAAGCTCGAATGATGGAGTTGTACAAGAAGACGTTAGGGTTGGAGACATGGTTGAAAAGACGAGTGGCGTACTCCATGTCTCCAATCTTATCGCACAGGTCAACCATTTTGGTGATCATAAAGCTGCTCTGCGATAAGCCGTGCGTGATGATGGAGGCGTGGATTTGCTTCCATTCTCCTTGGCTTTTGAGTCGCTGTAGAAGAGGCACGAAGTAGTTTTCCACTTCTCTAATTCCATTGAAGGCCATTCGATACTCAAGCTTCGCTCACGTGGTGACTGACGATATGCACATGACCAAAGCAAGCAATTGAAGGTATTAAAATGACGTTTATCTCCCTGTAATAATTCTATATTCGCTGAAGGAGGTCTCTTTTAAATTGAATTTTAGTGGGTAAAATCGTCAAAGTCTGTTATTATCCCAAGGTGGCAACAGACAAAAATAGACGCATCTCTCAAGCAAACTCAGATTCTGTGGATTAATGCTGTTTTGGTCTATCCATGGACTCAGATTACTCTCCCAGTCGACTTGTTCTGGTCGCTTTACTTTTCCTTTGCTTCTTCGCCGGCGATTCAACGGCAATGAGACCTGGAATCTTCTACACCAGACACAGAGGACGATGCACGCCGCAGTAACTAATTACTCAAATCCTTCTTCCTCCCGATAAAGAGACTACTCTCAGATCTGACTCTCAGTGTGCATGTTGCAGGTATTGGAGCAGCAAGAGAGAGGCATGGCCGAGGATGGTGCCGGAGAGATCAACAGTGGAGAAAATGTTCGGAGTGATTGTGGCGAAAGAGCGTTGGAGGTCTGATCTGACGCTAGTGGAATCGACAGCTAGGAATGATGAGGAAGGTAACGCGTACGGTGCGTTGCTGAAGCAAGGGATCGCAGCTCTGCTCAACTCTTACGCTAGAAGAAGTTTTTCTTATGCACCATGGGAGGTGAAGACGATGCTCATTCAGGCAATGATTTCCGAGCCGGCCGCTCGCCGGCAAGCCCAAAAATTCGCCGCCGCTAACGTGGGTTGTGACTAGCTGATAAAGATTAGTAACTTTGTCGTCTTTAGCTTGGATTTAAGCTTTTGTCGTGTAGCCAAGTTTGATTCTGACCCAACAATAAGAAAACAGAGATCCTCTCTGTACTTTTATGTCATGATTCAATTGAATTCTGCACAGTAACCGAACTACCCAAATTGAATCAAATTTTAACGAAACCAACCAACCAACCAAACCAAGCTCTAATTACAACTTCACCGTACTGTAAGCGAACCAGACCAAATTCTGCCAAAATGAGTTTAAACTAGCCTTGCGGATTTTTTTTCTGGTTCAGTTACGGTTTTGAAATTCGATTTAGTTCGGTATGATTTTGAAAAATAAGTTTAAAATAACTAAAAAATTTAAAATTAACGGAACTAAATTAACCGAACTAACCAAAAATAACCTAACTAACCGAAAATAACTAAAACTATTTGAATTTTATAAATGACTACGGAAATAACCAAAATTCCAAAACCAAAATTTTCAGAAAAAATTATAAAATCGAAAATAACCAAACTAAACTGATTTTATTTTCAGTTTATTCAGTAAGATTGTGGCTGAACCAAATTAATCAAAACCACAAAAAAATAAACCACAGGGCTAGTTTTAACCTAATAATCAACCAACAAAACCAAACTCTAATACAAAACAGAACCGTGTTATAACCGAACCGAACTTAAACGAAACCCAACATGTCTGTTGTAATGGGCCGAAGTTGTAAGAAACGGTGATGGACACTATTTACTCGACTCACGATATATACTGTTTGGAAACAACTCTTCCTCTGCACGGAATATAACTATCCGTATTACCGAACAAGTCTCTAAGATGGCATCGGCCTGAATGAGAAACCCCAGAAGGTTTAACCGAATGCACCTGTAGGGCTTAACTGCTTGCAGGGGCCTTTTTTTGTTCGAGTTTTATCGTATAACCACTACGAAGGCTTGTTTTAATGGCGAGTAGAAAGCTGATTCGAGATTTATTTATCACAAAGCAGCCTCTGTTCCTGCAGTTGGCGCAACAACGGGTCCGTGCGATTGTCGATTTTGTTTTGTAATGGCGAGCTCCGATATGGTCTCTTATGCGATTTGGTAATTTTGTAGAGAGTGGGCGTAAGGCTAGGGTTTCTGTCAGCTAATGGGTACACGATTCATCGCCGGATCAGCGTTTTCAGTGACTTGTTCAAGAAAATTAGAGGGGAGGCTGAAAGGTATTTTTTATATATTTTTGATGTTATCTTCTTAGCTCAAACTTTGTTTATATTTGTTGCAGCAATCCTGAATTTCAGCGAACAGTGAAGGAGCTGAAAGGAAAGGCTCAAGAGTATAAAGGTGTTAAAGAGGACCTCAAAGTTAGGTGAGCTACGTTTACTTAGAGAGATAAATACACAATGTAGTATTTTAAAGGAAGCTTATGAATAAAATGAATAAAAATGCAGAACAAAAGAAAAGACTGAGAAGCTCTACAAGCAAGTTGATGGGGTTTGGACTGAGGCTGAATCTGTCGCCAAAAAGGTACAAAGATCCTTGAACTATCTTATAAATTAATGGAAAAAAACAAGGGCATATGTTTTGGTTTGTCTCTGTTAAGAATGTACCTTTTTCTGAAATCATTTGCTTGTACCTGCATGAACGAAGTATCGTTTGTAATTTGGTAACTGAATAGTGAATACTTTACCGATGGAAGTTTTTTAAGTGAAATGTATAACTCGCTATTTATATGTATGAGGAAGGACCCGTCTTTTTACATTGTGGAAGGCTCTCGTCTCTTACCAAACAGCTTTGGCTGTGCAGGTTTCTTCAAGTGTGAAAGACAAGTTCTCAGCGGCCACACAAGAGGTTTTGCTGGAAGCCCCTTCTATTGCAGCATTTTCTGGGGTTTAAATTCGGTTTTGCATTTTGTTTTGTGTCAGGTCAAGGAGTCATTCAAGCTTAGTAAGGAGGAGCCAGCGTGTTCATCAGACACAGGAACCTCCAAAGGGGAAAACCAGCAGCAACAATCAGGCACTACTGATGGTGGTCAACATAAAATATTTGAAAAATTCAAGTCAAGCCTTTCTTCTCCCATTGACTTAGCCAAGAAGGGACTTGACATTGTGAAGGATGAATTGCGAGGAGGCTCGTCTAAAAAGAAGCACCTCGAATACACGCCTCCCCCGCCATTTACAGGTGTGAAAAGTACAAGAACTGATCTGGTGGTTACGCCAACAAAACAGTCCAAGTGGCAAAAGAAATGGGAATCATTAAGAGAAAAGGTAAGCGAACCCTCTTTGTCTTGTCCGCTTATGCCAGTGTTTTTAGGCTCTTGTTAACTTTGAATATCGTTTAGATGCAAGATTATCCTGCTTTCAAACGTCTTAGCGGAATGAGTGAGCCTGTTGTCAACAAGAGCCAAGAGGTAAAGGAACTATTTTCTCTTTACTCCTTTTCATTCAAAGATGTTGTCTTGCAGTAATCTCTTTGATGATACTACTTTGTACTTATATAGATTGCAGAAGATATTGCGGAAAGATGGGAAACGAGTGACAACCCGATTGTTCACAAAATTCAGGAGTATGCTCTAATTGCTCCCTTATTAACTTCCTTAAAAACTGAACATACTTGTATATAATATGTGTGTTTGGCAGTATAAATGAGGCAGTGTTTAACGAAACAGATTCTGGATCAACTTACAAAGAGATACGGCGCCGAGATCCGTAAGTGGTAGAGGCTTTGTTTGAAAATGTTCCCCCCTCTCGGTTAATGATATTATTTTTATCTCTTTCATGGTTAGATCGTTCTCCTTGATGGACTTTACTGCAGAAGTTCGTGAAGCTATCAAACCAGTCTTGAATGCGTATAGCAAGGTTCTGAAATGGATCATCTACTCTGCCATTTTTTTTTTTTTGGTTGACTCTAATTAGTTTCCCATATCTGAGACAGGGAGATGCTGAGACATTGAAGAAGTTTTGCAGCACGGAGGTGATTGAGCGGTGCACGGCAGAGCTCGCAGCTATAAAAAGTTATGATCTATTTTTCGACCACAAGGTAATGTTGTTTTGTTCTTGGTTTCACATGTAAAGCCGTGAGTGAATGGCTTCATTTGGTGTGGTTCAGATTCTGCATATATCGGAAGTGGAAGTTGAAGAGACAAAGATGATGGGAACTACGCCAACAATCATCGTCAGGGTAATGATCTTTCCATTATTATTCTTTTGAGAGGTCATACTTTAGCTAAGTTTTATCATATTTTCTGTCAGTTCCAAACGCAACAAATCTTCTGTCTTCGGGACAAGAAAGGCGAAATCAAAGAAGGAAGCCCGGTAAAAATAGAAACTGTGAACCAAATGATATCATTAAAATCAAAACTTATACTAAACTTGTATTAAATTTTGGATGTAGGACACGATACACTCGGTGTACTACAAATGGGCAATGCAACAAGTGGAGGCAGGGGAAGAAGCTATTTACCCTATCTGGAGGCTGAGAGATATTTGTAAAGTTGGTGCTGCTCAAGCTCTCATTTAAAATTTTTGCTTTTCTCTCTTTTTTTTTTTAACCTTAGAGCATGATTAACCCTAGAACCCCAAATGGAGTTCTAGTTTTTTTTTGTTTTTTTTTTTAATTTTTTTTTTTAATTTAATTTTTAATTTTTTATTTTTTTTAAAAAAAACGAACCAATCGCGGGTCGCCACGTGTCAGTGGGACCCGTAAACAGTGCAAGAAACTCTTAAGAACCGGTTTTTATTTAAGAGTTTTAAGAACCGGTTCTTACACTATTCATGGGACCCATCCCCCTATGAATCCCTCTAAAAACTCCCTTTAATCATGCTCTTAGAAGCTAAGCCTCTTTTCTTTTCTCTCAGGGGTTCTCCCATGTTTCCGGAGAAACTAAATTTTGAGAAATATTTGATTAGTTCCTTCAGGTTAAAGAGATCTAAGGAGCCAAACACACTTGAGAATGTTAGTGTCTATGTTAAAGTCTAATCCAGTAAAAACATAACAAAATCCTTTTATAGTTTTCTCGGATGGAAGTATATGAATGGGTATATACCATTATCACATAGGAGATGCTGCTTGACTTCTTTTGATAATTCGACTTTGGCTCAAAAAATATTTAGGTTTTGATCAAAATTGGAAAATAATTAAAGGTTCACGAAAATTGCTCTTAACACGCTAGAGTTTAAGTCGACATTTCATTAGGAGAGACAACATAGCAGTAAGAATAGATAAGACGATGAAAAGCAAAAGAAGCTTGGGACTTCAGTACTTGACAGGTGCGCCCTGGGTGGGTAAAAGACCAAACCGTTTCTTCAACAAAACTCTCTCCTTTGAATATTTATCATCAGGAGAGAATCGGGCTGCAAACAGCACAACAACCGTTTTGTATTCAGTGGAAGAACCAAACTAATAAAAACACAAAAGGGTTGTGGGGGAAGAAGCTAGACTGACCTGGATGGGCAGATTCAGTGGCTGACCCGAGCGGTGATTCCTTCTGCACAAATTGAGTTTAAGATTCATGATTAAGTAACCAAATACAGTGAGCAGAGAAAGACCGAAATGCTAAGGTTAATTGAACTAGGGTACAAAAGAAGAAGAAGAAGAAGTTAAAACCAAGCTCAACTATGTCTGAAAGACCTTAGTAGACTAAAATGAATGAAACAATTTAAATCTGTACTAATTAAAGATTAAAAGGCTCGACATAACTCTTATTCAACCGTTTTAAATATGTTAATCTCTTCTAAGGTACAAATATCGTGGGATGTCTATACAACTAGTTGTAAGCATATACACCAAAAAGAGAGAGAGAGAGAAGAGATTAGTAAAGGTAACCTTAGTGGTGTAAACCTTCTCGCCCTTCTCGTTGATATAGCACTGAAGATACATGTTCGTCCTCCTTTGATTTCAATGATAATCCCTGTGAAGTTCCTCGTAGATTTTTGAGACGATTAGGGTTTTTGAGGGAGGAAGAGGTGTGTATATATGTTCTCGAGTCAAAGAAATGGGCTTTATATATAAACTTGTAAGCCCAATAAAGCCACGTTGGGCCGTCACACGCATGACGATCTCAATCGGAATCCATCTCTCTCGTATCTCTAAAGCTACTTCTTTCTCCGGCGAAAAAAAGAGAGAGAGAAAAGATGAGGAAAGCTTCAGAGACCCCGGCGACCGCCTCGAGATTTCTTAAATCAGAAGTCACATCTGAGAAACCTCCTTTCAGAATTGCCGTGGATGACACCAAACCTGTTCTTCAGGATCCGGTACAAGATCCGGTACAATATATATACGTTTATCTTGGAATGACACTTTTTTTTTCCCCCTTAGATTGTAAGATCGGACCCAATGGAGACAGAAGAAGCTGTGCTGAGATTGCCCGCTTTCCCAGTGAGACGAAACCTTCTGAGCTTTTCATCTGACTGACCACCAAGGAGAATATCTTGGGATTGCTTTTGAAAAGCTTAGCTTATAATAATCCCATGTTTTATAAATGGTACCGGTCCAGAGTGTATTTTCATTACATTACTATCAGTCACATGTAAGCATTGTAAAACTTTTAAAGTTTGGTTTGTTGATGAGGGCTTTTAAAAGGGTTTCGTGTAACTTAAGAGAGAGACACTTGTGCCATCAAATCATTGAATGAGTAAACATTTTGCCTCTGAGACATAGATTTGGTCGGTCAACTTGTATTGCTTGTTTTTTTATTCTTCCATTAATTAAGATCCTCCAGTCATATTGGGAAAAAAAAATCATAAATAAGTCCCTATCATTATATTAATGGAAGAAAGAAAGAAATAGAAGAAGTCTGCATGAAAGAATCAGAGAAAATGACGCTAAAAAAAAAATATTAATTACCATGGAAATATCATGGGTGGCTCCAGAGAGATTCACGCTCATTCAGTTCCTCTTTTCCTCTCTTTCTCCTTTATGGTTGGAGATTTTGTTTCATCTGAATCTGTCACACGTTTAACCTTACAGATTTGATCGTTTTTTTCCACCCCATTTTAGGTGTTTTTGATCAATCACCTCTCTAGTTTGTGTGTTGATTTTGGTTTATGAACAAGGATTAGTTGAGACTTTGTTTTTCAATCGAATGATGAATTACTGGGTGAAAATGAGTATATAAAAAGAGAGAGAGAGAGAGTAATAATATGGATTCTAAAAAGAGTTGGTTTCAGAAGCGGCAGATGCGTGGAGGATCCAAATATAAAGGTGGTTCAGGTGGTGGTGATGGTAGTAATGGCTCTGCCGATGAGCAGCCAAACTTGCAAACTGATGAAGAAGCTGTCTCCAACACTACCAAACAGAAAGTTGCAGCTGCTAAACACTACATTGAGAATCATTACAAAGAGCAGATGAAGATTCTCCAAGAGAGGAAAGAAAGGTACCATATCTAACCAAGAATGTACATATCCTTCTTTTTTTTTCCACCATTGCGTGATGATTATTTGTTTCTTTTGATATTATTAAAACAGGCGAAGCTTGCTAGAGCAGAAGCTGGCAGATGCTGATGTCTCTGAAGAAGATCAAAACAATCTTCTCAAGTTTCTCGAGAAGAAAGAGACAGAGTACATGCGCCTTCAACGGCACAAGCTAGGCGTTGCTGATTTTGATTTGCTTACAATGATTGGTAAAGGTGCTTTTGGGGAGGTTAGAGTATGTAGAGAAAAGACTACAGGTCAAGTTTATGCGATGAAAAAGCTCAAGAAGGCTGAGATGCTTCGCAGAGGCCAGGTTGAGCATGTGAAATCAGAGAGAAATTTGCTTGCGGAAGTTGACAGTAACTACATTGTGAAGCTTTACTGTTCATTTCAAGATGATGACCATCTTTACCTTGTCATGGAGTATCTTCCTGGTGGTGATATGATGACTCTACTGATGCGCAAAGATACTTTGACTGAAGATGAGGCCAAGTTCTATGTTGCTGAGACAGTTCTTGCTATTGAGTCCATCCACATGCACAATTACATCCACAGGTTTCTGTGAATAAAACCATTCATAACTGTGTCTTGCATGCATGAGAGAGCTTATCTTCTTCTTTCGCAGGGATATCAAGCCGGACAACTTGCTGCTTGACAGATATGGGCACCTGAGACTGTCGGATTTTGGATTGTGTAAACCTTTGGACTGCAGTGTCATTGGAGAAAACGAATTTTCAAACAATTCTAATGGATCTAATACAGAGCAAGAGGCTGGATCAACTGCTCCAAAACGCACTCAGCAAGAACAACTCGAACATTGGCATAGGAACAGGAAGAGAACGCTAGTAAGACTTTTAAAATTCACCTTCTATTTTGGCTTAATGAATCATTGCTCTCTGTATATGTGTGTTTTGATTAACACATGAGAAAACAGGCTTACTCCACAGTTGGCACACCAGATTACATAGCTCCAGAAGTTCTATTGAAGAAAGGCTATGGAATGGAGTGTGACTGGTATGTGCAATTGAGGCTCTCTTTTTTTTTTTTTTTTAATCACCAGATTATGAGGCTAGTGCAGTTTTAGTTTCTCAATGAAAAAATGTATCTGTAGGTGGTCTCTTGGAGCTATCATGTACGAAATGCTTGTAGGATATCCTCCTTTTTATTCAGATGATGCTATGTCTACCTGTAGAAAGGTATTTAATTATGCTCCCATTAATCTCTAGAAACAAAAACAAAACAAGAATGTGACATTGACATCAAACTCTTGTTTGGTTTGCAGATAGTAAACTGGAAAACTCATTTGAAGTTTCCAGAGGAAGCAGTATTGTCGCGGGAAGCAAAAGATCTTATCAACAGCCTTTTGTGCAGTGTCAGACGTAGGCTTGGTTCCAAAGGTGCTGATGAAATCAAGGTGTGTCCCCTTATACTTGGTTTTATTCAGAAGCATGTAGAGTTGTTCTTTCATGCAGCTTGAGAATGGATATAGGATTTGAATTTGTATACACTACAACAAAACCGCTGAGATAATGTAATGAATGAGTTGTTTACTCCATAATTGCAGGCTCATCCATGGTTTGAAACTGTTGATTGGGATACAATATTCGATATGGATGCAGCGTTTGTTCCTGAGGTCAATGACGATTTAGACACTCAGAACTTTGAGAAGTTTGACGAGGTATAGTAACTAAATCATTAATTATCCTTTTGATTTGATCGAAACCTAATATCTTGAGTTACTCTCATTAATTTAGTATTTGATCATTAATCTTTGTTTTATTTGTTAATATGTGCAGTCAGAATCACAAACTCAGACATCATCTAAGTCTGGCCCATGGAGGAAGGCAAAGACTCAAGATTGCTTTCTTATTAAAGATTCATTTAAGTAATGTTTAATCAATTCCGGTTTTATTTCTGCAGATGTTGTCGACAAAGGACATAAACTTTGTAGGGTACACTTACAAGAACTTCGAGATTGTTAATGATTACCAAGTTCCTGGAATGGGTACACACACTTGATCACTGCATGGGGTCTTTGTCTATGAGTTTGAATGTTACTTCTAATGCATGCGTTTTTTGTAGCGGAGCTAAAGAAGAAGAACAAGTCGAAGAGACCACCAATGGTCAAATCACTCTTCGGTACACACCATTTTGTTTTTGGCATCTTAAAAGATCCAAACATTAATCATGTTTTTGCTAATTTTATGTATTCTAAACCGTTCTATAGATAGTGGATCATCTGAGACATCGGAAGCAACAACGAGATCGGCTTGTGATCGACCCCCTCCTACTCCTACTCCTACTCCTCCAGTGGCTAAGGGAAGCTTTCTGAAACTTCTACCACCAGAACTCGAAGTCAGGTCAAAGCATGAAGCTTGCTAAACCAGCAAAAACTGCTTAATTTGTATTTTGAGTTGTGTCCTCAATGTTTAGGCGATAGCGAAATTACGAACCGACGATCACTTCTGCTATCTCCAAGACGAACCAAGTCTCATTTTATTGACATGCAATTTTTTCTTTTTCATCTTACATAATTGTAGTTTTTTTTTTCAAAATTCAATTTGGTGTTGAAAGTGTATAAAACTATGAAATGCTTTTGTTTGTATATATATACTGTATATTATTCTCAATAGGTGGGATCATGACTAGATAGTTTTTCTCTATTATAAGTTTATAACATTTGAAATCAAAAATAACTATAAGTTGAAGATACTCTAAAAATTAAAGATAACGTCGTTATACTTTTCCTTTTGTAATTCATTCTCACGAGTCAGTCAGTCACCAACCTCTCCTATTTTGTTTTTGGTGATAATTTTTTTTTTTTGTAAACTGGTCTATAATTATTTTCACATCCCCTTGTCTTTTATACATTCCTTTTTTCCTTACGTCAAAAAGATGAATATGAACATCGCATGACTTTCATTTTTAACACACTTGCATTGTACATGCTGTTATTTTAAAAAATAATAGAGAAGCTTTTAAGATGAAACACCAGCAAGCAAACGAAACCTTAGAGGAAAACCAGTTAAAATTTCAACAAAAGTGAAAGAAATGCAAGGGAACTATAGCTAGTTTATATTTAGCTACATGCAAAAATATGCAGATATTGGTGAATGGATAATTTTAAGGATAATTTTACGACGAAGTTAGTTGCAAAAAAAAAAACTATAGCTAGTGGGTGTGGTAAATTAATGGCGAGAAATCATTGTTGTAGAAATAAAGGTGGCCATGATTATCAATTTGATGGAATAAAACGTATATCTATATTACTACTATATATACGAATTCTAAATTTGATTAGTTCTGAAAGTAATAAGTTAAAAAAAATCTAAACCATCAGATTAACGGGAATATTGGTTTAACCGTTTAAGACAAACGTTTTCCACTCGTTTTGCCGTATCATCTCTATACTTTCTCTACCATTCTTCAAACAATCATTTTATTTTGTTTCCATTGATTTTTTTTTCTCTCTTCGTTTCTTCGTTTGATGAACCATTGTTCCTTGTGAAAATCGAGGATTTTATATGAATTTACATTTATTTTTCTTTTATCAAACCATTTATTGTTTTGTTTTTCAGTATTCCGTTCTTTTGTTACAGGAGAATCCGCTCAAATAAACCTATAGCTTTCTGAGATGCATTCTTATTTGTCTCCAAGAATCATTTTGGAGTCTTGAGAAATATATGCAATATACTTTCTTCAATTTCTTTTCCTATCATAGTATTCAAGTTTGATAGCCGCCAACTTATTATTTCTGGAAAAGTGAGTTTTCTAAAAACCTGCATTTTGCGATAGTAAAATCCTTTTTCTTGCATGCAACAAGTTTTTATTGTTTTTGCTAAAGCACAACAAGCTTTCTTTGATCTATTATTAATTTTTCATTATCTCTCTCCATTACTAGCAAATTTTCTTTTCTTTTCATTTTCTTATTTAAACAAAAGAAATATATCTGAGTAAGAGATCTATGCAACTTACAATGTCAAGCTCCACGATGAAAAGCCTATTGAAAGGCCTCCGATACATTTCCCAAGTATTTGGTAATCAAGTTCCTCCTCTCTCTTAAAGTTTATATGGTGTTTAATTATAAACAATGACTAGATTCTGACCCGCCCTTTAAAGGGTGGGTATATGTTTTGTTTTGTTTTGTTTTCTAGAAATTTAATTTTTATATTTGTGTTTTTGTATTATATTTTTGTTTTTCTTTAAAATCATATTTGTGTAAGATATTTTTTTAAAAATATTACTAAAAAGTTTTGATAATTGTATTGAATTTTTGATGTTGAATAACTATACACTTGTGCGATAACAATTTAACACATTAAGTTTGTACTGTGTTCATAAATAGTTATATTTTTTAAAATAACAAAGTATAGTTAAAATTTTGTTTAGTAATAAAATGGTAATTAAAAAGATTATATGTTTTCATTAAAGTTTTATGATTTTATTTCATATATAATGATAACAACATTATTATTACACATAATGTTACATATGTAATTATATGTTTTCTTGTTCAACCATTAGTTTGCTATAAATGTAATTCTTAAAACTCAGCAAGTCAATTTAACGAAAATAAGTAGATAAAATATGTAATTATATGTTTTCTTGTTCAACCATTGGTTTGTGCAGAACTATATCACATACTCATTGTATAAAAAACTATATCATAGACACGTACGTTTTTTTTTTGCGGTCCGATAATTAAGTTTCATGTGAGAAGAAGTTCAAAGAAATGGGTCCCGTACATTCGTACGATTCACATAAAAAGCAAAAGAAGTTACGTACGGTTAGAAAAAATGAAATGTAAGTCCATATACCAAATTACCATTATGCCTTTAATGAGGGGTATAACTCCATTTGAAAATACAGTGGCAAAATAAGTAATATTCCCCGGTAATAGAAGGGTAATAAATAAGAGTGATTCTGTATTAATAGAATAGATTAGTCCATTTGATCCCCTTATAAAAAAAACTCGAAGTCAGTTTTGAAATACTATATATGGTGAATCTATACTATAGATAATATATATCACGTAGAAAATTTGCATGCATTGTGATAATAATTGTGTTGAATGAATAACCAGTTAACACTTTTTGTTTGTTTTGGTTAAAACTATGGTAGAAAGTGGAAAAGAAGAAGAAGAAGAGATAGAAATAGGGAATCCAACGGACGTAAAGCATGTTGCCCATATTGGTTGGGATGGTCCAT
The DNA here is from genome assembly GCA_012274485.2 of Sinapis alba. Lineage (NCBI taxonomy): Eukaryota > Viridiplantae > Streptophyta > Magnoliopsida > Brassicales > Brassicaceae > Sinapis > Sinapis alba. The sequence continues at coordinate 290,283 of MU105555.1, read as the reverse complement.
CCGCTACTCCTGCCTCCGCACCAAGCTGGGTACCTATTTACCTTTTGCATGCATGCATGCCAACTATGACTAATTTATTTACTTAGTTTTAAGACCATCACTATCCATGATCTCTTAACCGAGTTCTTAGTTTCGGATAAAAAATATTAAAAACCCCGATTAAGATACCAGGGATAATGATGTCCTAATGTGGTTTATATTTGCATATTTAAAAGATGAACGAGTTCAAATCTGAAGACGGGTTCGAATCTGGACAAGGAGGCGGAGAAGATGATTCCTCTGCGAGATGTATGTCGGAATGTGGTGGTCGAACGTCCCGAGATTTACCAAAACTACCAAAATCTAGTAGGAAAGCAGCGTCCGAGAAAGGTTCTCCGACAAAGGAAATATCTTCGGACAAAACTAAACGCCGGTCTTCGAAAAAAGGAACATCATCATCTTCAAGAAAACCAAAGGAAGTGTCTGGAGTAAACGATCTTTCTTCGTTACAGGAAGTTCCAAAGAAGTCGAGGAGGAAAAAGAAGACAAAAGAAATAGGAGGATCAACTAGATCGATAAGAAGATCTGATGTGGATAACATGTCTGAGACTGGTTCTGTGAGATCTATGCCTCAATTCGACAGCAGAGATGATTTTTGGAAAGGAGAGCCAGAAGACTGAGATTTTTTCATGCTTTGTACATTGCTTAATGAATTTTCACTGAACATACCAAAATCAATTTTTAGTTTTCGTTTTTGTACTATTATTTACTTGAGAATATTATTTTGTACATCAATCAAATCTACCATTTATCAAATCTTTGGAGAAACCAATTTCGTACTTATAAAAGAGAGTGGTGCAAGTGAGATAAACAAACATTGATTGTAAACGAGAGATCACCTCTTCTTTCAATGCAAGTACTCTGAGAGCAGCATTATCCCAAAGACCTCTTTAGGGTCTCTTAGTTATTTTTTAATATTTTTAAGTAGTAAATATGAGTTAAGAGACTTAGTTAAGAGATTTCAATATTTATGTGCTCCAATGCAAGTCTCTTAATTAAGAGATCAAAGGAAATTAAGATGATTTTATGAATGAAAGAAAACCACAAATCTTGATGGGAGCCTTGAGTTTGAGAAGATTAGGTTGACTGAGAAAGATTTGCGTGGCCGTGGAACAGAGATGTTTAATCTCGTCTTCCGTCAACTGCACCTGCTTCGTCGTCTTCCCGGTTTTGGCCCCCAGTAAGCTCTTTATGACATCATCCACCACACGATCTTCCATCAAACACTCTCTCCACCACCACCAACAAAGATCCACCACCACCGACAAAGAGAATCCTACGAATTCCAAAAACCGGATGAGATGAAGAGTTTTTGTTTCTGACCTTCGGTTCTGATGATACAACGTCTCCGATCGAAGAGGAAGACGATAGAAGAGGAAGAAGGAAACGCTAAGTCTAGACACGTGTCCTTTAAGAGACAGTCTCTTGTTGTTCTAATTTAAGACACGTTCCTTCACTTATTACATGTTTTTTATTTATTTTAATTCATTTTTATACTAAGAGACAGTAAGAAGAGACTGCGTTGATGATGCTCTGAAGTTCGTATGTTTTGCCTTAGGTTTATATTTTAATTCATTATCCTCCTTTTCTATCATGCACCTAATAATTCAATACTCATTTTATTTTTAACATCTACAGCAATTTTGTTTAATAAAATTCAACACTTTATTCTACTATTTTATTTATATTTAAAATAATTTAAAAAATTATAATGGATAATTTTTCTATTTCCTGTGCATGCCACTAGAGGCAAAGAGAGACCAGTTCTTTTTTTCTTTTTAACTCAAAAGAAAGACGAGTTCATTATTGAGTATGTTTCAGCAAATTATATCCGCAACAATATGCAATTGCGTGGTCCATAAAAATGGTCGAGAAAAACCCCTCGACAAACAAAAAGCTTTTTGTATAAAAAAAGAGAGAGAAAGCAAAAAGAAAACCCCTTTGGCCTAATTAGCTAAAGCTTTGACAGCTTTCTCTGCAGCATCATCCAAATCATCAGCTGTTATGAGTTTCATTCCACTTTCCTTGAGGATCCTCTTTCCCTGTTCCACATTTGTTCCTTCTAGCCGAACCACCACTGGTACTTTCAGCGACACCTATCATGGTTTGGTTTTCACACAAAACTCAGTCAAGAGTTTCGAATCAACATATTGTGAAAACATGGTCTTCATTTTCTCACCTCTTTTGCAGCATTCACAATTCCACTAGCAATCACATCACATTTCATTATCCCACCGAATATGTTCACCAATATTGCTTTCACTTTATCGTCCGACGTTAGTATCTTAAACGCCTCCACCACCTTTTATTTTTAATATCACAACCTTTGGTTAAACTGGTTATAAATCCACAAGTTTGATGACCAGAAAGTAACTAACAGTTTCCCTTACCTGGTGTTCAGAAGCGTTTCCACCAACGTCAAGGAAATTGGCGGGAGTCCCACCGTGCAATTTAATGATGTCCATGGTTGCCATGGCCAATCCTGCACCATTCACCATGCAACCAATTTCTCCATCTAATCCGATATAGTTCAGGTCAACTTTTGCAGCAGCCACCTACGAGAAGCAAACGCACTTTCCTTCATCAAGCTTGATAAAGAAAGTATAGCATAAAAAGTAACATTTCTGCTTCAGTTAACCTTGATTGTTATGTACATATTACCTTACGTACACAAGAGTATCAGCTACCAACCAACTAACTGACTATGAACGACTAAACAAACCAGTTATTCTATCCAACAGACATAATACATTTTCTTGAGATAAATATCCATAAGTTCGAGATAGCATTAGATCTCTTGATAAAGAAAGTATGGTGCACGAGACAGATAATGGACCATACCTCGCGTGGATCCTCCTGTGTTGGATCACGAAGAGCGAAAACCTCTTTCTGTCGGAAAGCCGCGTTGTCATCAAAGTTCAATTTGGCATCAGCAGCTACCAATTGATTAGTGGATGTCTCAGCGAGGGGGTTGATCTAACAGATAAAATTAAGGGTTCAGCACCAAAGAATTAGTGTGTATAAACACGACACTGAGAGAAAGAGAGAGAAGAGCTCACTTCCAACATTGTGCAGTCAGACTTGCGGAAGAGTTCGTATAGCTTCTTCACTTGTTCAATAGAATCTTTTCTGTCAGCAGCTTTGGGAGCCAGACCATCCACAACCTTAGCAGCATCTTCATCAGTAATTCCTGCAAATACATCAATCGGTACCTACAGAAACCACATGGTCAAAACACAGATCACCTACAGAGAAAGCAATACATTAAAAACATGAATGAAAAGAGTCACCAACGGACCTTAATAATCATGTCAGGGAACTTCTCAGCAAGATCTTCAATGCTTGTACCACCCTTTTTACAGGCAATTATCAACTGAAACAAGCATTATAGAGAGATTGCTTTCAAGTGTGAAGAAGATTCATTCATGTCTAAAAAGCAATTTATAATTCAGGTAGCATACCGGTCCAGCAGATTTACGGTCGAGAATAATGGAGAAGTACATCTCATTGACGAGTGATAATTTCTCACACAAGTAAACCTGAAGATACAAAGAAAGTTTTAGATAGACAAGAAAAACACCACACCAGATAATGAGGTTCAAGAAGAAGAAGAAGAAATAACCTTGCTGACAACTTTGCCTTGAGGACCAGTTTGTTTGGTGACGAGTACTTGTCCTAGCATCTTTCCTAGATAAGATAATAATAATAATATGAATCAGACTAAGAAAAAAAATAGAAGAAATCAATATAAACAAGAAACCACCCTCCTCCTGCAACAATACCAGCAATATCTGGAACGTGATCGCGGTTGACAATGTGAACACCACCCTGAAGACCACTCTTGAAGGTTCCAAGACCTCTTCCACCAGCCAAGATCTGGCTCTTAACCACCAACTGTAACACGAAAAAGAGGTACTCTTTCCATGAGGCAAACTACTACTAATAAAGTTAAGCTCTTTACGTCAACACAGTACCTCGGTTTCATTAGGGAAAACTTGTTCGATAGCATTTTTAACATCATCCAGTGAAGAAACAGCGACTCCCTTGGGCACATTCACTCCGTATTTACCCATCAGCTCAGCTCCCTGAAACAATTGAGAAAAGAAGAACAGAATTACATTTTCAGGCGATGCGATGAACAAACGGATCCTATATGCTTAATCATTACACAAAAACTCTTGCTTCAATCAGTTCTCGGTTAATCAATCACAACAGATCGTATTCAAAAAAGAATGTAAAGAAGGAGAAGAACCTGATACTCGTGGATGTTGAGACGTCGCAGCTGTTGGTGCTGCCATTTCCCGGCGACGGAGAGAGATCTCGTCACGAGCTTCTTCACCAATCCACTCATCCTTTAAATTTTTCTTTTCTTAGGCGAATAATGAAAATGGATCGCTGAAGAGAATGGGATAGAGAATAGAAGTCTAGGGTTTTCAATCTTCTTTACTTTCCCAAACAATCACAATTGATTTGTTTTTGTTTTTTTCTTTAACATTTTTATTTGAAACAATTCTCCCTTTTTTTGGGTCAACATTTGGAACAATTCTCTTCTTTTTTTTTTTCTTGTCAACTTATTTTCATTCACCCAAATGGGCTGAAACAGTAGTCCAAAGATATCTAAACAAGCCCAACACGTAGTTATTACAATCAGAAGAAAATAATAATTCAGGACATGATAATTTCATCAACGTGGCAGTGAAATTTGACCTCTATGAATCGTCCGGATAATTGCGTTTAATTAGTTAAACACCACATAAATTAAAACAGAGGGAGTTTAACTTGAACTCTTAATTCAAATACCTAACCAGCCACATACTTCATCATGAACAGAAATCATATTTGATTAACGACTAACTTTTAATATTATCTTGTGGTTGATCGATCGAGCAGTCGGATAAATTAATAAATAACTCTCATTTTTAAGTTAATGAGTCCAATAATTAGTTTTACTATATTTAACAATATTTTAATATTTCAGTTAAGTAGAAAATAACATGTTTTGAAAATTTCAAGTGATAAACTTTAACCAAACACATAATATCATTATTCGTAAATGGAAATCTTTCAATGTTGAGGATAACGTTATGCATATTATCAGTTGAAATGTAGGGTAAACAAAAAACACAACTCTCGATTAAAATACAGTACGGTTAATGATTCAACATACATAATAAATCTGAATGTTTGGAAATAAATAGACATGACAATAAAAGATTCAACGAGGATAAAATGCATCGATTGAAAATAAACCTACAGCTTTTGATGATAGGAGAGCAAGAGAATGACTCCTAGAAAGACGTTAAAGAGACAAACCAAACATAACCCAATCTTAATCAACCTCATCTCCTTCTGTCTAGACCCTTCGTCTCGGGTCATTTTAAGGTCTTCGATATGGAGATGAACACCAGGATCTCTTAGCTTAACCTTGCTACCAAACAGAGCCGAACCACAAGTCCCTTGAACGTTGCTGTTCACATATATGTTGATCCTGCAACCACTCTGACTTGCTACGTCTACATCCCTAGGTGCCACCATCACTGCTCCGACATTTCTCCCGTTCAAGTTGATTCCGCCAATGCCGGGTTCAGGCACTGGATAATCATCTTCTTCGCCTTCCATTTTCTTTTGTTGGATAATTCAAAATGAGACTGTCTCATTCCTTCGGGAGCAATGATATTAGCTCTATATGCTTTGCTTGGTTCTTGGGGTTTCCCAAAGTTCTTTATTTTTTTCTACAACCAGAAGCAAAGTGCTATATTCTACGATTTCATAACTAGATTCCTTACCCCCCCCCCCCCCCCCCCCCCCCCNCAAGTGAAACATACAACTCTGAGCTATATGGAATGCAAATACGCAGTCACATGGCTTTAGTTTTATACTCAAAGAGCAAAGTAGCACATGAAGTTTGAAACGAAGCAGACACTGCATAATCCCCTAGGAACCAAATCGCCACATCAAGACAAATAACATCCCCTCTCTTAACTTAGGTTCATGTTGATGGGTTGTACTTTCTTCCAGACACAACAAAGAAGAAAACCATTTTATTATTGACAGAACCAAAATACCAAATCTAGTTTCCACGATTTCATTGCGGCACTTGTATGGAAAGTTAGTCCAGGAAAACGACCTTTGAGCAGAAACAGCATCAATTGTAGAAGTCTGTTGGTATCTTTTCACTGACAGTGGAACCGAAGTTAGGACCACCCTTGCGATATTGGATAAGAAACTCGACCGGATATCCCTTCAATTTATGAGGGACAAGGTCCAAATCCTGAAACGTCAAGGCTGAAAATAGCCATTCTCGAGGAGTGAGACTCAAACAGCTAATGCAAAGAAAACTCATTTCACTTTTGTGATGAAATGACTAACCCTTGTCAGATACAAGTGTATCGGTTGTAAGCGCATTGATTTGATCCAAATTGAATATCTGGGGAGAGGGGAGAGGGAACGGGACTTTGTTTACCATGAAATCCCTAGGACCCGCCATTGCCTAGAACAGATTGTTGTGACATATATCAAATTAGTTTCATTTGAAAAACAAAACAAAGAATCCTTAACAATCTAGGCTTCTATAGCTTCAGATACGCTTTCCCTGACAAAGGAGCACATAAAAACATTGAAGTTTCTACCCTAAACAGTGAGCGATTTGATCTGTTACCTTAGCAATTGGAAATGGAAGCTTCACATATCGAGGCCATTCACGAATCATATCAAACATGATCTCTGCCTGCAAGGAATAACTTGAAAATGAACCCATTGAGCTGCCACAGTGACAAAGAGAATGAAGGACCATAGGAATTTACCAAATCATGAGGGGTAAAGACATCTGGACCACCCAATTCATAGGTTTTCCCCATGCTGGAGCCATCATCCTTTAGAGCTGCAACGATTGCAGCAGCAACATCAACCACATATACGGGCTGGAATCTGCAATGAAGTTATGGTTAGGGAAAGAAATAGATCATAGTCACTGTAAGTTGTTATGTAACGGTGAAAAGAATTAGACAAAGGTTTAGGACATACTTGTTGGTACCACCACCTATGAGCGGGAGGAAACCATATTTCTTAACGAACATTGCCCAGGGGTTCAAGATTCTGTCCTCTGTACCAATCATGGTCGCAGGTCTCATGACTGTCGCCTAGGAAACAAATACACATCAGGAACTGACTAGAAGCAGCAGGTACATTTGTTTCTTTAATTTATATGAGATTTTAGAGTTCAAAAATAAATTCATGTACTGTTTTCCAGTTCCACAAGAAACAACCAGAGGATTTACCTTATATCTGATAACAAGTAGAATCATAGCAACAGGGAATGAAATATTAGGATGATAGTTACAGAAGAGAGCGTTTTAGGTTCCAAAAGCTGCGATAAGTTTACCTCAGGCAGCGCACTCAAGACAGCTTCCTCAGCAGCAGCCTTTGCCCTCTGCATTCTTGAAGGAGATGACACAGAAGCTCCCAGACAAGAAACTTGAATAAATCTCATTATCCCACCATGTTCCTTGGCCACCTGAAATAACAAATCCACCAAGCCCCAACATAATTAGACATGAACAAAAGAGCATGACACTGCAGATCGTATCATCCTGAAGATCAAAAATGTTTAGCTCATTTCAGATTCAGAAGCGCACAACAATATCAGGAGTTAAAAAATGGAAACATCTTCACCATAGTTTCCGGAGATAGTCTATCAGGATTCAAACACATACCAATGCGAGTTTCTCGGCCATGTGATGATTCACCTCTTCGAAACTGAAATTTCTGGTCTCGTACTCTCTTCCTGAGGAATAAAATATATATCATCAAGAAAAAGGTAAAAGAGCAGTGTTTCTATTTAAATTTTTTAATAAAATAGAAAAAAAAAGTACCAATGAGATTGATAACGACATTAGCCTTTGCCATGACAGCCTTAATCGAGTCTTCATCTCTTGGATCAAATTTCATCGGTACTACCTGGTATATAGAGGCAACAAACAAACACATAAAAAATATATCGATCCAAAACTAAGTGCTGGTGGCATACCCTCAAAACCAATGTGTTATACAAAAAGAAAAAGAAAACATATTACCTGTCCTAAATCTCCCATCAACTTGAGATGTCGAGGATTGTCCTCTGAGCCTCGGAAAGGAACTAGCACTTGTGATCCCATTTTAGCTGGAAAGAAAAAGATTCATTTGCAAGTAATTAGAAACCCCAAATAAATGTAAATAGGAATGTTAAACCAAACTCACCAAGCTGCTGCACAAGATAACGACCAAGAAATCCAGTGGCTCCAAATACTGTAGCTACAATGCCACTGCCAAAGCAAAGAAAAAATCAAGATTTCATTATACTGAAGCTGCTGCAAACCCCTAAACGATGATAAATTTCTCCATAAAGCCCATGAAAAAGCTATCTTTTAGAGCTCAACACTACACAAAGATGTAACAGGCTAAGCTTGGGTTATCTTAACACACACAATTAACATTTCTTCAGGATTCAAAACCGCGGAAATAAGAGACAACAACGTAGAGAGAAATGAGATACCTGACGGAAGATCTGCCACCAGTACCCTTGCGAGCGAGGTGTCCCACGCCCTTTGTAGCTAGGGAAGACGAGTATCGACGATTATCAGTTCCATTCACTGAGGCAGAAAACCATATATATATATCTCATTAAGCAACCTAGAAATGCGAATGGGATTAAAATCAATGGCAGAAACTTAACGGTGATCGGAGACTCCATAGAGCGATCTGAGAGAAGACGATGAATAGATCGAAGCTCCTCCGCCGAGGGGCCGTTGGACTAATCTCCTGGAAACTGCCTGCATCCTCGAGAGACAACAAACACAGATGAAAGAGAGAGAGAGAGAGAGAGAGAGAGAGAGAGAGAGAGAGAGAGAGAGAGAGAGAATTGGAGAAGAGAGGGATTTGCTGCCGCGGGGATACAGGTAGATGGGCTGGGCCCAATTAAGGGATAGGTTTTCTTACTAAACTTGAACTCTAACGGGCCTAGTAAACTCGTGTGATAGCCCAGTAGATTTTTTCCGCGTATCACTTCAGTTAGGCTAAAGCTAAATTGCATCTTAACTGAGCAAAACGATTTCATAAAACTAAACCAAACAATTTGGGCCGGTTAAAATTAAACCGGATTCGCAAAAATTCAAGTAAGGCGGCCCATGGATGAAATATGAGGCCAGTAAAGGTGGGAGTCGGACCCAAAAAAAAAGAAACGGTTTAGTGGATGTGACGGTGTCAAACGGCCACAAGTTTTGTCGTTTCGAGGAGCATGGAAACCACGCACGTGAGAAGCGCGTGTTTATGTATTGCTGAAGGATCATCATCGCTTTTTTTTTTTTTTCTTCTTCTCCAAAAGCAGTCTCACTACGGCAACACACTACCCTACGCCCCTTCCCACCATCAAGCATTAAATTCTCTCTCTCTCCTTTGAAATTACTTTACTCTCTTCTTCTCTCTATCACTCTGCTACAATCGTCGGAGAAGCTCTCGTTCGTTCTCTCTTTCTCAACTCTTACTCTCAATGTTCGACTCTACTTCCCGCTTTGTGCAGATCTCCACCCGCATTTCGTGGATCTATGAAAATCGCGTTAAACCCACTCGAGCCTAGGGTTTTGTGTTGGGGGGAAAATATCAATGTCTGCGAAGCTTAAACTTCTGATTCTGGACGAGAGGCTTCGTTTCGATTCTTTGAATATTCGTAGAGTGTCGGTGTCTCCGTTGCTGACGAGTAGGTGGTTTTAGAATGCGGAACTTTGCGATGCATCTGCTGCTATTTCTCCTTCTTCATTCTCCCTTATGCTTTGGTATGAACTAGTCTACATATTTTCTCCCTTTCCATGTCTTTGCCTTGGTGAAATTTAAAAAAAAAATACTAGGAGTCGATTGAGAAAGGATAGCTAAGGGTTTTCTTTACTCTTGCTTGCCTGACAGCTAAAGATCAGCTATATTTAGAAGCTAACTTTAATATTATTATTATTATGAATAAACTAAGCAAAAAGGGTTTTAGTTTTGAAGATCCTTTGATTCATTAAGTTTGGAATCTACTATGGTGAAGCGTGAGAATGACGATTATTTCAAACACTCTACCTAGATGGTGGCACACAGATAGAGCTTACTTTCTCTCTTCTGAGTAGTCTTTAGCGTAGGCCTGGTACTTCCATTTTAAGTATTTTTGTGTCTTAATGTATTTGACACTCTTTGACATTTATAGAAAGATATTCTCTGTGGATGACTTATCAGCTTACTCTTATCTTTTGCAGCTAGGATCTTTCCTATGAGCTTTCCATTTAGCCGATCAAAATCGCATCAAATGCGTTTTTTTCATCCTCATCTTTATCCATCTGTTGCTCCTGCACCTTCACCAGGTCAGCAAGGGGGTGATTTTAGTCACATAGTCCTAATCACATAGTCTAGACAGTGTAACTATGTTGCTGCCAAGGTGTATTTAATGGTCATTTTTTATTTTTATTTTCAGCTTTGTCCCCCAACCCAAGCACCATTCCCACACCAAGACACAAACGTCATCACCATCACCATCATCGTCTTTGGCATTTAACACGCAATGTGACTGCAGCTTCACCTTCCTCACATGGTACTCCTTTTCCTACTTGTTGATTATCTATAGATAAAAAGTAATAATTACTCATTTCTGTTTTGTTCTATTCGATAGACTGTCAACAGGCATGTGTGGAGCCTCTTACTTCATCTCCCTTAGGTTCACCCTGTGCTTGCGTTTTCCCCATGAAGGTTCAGCTTCTGCTAAATGTCGCGCCTTTTTCTATTTTCCCCGTGACCACCGAGTTAGAAATTGAGGTTGCTGCTGGAACATACTTGGAACAAAGCCAAGTCAAAATAATGGGTGCCAGTGCCGACACTGAAAATCAAGGGAAAACTGTGGTGGATATTAACCTTGTTCCACTTGGGGACAAATTCGACAATACAACGGCGACACTTATTTATCAGCGGTTCCGGCACAAGAAAGTGCCTCTAAATGAATCTGTTTTTGGTGATTATGAGGTTACACACTTAAGTTATCCAGGTTAACTGTTTTCTCAGTAACACTAGTTTCTACCCTTTCTTTTGTTTTCCTTTCTTTTTGAACTTGTTGACTTCGCTTCAGGAATTCCTTCGTCTTCACCATATGGAGACATCGTGGAGGGTGCTCCAAGTGCAAGTACTGGAGGGCTTCCACTCACTGCAAACTTTCCCAACAAAAGCCAGGGAATAGATTTTAGAACAATTGCAATCATTGTCCTGTCAGGTTTCGTGCTCGCTCTGGTTTTAGCTGGAGCTATATTTATAGTCATGCAATGGAACAAAGGTGGGATGTCATCTACTGCGGTTGGCCCTGCATTGGCTTCATCGATGAAGAAAAAGCCTGGTAAATTTCTCCCTTTGACTTTATGACAGATACTTGCTTCTCTAGCTTTAAACAACATTGTGCATTTCCTGGATGAATCTGTTCCTGACATTTTACACACCTTGAAGGTGCTGGATCTATGTTTTCCAGTGGCGCCAGAAGCTCGGGATCAGATTCTTTGATGTCATCCATGGCTGCATGTGCTTTATCCGTTAAGACCTTTACACTTTCCGAGCTCGAGAAGGCAACTGATAAATTCAGTGCCAAGAGGGTGTTGGGCGAGGGAGGATTTGGTCGTGTTTATCATGGCAGCATGGAAGATGGAGCCGAGATTGCAGTTAAGCTGCTAACTAGGGACAATCAGAATCGAGACCGTGAGTTTATTGCAGAAGTCGAGATGCTAAGCCGTTTGCACCACCGCAATCTTGTAAAACTGATTGGAATATGCATTGAAGGCCGTACACGTTGCTTGATTTACGAGCTCATCCACAATGGGAGTGTCGAGTCCCACTTGCACGGTGACATACTCTATCCTCTGTACTTTTTAGTAACCATCTTTTCCCAACTCTATCTGCCACTTCTCCTTTTATCACCTTCTAAAGCCTGGTTTTCCCGGTGTTGACAAAACAGAAGGAACGCTTGACTGGGATGCGCGGTTGAAGATTGCACTTGGAGCAGCGAGAGGACTGGCCTATCTCCATGAAGATTCAAATCCCCGAGTAATCCACCGGGATTTCAAGGCCAGCAATGTTCTTCTAGAAGATGACTTTACCCCGAAGGTCTCAGACTTTGGACTGGCAAGAGAAGCTACCGAAGGAAGCCAACATATTTCAACTCGTGTCATGGGGACGTTTGGGTAAAGCTTCTTTCTACGTGTCTTGCTTTGAATACCCAATCTAATGCTTATATGATGAACACAGATACTCTAGTCAAATGATGGCCTTACAATGGTTATTAATTGCAGGTACGTTGCCCCTGAGTATGCAATGACGGGGCATCTCCTTGTGAAAAGCGATGTCTATAGTTACGGTGTGGTTCTACTCGAGCTTCTCACCGGTAGAAGACCGGTAGACATGTCACAACCTTCGGGAGAAGAAAACCTTGTGACGTGGGCGAGACCTTTACTAGCCAACAGAGAGGGGCTGGAGCAAATGGTTGACCCCACATTGGCTGGGACCTACGACTTTGATGACATGGCGAAAGTGGCTGCGATTGCCTCCATGTGCGTCCACCAAGAAGTCTCGCACAGACCGTTCATGGGTGAAGTGGTGCAGGCACTGAAACTTATATATAACGATGCAGATGAGACATGTGGTGGGGACTATTGCAGCCAGAAGGAGTCATCAGTGCCGGACTCTGCAGACTTCAAAGGCGATCTGGCTCCCTCAGATGGTAGCTGGTGGAATATGACACCTCGGTTAAGGTATGGTCAAGCGTCTACGTTCATAACGATGGATTATAGCTCAGGGCCGCTTGAGGAGATGGAGAACCGGCTTCACTCTGCCTCTAGCATTCCTAGAGAAGGAGGCATGTTTCTACTAAACAGGTCGGGTCCTTTACGGCCAGTTAGAAGTAGAAGAAACTTCTTTAGATCGAGAGGAAGCATGAGCGAACACGGGGGACCATCATCATCTAGACATCTCTGGTCTGGGAACGGTGACTGGTTCTGAGTAACCAGAAAATGTACAGTAAAGAAAAGGGGCTCTTAACTCGTGAGCTGCATGGTTAGGTTTGGTTCGGTTCAAATGGGTAAAAACATTCCGGTTAGGAGTTCGTTTTTCACATTTTCAGCAAATAGATTTTAATTGTTTGGTTTTGCGAGGATGCAAAAGCAACAACATAGTGAGGGACGTCTGTATCTATTTCTCTATGTTCTTCTTCCCCGCAAAAAAAAAGCTTTTTAATTTAGTGTTAATGTGTTAGATTTTTGTTTGTTTTATTAATTTCTTAAATTGTAATTCAAGACATTAGAAACAAATATAGTATTCTTGTCTTGGGTGTTCAAAAAAAAAAGTCCCAGAAAGTAAGAAACAAAAATGGAATCCTAGTGTTTCAATGGCGAACAGAAGAGAACCAAACACAGTGGTGAGGAGAAGCTTCGGATGCTTTGCTTTTAGCTCTCGGTTGATTGATGGTAATAAATTTGACATGCATTTGGTTGTGTTTATTAATAATTCATATAGGCCTTAATAGGCCGAGTCATTATATAGGCCTTAAGTAGGCCCACTAATATCTAAAAGGCCCAAAAGCTCGAGTGTTGGTTGAGTGAAGTAGACAGAGATGGCTTATATCAGAAGAGGCAGGGCAAATGTGGTTCTTTTTTGCTCCTAATCTCGATCGGTAATTAGTCATTAAGGTCCGCCGTTTTGGTTCCATACAGATTCTGGGCTCCTTTCTCCTTTCTTTCTCTTTATCGATTGAATTTGAGTCTTTTTCGTTTTTGTTTTAAATTTTTTCTTTTATACATCAAAACCCTAATTTTGATACATTAGCTTTAAGAACCTTCTCGAGAGATCCTTGTGTGTACACTAAAGAAGTTAGCTGGATTTGAGGAAGAAGAAAAAGACATGCCTCCAAAGCAACAACCAAAGGCCGATTTGGCGAAAAAGCAGAAGCAAGTGGAAGACAAAACATTCGGTCTGAAAAACAAGAACAAGAGCAAGAATGTTCAGAAGTATGTCCAGAGTCTCAAGCAATCTGTTCAACCCAAACCCGACGCTTCTAAAGTTGCAGCCAAGGTTACATATCTTTCCTTGAATTTGTTTGATATTCTAATGAAATGGGGCCTGAATGATAGTGGAGTTGATGTTTTATATATATATTTTTCTAGTGATAGTTTGTAGTTAATTCTTACGAAAAGAATATGTTTTTGTTTTGGTTTTGAGGACAGAAAAAGAAAGAGGAAGAGAAAGCGAGAGAACAGGAGTTGAATGAGTTGTTCAAGGTTGCCATTAGTCAGCCCAAGGTTCCTGTTGGTAATGTTTCTCTTCTTTTTCTTTCATTAACAAACATACCCTTCCCTGTGTTGTGTTTCGATGTGTTTATAGAATATGATTTTTGGCAGGTGTGGATCCAAAGTCCATCTTGTGTGAGTTTTTCAAGGCGGGGCAGTGTCAAAAGGGATTCAAGTGCAAATTCTCTCATGACTTGAACATTCAGAGGAAGGGTGAGAAGATCGATATTTACAGCGATAAGCGTGATGAAGGTAAAAAACACAAGTGTTGACTTATATTTACATCCCTCCTTGAACGATGGTCTTATGTTTTTATTTTATATTTGTGTTAAGATGGAGATATGGAGGAGTGGGATCAAGAGACCCTTGAAAAGGTTGTGGAATCAAAGAAAAATGAGTACAACCAGAACAAGCCAACTGATATTGTAAGTCGTTTCTTTCTCTCTTTGTATTCAAAACTTGTTATTGGCTACCTTTTGGGACATGTTTTGTAGTATATAGTTCTCTTGTACAAATATTTAGCCATTAAATTATTCAAAGTGATGTATTACATTTGCATTTTTTAATGTGACCAAGTTTTAGCTAATATCTAGGGTTTATGTTCACCTTATAATATGTTGCCTTTGCTAATAGTATGGTTTATCTTAGGAGCTATTTGGTTCCTACACGGTCTTTTTCCTTATTGCTTTCTCCTCACCTGGATCATGCGTGACATGAACTCATGCTTCTGGTGATGGTAGTGCTTAACATTCTTATCATGATGTGACCGTTTCTTAACAATATAGTTAGCTCTAACTTCTATACTAAGAGAAGTCATTGTTCATAAACACATGATGAATTTCATTATCTCTCGTGACTTCATATAAATAGTTCTTTTCACCGATGTATATAACAGGTTTGCAAGTATTTTCTGGACGCGGTGGAAAAGAAACAGTATGGGTGGTTCTGGGCTTGCCCCAATGGTAGCAAAGAGTGTCACTACAGACACGCTCTTCCTCCTGGGTATATCCTTAAATCTCAGATGAAGGCGCTCTTGGAAGAGGAGTCACAGAAGATGCCGGTTGAAGAAGAAATCGAAAAGGAGGTTTAATACTCGCTCTGTTTTCCCAATCTGCTCTTAGGTGCTATGACCCTGAACTTGATTCTTTCTTGTTCTACAGCGTGCAAAACTGAAAACGGCAACGCAAATGACTCCTACGCTATTTATGGAGTGGAAGAGAAAGAAAATAGCTGAGAGAGATGCAGGTTTGGCTGCTTCTCAAGCGGAGAGAGCTAAGAACGACCGTATGAGGTAATCCACCAACCATTCATCATTTTGTTGCCTAGTCAGTGTGACTCATAGTTTTGTTCTTCGTGAGCTGATTCATTGTGTGTGATGACCTCAGTGGTCGGGAGCTGTTTCTGTCCAATGCAAGCTTGTTTGTGGATGATGCTGAGGCTTTTGAAGAATACCAGAGGGAAAAAGAAGAGGAAGAGATTGAACAGAAGGTGAAGTCTCTCTCTCTCTTACACACACATCATTTAAACCAACTAAGTCATGTTACTGGAATCATAATTTTTTTTTTTTTTGCTTCTCAGGAAAAGAACAAAGAAACAGAGGCAGGGACAAGCAAGAGTAGTAGTGGTGATGCTGAACAGAAAGAAGTCGAAGATGATGACGATGATGATGATGATTTGGACATGGATGAGCTTGATGAATTGGAAGCAAGCTTGTCGAAAACATCAATCCAGATTCGTGAGCCAAACAATGAAGGATCGTCATCTTGAGATAAAAGTAATATCTGAGAGGTGGAGGAGAGGAAAGCGCATGTTTTGCTTTGTGTACTTTCGATAGATTGGATTTTGCAGACACAAGACCTATTTTCAAGTGTTAGAATAATCTGTTACTGTCTTACTTTCTCATCAATGGACTAATGGTGTCACTTTTTTCTTTTGTTTATGTATACCAGCGTCATACATTATATGCGACGGAGTCCTAAAGTTGGAAAACTATATAATTGATGAAATTGGAACAAGACATAGTCCTCTACTTTTCAAATCTTTCTTAGTTTCCTCGTTAAGGTTTGGTTTGTTCGTAGATGATGATGAAGCTCCGTTTGATCTTTTCATGCAGTACTCACTCACAAGCTGATCACCAAATTAGAAAACTTCTTCAATATTCACCTTTTATGACAAATGCATTTTTAATGAATGAGTAGAAAAAAAAAAAAAAATCATTCCAGTGGCATTTTTCTCCATAGTTAAGTAACTTTTATAAAATAGTAAAAGGACTGAAAAGGAAAAGCTTGTACGATGTTATCTTTTTATTTTAGTGATCATACTTTATCTTAGTCCTTTCACTTTTAAGAGAACAAAAGTAAACTTTATTTTATTTTATTTTTAAAATAAAGCTGCAGTCCTTTTTAAAAAGATTTGGGTTCATTGATCCAATAAAAAAAAACTTTAAATATCTGCATACCTGACCAGGGTCCTGAGGGAATAAACCATACATATCTCCTCGTGCCTAAACATATAATTAGAATTTAATTATAATCAACCAAACCTAATAACTTACGTAAATGAGAAAATGATGTGTAAGTAGAAGCACGTCACACACTGTATGTGTTTAATTCCATGAGATTACAAAAGGTGTATACATGAGTTTACTGCTTACATGTTGGTGCATCGTAATATTTCTCGACGGAGTGCCAAAGTATGGTACGCTTAGAACCTGAAATAAATAAATTAATTAACAAAATTTGAGAAAACAGTCATCAATTGTTACTCAAGAAACAACAACTTTATATCGATCTTCAACTAGATTATAAGAGTCAAATACAAAACTAATTTCAAAATACATTCAGTAATAAAGTTCCTTAAGAAACAAGTATTAGCTAACTACTAATAGATGATCAACTTCTGATTTTTGATTGTATTTTTCAGTTTTCAATCTACATGTTATTTCCTTGTTAAATAAGAAAAAAGCTCCATATAGTTCATACTTCTTCATATCCAATTTTTTTTTTGTTTAATTCTGAGGGTTGACTCAAACAAATATATTTCTTGAAATAAATGAAATAAGAAGCATGATAATTTGGAAAAGACAATTCACCTCAACTTGACTGTGGAGGAATCTAATGTATCCAATAGCCTCCGATAAGACAGATGCTGTGTCAGTCTAAAAAATGGAATCAATCAACCAATAGATGACAAATATTCTATGACTAATTTAATTTAGAAATTAGAGTAGACTATCTTATTAGATTCTGAAGTAAGTGATTAGTACATGAATTTGTCAGTAATTATTATACCTTGCCATATGGTGATACTAGCTGATGAAGAGCTGCGATTCTGCCTCCAAGTTTTTCCTTTCTCACCTTTGTTAAGTGATATCATAATTATTATATATATGTATATTAATAAACCAGTTTAAGCTAGCTAACCACAAATGGATTGGTTTCCACTGGTGAATAAGAGGTAAACATAGCTAAATAATAAGTTGGGTAATTTTTCAATTATGTTAGAAAAGGAAATCTGAACTAGAACTGAATCAAACTGAAAAACAGATATAGTTTTTATTTTTCATTTAATATACGAACAAAAAGGATTGGGTAACTACCGTTGAATCTTAGAAAAGAAAGAGAAAGAATAATGAGATCAAGAAGAAGAAGACAAATGAGAAAGACAAAAATGTTACAATCACAGTACACACATGCATCTTATTCTGATCCCATTCCCTTTTGTTTGTTTCTTTCTTTTCGTTTGTTTTTGTGCTTTAATTTGGTTAATTATAAATTTCAGCAAGATATAAAAACAGAGAACAAAAGATTTAGTTAGAGTTACCTTGAGAATAGGTTGTGATGAAGGACGAAGAGAAGGTACTTGAAGCTTTGGTTTCTTATTTGCAAAACAAGACCCACTAACCTCTGAGCTATTACACTTCATGAACACACATTTTAACAAAAAGTTAGAACTGTTAATTAATAAATCATATAGAATTGAGCTTGGCTACATAAAAAAATAATAATTTAAATTAACCATATATTGACCCACCTCAGAAAAGTTAACACCGTTGCTATTGTTATTGTTGCTGTCTTCATTGAAGTTGTGAATTGTTGTTGTGGTAACACAAGACTTGTTAAGAGGCGACATTATGATATAGCCATTATTATTGTTAATCTCTTGTTTAATGGAAGCTTGATGCCTCAAAACTTGTTCTTCCCAATTCTCTAGCTTCTTCTCTTGGTAACTATGCTGTTTATTTTGATGATGATGATGGTTCATCATCTCCATTCTTTCTTCATCTCTCATCATCAATCCACCCCTTCATTTCAAAGACGTAATCCATATATATTAGATTGTGTACGCAAGATATATATATGTACATATATATATAGGAATTAACTAAGAAGAAACTTTATAAGATTGGTTTAGGTTACAAAGGAAACCCAAGAACATGAAACTATTTTGCTAAGAAATTAACCAATATATTGAACTATGTAAAAGTAAGAGTTACAAGAGGAGTTGGCTAAGGGTCCATGGCTGGTGAAGGGGGAGATCGTCATTATTGTCAAGCCAAGAACATACGTTAGGGTTACTAATAGGAGGCAGAGAAGATGAAGAGGAAGACGAAGAAGATGTCGGAGAAGGAAAGTATCTGGGCAAGAGACTTGGAAGAAGATAAGTGGCGGTACACGGTGGCAGCTGCGGCGGTGGTGGTCGTACCGGCGAACTCTCTAACACTCTTCTATGTGTCATCTCTTTTCTACAAAAGAAAAAGCCTTTGAGGTTGTTGCTTCTCTATATGCTTTAGTTTGGATGTGATTTTTGGAGAAAGAAAAGATGAAGAGAGAAACAAATGCTTAACACTCGATCGATGTGAATGATAATTTTTATGATGTAATGGAAACTAAACTTCTTTTTTAAGTCTTTCTCTCTTTCTTTTTTTTTCTTGAGCTTTTATATATTTTTTTTTTATATCGGGATCTATATAGTGATTAACTATTTCCAGATGAAAGGGATTTTTACTAATAAGAGTCTCGCTTATGTCTTTGAAACAAAAATAGAAGAGTTTTTGACAAAGAGTTTCAAGTAAATTTAACTAAAATTTAAGACCAAATACTTTTTGGTTTCTTCAAATCAAGTGATATTGATATTTTTACGTGCATTAAAGGTACTTTATATACCTTTACAATATAAAATTGACTTTTAAAACTATATCTTACTTCGCATTTTTATAAATTTTAAAAACAGCAAATGACACATTTTGCTAATAAAATGCAAGAAAAGCAATATATTTGTTTTTTTAAACACATATCTTATAATGTTCTTAATGGAAACGGAAGTTGTTCATTTTTTTTTACTTGCAGTTACATTTAGAAAATTATATTTGTAACTGGATATATATCTAGTGCCCCCTCTAAATTAAAGATAAATTTTACATTGCTCCAGTAAAACTTTCATCTGGCTCTACCACTGTAAAAAACCATTAAAATTCATTTTAGTATACTTATCTTTTCCATGCTTTAGCTTTATCATAAAGTAGGGAAGAGTTAGATACTTTAGTTTATTTTACCGAATTATGTTTCTTTTGATAAAAAAAGAAAAAAAAAAGTTGCAACGAAAAAAGAGATTTTCTATATATCTGGTTGTCTTGTTGAAGATAAATAGTGATGCTGATTAAGGTGTTTGTCCGCTTACTCGTCACTCTCTTGCGTATATTGATGTACTTGGTTCATCACCAGTTTCTTGAAAGTCAAGAAACAACATACATTATCTATGTCTTCCGCTGAAGTTGAATATCATTTGATGTCATTCGCTCTCAAAGAACTAAAATGGCTCAAGGAACTGTTTACACACGACTTCGACATTACTCTGAACGCTCCAATGAAACTTTTTTGCAACAATAAATCAGCTATTCATATTGTCACTAACCCTGTTTTATACGAACGTATTTAACACATTGAATTACCACTTTGTTCGCGATGCAGTGCAGGACAAGCTAATTACAACATATATATCAACACAAAAGCAGCATGCCGACTTGTTTACAAAGGCTTTACCATCTACATGTTTTCGTATTTACTATCTAAGTTGAAGACATCTCATCTTACTATCCAAGTTGGAGATTCAAGACATCTCACCGCCAACTTAAAGGTATTAAGATATATTTTGTATATTTGGTTGTAATCTATATCTTGGCATATTCCCATCTTAACGGTATTAGGTTAATTACCTTGTATATATATTTTGTATACTACGCCAATACAAACCACCTTTTCCTAATTAAATATTTCATAGTACATAGTATTTTTATTTTAGAAGATATCCTATTATTTTTGTTTCATTTTTCCTATATTTTGGAAAATTCTCAGTCGTGCATTTGTGTTTTGGATCGTTACATGTGAATGTGATAGGTTAATTACGGTCCCTCAGTGTTACATTAAAAAGGTTTGAGACTTCTCATTCTGTCACCTCTAGACCTCCTATGGAATTTGACAACCTTCTTGTTGATCATCAGTTCCTTGTTGGCTACATAAAACTGAAGCTACAATCCATAACGAATTCGTGAGCATAGATTGAGCTCTTATCACTCAAACAGAGAACAACATTCTTACCATTTGGTTTCCCCATTTTCAGCTCAATCAAATCTCTGACTTAAAGCACCTTGATTATCTCAGTTTGTTCATGTTGCTCTATGACTAATTGGTTCATTTGATATTGTAAAAGTGCACACTACTACATGCGTACAAATTAATCGCTTGCTGAATGATGACAACAAAAAAGATGAATAGAAATCAGAATGACCAAAAACGTTGTACAAGGTTTTGATGCTACATATAAGATCAATTCCGTTTGTTTTTTCAACAGTTCAAATTTAATGTTGTTCAAAAAGTATTATATAATCAATAATGAACGCTAGCATAGTTTTAAAGAAAACGCTTAGCATACTTTTTACGTAGAATATTAGTTTAGGAAAATTGAATTAATAATTACATAACACTAAAATTTCTAAGCATAATGTAAAATATCTAAACGTGTCTAACACTGGAGTTATACTGATATTATGCTATATTTTATACAGCTAAAACTTTGCGATCGCAGATATAAAATAAATTAAGAACAACATAATTAAATATTTTAATAAAATAACATAAATAAAGGAATTTTAGGCCTGGTTGGCTGTCGAGGTAAGTAGCAGGATCAAAGGGATTTGATTCGATAAAAATGATTTTAAATAAAATCCTTAACAAATAAAAAATTTGAGTAATATTAAATCATAGACGAGGAAAGATAGAGAAGAACTAGACAGAGTGTGATATAATAATGTACGTAGTAGGGGAAATGCATGTGCACACAATCTAAATTAGATATTATTGCATATTAATATTCATAATAATTTTTAATAAATACCCTCTCCACTATGCTCTGTCTTTTTGGTGTTATGCTCTCTTAATTACTCATCAAATCACTTCTAATCTCAACATAATCCCCTGTTTTGATACACTTCTCTGTCTCTAAGTTATTCAATCATTCGGATCATAATTAATTAATGTTATGCATATATATGTACATATATATATAAGCATGTTTTTAGGCATACGTACATATCTTTGTAAACTAATTAACCATTCGGATAAGATGGTCCGCATTTTCATATGCATATTTTTGTAACCGTAAACAATAACAAATTTGATAGTTTTTAATCTTCGATTTAACCTGTGTTTTTTTTCTGCCGGACCTATCAACACGTAATGAAAATAATGTATATGAAGAAATTAAATCTTTTACGTCATCATTAATTTAACTTTGATAAAATCTGAGGTTGTTGTTAAAAAAAATCAAATCGGAGGTTATCGAATTAATGTATTTAAAAGTCATGCACATAAAAGAATACTCATCGTCAGCATATTAGCTAAGATGTGTCCTGCAATTAGTGGTCTGTTCAAAAGTGACACCTCGTTGCTATATTTCTATATATTATTCTTCCCGCAGAAGTAATTAAGGCTAAGATATGTTCGAGGGATCACATGATTCACGAATCACGACTACATAGAGTTCAAACATTAACTTTTTTTAAATTCCACGACGACATAGATTTAAAACATTAATGTTTTCGTAGGCTTATATATTGGGGGCTATCGATTGTCGCTATAAGATCTAAGGATTCATTCAAATTTTGTAGGCTTAAATATATGAGACTCATACTATAATCACAAAAGATCAAATAACCCAAACAAAATATTAAAAATTAACATTTTAATTTTATCATATTTTGTAAATAAAAAAATAACATAATCCGCATATTAACGCGGATAGTATCATAGTTTATCAATTAAAATAGAATAACTAGATCCATGACAGAAACAAATGAATAATTAGATCGAACCAACATCAAAGTCTTTTTTTTTTTTGCCGGAAGTCATCCAAAAGCAAGAATTAACTAAGAATATAATCATTTATAGTATTTTATTTCACAATCATTGTAATTAATAAAAATGTAAATTAATTAACTGAAAATATATATTAAAAAAAAGGAAAAACAAAATATGGGCGTAAAATCTACATATGTAACCTAATGTATTTGTGTGTGAACCACGTGCTTGTGTTCGGGTGGTAGCATAGCGTTCCATGGATCCTACGGGACCTGAGTTCGAATCCGTCTCCACTCAGATTATCGCAGTACGTGGCCACTAGGGTATTCACATGGGCTTCCCAGCCCCCAGAAATTAAACCCTGGGTCATAAAAAAAAAATGTATTTGTGTGTGTGGCGTATCTACTAAAATCTGGACACAATCTGATCCAGCGATGCATTAGTTATTATACGTATATGTTTTATAAAAAAAAAAAAAATAAGAAATGCTTATAAAAAGATCAATAATTCACCATGAAAGAGATCTCTCTGATACCTAAGCATCAAAGCCAACTAAACAAGAAAAATCAATTTCTCTCTCTGTAGAGTAGACTTTCTCTCTCTAGTTCTTGATTTTCCGGTGTGCATCAAGAACGGAGATTAAAATTAAATCTTATAAAAAAAAACATGGCAAGTAATTTCTTTGGTAGGCCAAACATGAGAGGATCTTCGCCGTCTTCATCGTCTCCAACATCGTCTTCTTCATCTCCGGCCACCAGAAGAGGTAAGAAGAATGGTTCCGAGAAGCCAAAGCAGCCACAGAGAGGTCTTGGAGTAGCACAACTAGAGAAAATTAGATTACACGGCGAGATGGGTTGCAACAATTATAATCCATCTTTGTATCCTCAGGTAACATTTTGCATGCATATAATACATACAATAACTATACAATCTCGCTAGAGTTGATCGAGGTTTGTATGTGTAACATAGTGGTGTATACTATGTCATGACCTTGATTTAAATCTGGTCGTGTACATGTGAGACGACCTAAAAGAAATCAGTAAAAGTTCGTAGTTATCTCTTTCTGTTCATCAGATTTTTTTTTTTATAACCGTAATCACTACAAGGCCCGCAATATTCGCGTTTTCTTACCATTTAAAACATTTCGAATGACCAAAAAGATTCGAACTCAGGATGGTACTCACAGCTGTGAGCCCTTTACCACTAAACCAAAACCACTTGATTATTCATCAGATTCTTATCGGATCTCTTTTAGGAATTCGGCCAACTATGATTAAACTTTAGATGGTTAATTGTAAAAAATTCAAAGGGGTTTTAGTTTCTTTTCTTATCGTATGTATTTTGGATTTCATCTAAATGATTTTTAGATCTAACAATTAAAACAAATATTAAAAAGCGAACGTATATATCTTTCTTTTTCTTGACCCAAAAATCATGTTAGATCAGGTCAGAAATTATATATCTATCAATTTACTCTATCTACCGATTATACGAAACTATAGCCGCAATCATGCTTATAAATTTGTTCTAACTAGAAAAGAAACTAATCTATGCATCTATTATTGAAGGTCACTCAGTTGAAATCTTGATTACAATTGATTTCACATAAGTTATTATTCTAGGGCACTGGTCTCGTTTCTTACAGTAGTATACTCATGTTATAAATGAATGAAATTGTAAACGATTTGTATCATTTGTCTATCTAATTCGATTTCTTTCATGAGTATAATTTTTACATTAATTAGACTGTTTACGTGAATGTAAATGTAGGAGAATGTGACGATGCAAGGAGAACATTCATCCATACCATCATCATCACCATCCTTTGCATATGCATCATCATCACCACCGATTCCTTATGGCGTCTATCCAAATATGATGGTATACATGTACCTTTAATGCTCTATTAATGTGCGATTTATACATTATATTGTCTGTGCATGCTCGTCTATTTATAAAGAAGAATATTACTTGGATTCCTATTCTAATTACCTGATCTAAATAATAATTTTCTATTTAAATATCACACCCTAACATATTAAATCTTCTAAAAGAGTGGGTCAATCATGTTTTTATCTATAACAAAACTCTTTTCAAGAAATCATCAATCAACAAAATGAAAGAAAAAACGAACATATCTAATATTAATTGTTTTTTTTTCTTTCTTGTTGCAGATGGGTGTACATAGAGATCAATACGAAAGAGCAACCATGAGGTACATAGAAAATCACTTTCAACTGTTCTTTTTAGGAACGTGAATATGTATGTGTATTTCTGTTAGATATTTCGTTTGGTCCTAAAAATTTACGACCTTTTATTTTTGTTTCAAAAAAGTTGGAATCCAAGCTACGGCATCTTAGAGAGCCAACATTCTTTGGAACCAAACATCACCAGACATTTCTTACACGAGGTTCTTTTTCTAAACGATCACACGTAAATATACACATGATAATTTTCATTAATCACATGATTATAAATTAGCTAGCTTTATGTATATTAAAAAAAAAATTGAAAGAGGTTCCAGTCGGTGAGTAGACCATATACACGTTATAACATTTTCATTGATCACATGACTTATTCTAGTTTAGTGTAACCACGGTTCAGTGTGTAGTTATGTCATGGTTAAATGTTAGTTAACATTAACATTGTTCAAAGTGTTATAACTGTAGTCAATTTGCATCTAAGAGATTAATCTAATGGTTGTTTTGTTTTGTCTTTGAAATAGGATCCAAGTTCTACAAGGCGCAGTAAATCGTTGGGATCAGGAAACCAAAACTCAGGACCGAGTGACAATCAAGAGCTAGATTTGGAGTTAAGATTGTCACTTTGATAATTTTTAATAGTTTGATCTTCATGAAACTGAAAAAAAAAAGTCTCGCTTTGTGATTATGCTGAAAATAACTTATTTTCTTCGTAGGATTGTTTGACCATTTCAGTAGAAAAATGTTTAAAGAATGAAAGTCGTTTGTAAATTTTAAGGGATATAAGAAGTTAGATTATATAAACCATTCATGGTATAGGAGCGAACATGTTAAACTATGTACGTAGTATGACAAAGAGACAAAATGCAGTATATTCTATCCGTTTTATTATAATTATTATTTTAGATTTATGGATACAAATTAAAAAATATATTTAATTTTATATATTTAAAGAAAAAATTATTACATATACATTTGACCATATTTAAGGTACATAATAATTAAATTTTATAATTTATGTTATTATTATTTGATTATTGGTGTATAAAAATATGTACATTGAATGTAAATGATTTTTAGATGTAAATTGATAAAATAACATCAAATATTTTGAAGCTAATAGAAAATCAAAGATAAATATATTGTGAACAAAAAAATAAAATATTTTATTTATGTATGTAATTTATATATGTTAATTATTAATTTGTTTTATATTGAGATCATATATTTACATTATTTTTTTAAAAAAATCTCACTATATTATTAAATTATATCATATTTTATTCTAATCCAATTCAAAACTAAAAGATTTAATGAATTTACAAATTTATTAATTTACTGATTATTAATTTATAGAGTTTATGATGCATAATTGCATATAGTTATGATTCAAAAATCACACAATTTGATATATCAAACTTCGAGTGGTTTAATTTGTTAATTAAAAATTTTAAGCAAGTTTTGATAGATGAAACATAATTAAAATGAACTTGTAATAACTTTTACTTCAGCAAGACATTGTTTATAAATCACTTATTTTTTGTCGACATCGAAATCACTTTTCAAAAACATAAAAATATAATTATTAATCAAAAAGGGCAGAACGCCTATAAAAAGGAAGAAAGTGTATATAAAAAAAAAAAAAAAAAAAAAATTGGGCATTCGAGATTGCAAAAGCTAACAAGCAATGAACCGATCAAGCCATGGACGAGATTACCGGTACATAGAACAGATATAAATTGCCGGTACATGAACTACATGCAGAATTTCTTGGAATTGTCTTCCTTGTGATCTAGTGTCTTGTTGGGAATGCTATTGAAGACATTGTTCTCTCTTTAACGGTTAATGGGAGTGTGCATACGCTCAATGATCTTATTCACAGCATCACGAGACATCACAAGCGTGTCGTGAAGCAAAATGCTGTAAACGTTAAGCCCCTGCAAAGTATTACATAAACAAGATTCAAGATTCGCTAGCCGGTTTATCAAGTAACCGCAGACGGGCAATATATAACTCACTATTGATGGAAGTATGTTGACGTAGTGGAGATTTTGGGTGGCTAGCTTCAGCTTCTCATCGATAGGCCCACCTTCTACCACGAGTACTTTCTTCGTGTTCTCCATTTGATTGTAATAGTTCACAATGTTCTTCGTTTTATGCGTTGGCAATGCCAAATCATCGAATACGAAGAGCTGCATTGTTTTCGCAAAACATGCATGTCATCAGTGGATACAAGCAAACCAGTAATAACAAGGTACTTAACAAAATCAGGAGCTTACTTTTCCTTCTGCGGCTCGAGCTGACAGTGCTATCTTCAGACCAAGCCTTCGAACCTGCTTATTCATCTTTATCGCATGGCTTCTTGGTCTGGGCCCATGCATCACACAACCACCTCGGAACTAGCCGTTTCAGTGAAGTCCATCAGAAAAGAACTGCGGTTTGTTGAGAAGAAAGCTCAAGTATCCAAAAGTGATGTTTACCTGGGGGCCACGCAGTGTACCATGTCTAGCTCTACCTGTACCCTTTTGGTTCCATGGCTTTCTACCAGTTCCGCTAACCTCACTTATTGTTTTGGTCGAATGTGTTCCCTGAACATCCACCAAATGTGTCAGACTTGGTGATTGTTTACTTATATATGACTAATTAAGATATTGTGAGATAATCAACTGAAGTTACACCTGCTGGCGTTTAGCAAGCTGCCATCTCACGACGTGGTGAATGATATCTTTCCTTATTGGAACATCAAAGACATCACCAGCTAAAACCATGAAACCCTTGTCTTCATTCTGGAAATTTGTGACCGGTATGACCAAGTCTTGATATTGTCCTACGGAAAGCATCAATACCAACCAGTGAAAACTTGTCAAGAATAATAAAACAAACGAGTCCAGCAATAAGGAAAACATCATTGTTCAGAGATTTGATCATGTCTGAAGCGCAATCACAAAGAAGTGAGCACCTAAAACATTGATAGTCAAAATCTATGCATATACTCCTCCAGAAAATCAGGAGTAACCAGTAATATCTAACACCAGTTTGTAGCCAAATTATGTACATATATCAAAACCTAGTTGGATGAATGTTAATAATAACTTGATACCTATGGTTCGGTCTGGTGTAATGACCGTCTTCTTGGCAAGTAAATCATAAGGAAAATTGTCATCAGGAGTCAAGATAGAAGTGGAGTGCTTTCGGTTGGAAAGCAAACTTATTCCACACTGCTTTTGATAGATAACAAAAATAGAAATGAAATCAACATTCTCGAAAATAATGAAAAATATTTCAGAAAAAAATGGAAAGACAAACCTTGAGATCACAAGGACGAGAGCTTAAACCATTTCCAGATGCATTCGCCGCTATTTTTAAAGAGACAGAGAACCGATTAGAGATCAAAGGAAGCATTTTTTTTTTTACATATAAGAAAGAAAGAAAGAAAGCTTAGAAACTGAGATATAATACTGCTGCTGCAGCGTCCTAAAGCTGTAAAGGAACCAAAAGTGCGGACAATTCTTCTTGAGATTGAAGCAGCCATATATCCCTCGAGTTCAATTGAAGAAACACCTAACTGCTCATCTACAATACCAAATCCAATTTCTCAATCTAGCTTAAAATGCAATCTAGTCGAAACACGATAAACGCAAAACCAGAATCTCAGTAGATAATATGAGTACATTCTATCGAGATTCGACCAAGTTTTTTCGAGAATACACTGAGAGAAGAAGAAGAAAACTAACCGGTCAGGCGAACGGTGAAGAAGAAGAAGAACGGCGAGTATCAAGGTTTTAGTAAGACTGGGATTTTCGAAACGGTGAAGGTTTACATGTGTCTTGGGTCGGGTCGGATCTATTTATTGGGCCATTAACTTGGATGATAAATGTAAGAGCCCATAAGGCCATAAATTATACCATTACAAAAATAAAATGTCAACTATATTCTCAAGTTTATTAATTTTTAGTAAAATATGCTGAAACACAATTTTAACTTATGATACAAATAGACTTAAAACAAAAAAATATACTCTATTTCGAATCTGCATGCTATCCACAGGTCTGTAAACAGTCATTGATGCTGAAAAACAGGAGGGCCTATACACTTAAACACCTTGTTTCATGAGAAAGTAAGGATATGTTGATTGTGTGGTGTAAATAGATAGGTGTTGTATGTATTAGAAAATGGCTCAAGATCAAGCACCATCACTGTTTTGTATTGCTCGACTTCTTTTTCTTACCCATAAGCTCTGATTTTACCGAGTTCTTTGTTTAGTACTGACGTTGCAGTCTAAATGATTTCAAACCTAGAGAAGATGACCTGAACATGCACAGCAGAACCATATAACTTTCAAGTAATCTACATGCCAACATTTGGACTAGTAGAATTTTATTTTCGAGCCAATAGTTTATTCGAGAGTGGATAACAATACACAATGGAGAACTATATAATTCTATTAAGAATGTGTATATTGATTAGATCCCACGGCTAGTCATCTCCTAATTAAAAACTAGAGAACTAAACGTATGGAAACTTAGTGGTTGACATGTTTTCTAACAACAAAATAATTCCGACAGGTGTGTCTAGTTATTTACACAAAGATTTGATCAGACAAATGTGTATCACTAAGTTTTGCCTGATGTCTGATATATTTATATTACTCAAAATCCAATAAATTCAATTTAATAAATATATATCACCATTGGCCAAAACTTTGTTCATAATCAATCTGCAAAGTCACATAGACATAAACACCACAAGCATATTCAGCACACTTAACTATCTCTGTAAAAATAACTGCAAATTGTCAATGAACTTTTTTTTTTTTAAACTAAACTTTAAGATCTTGTCCTGTCGCTTTTAGTTCATTCCTTTTCTCTCTGTTAACGAACCACTGTGCCGTTTTTCTAGCAATCGGCAACCACAACCTTCTTCTTCTTTCCTCCATCTCAGCAATCACATCACCTCTAGACGTAGAAGCGGTAGAGGCGGCCAAAACGCTGTTGCTTCCACCAACCGCGCTTTCTCTAGTCGATGTTGTTACTTGCAGAACACTGTATCTAGGAACAGCCGTGATCTCAGAAACCACTCTTCTGGTCGAGTCTTTGTTGTTCACCATTTTCTTCATGTCAATCTCTTCCTTGTCACGCAAGTTACCTCTCTGCACTCGATCAATGGACGAGAATCTGTCGCTTGACGTCGAACTCAACATGTTCGACGTCAAAAACGTCAAATCCGACAGAGTCACATTACTCCAACGGCTCTTAAAGACAACATCTGAAACAACAATCTTGTGATTGAACTTGTGCATATGTTTCTCGTTGCCTTGTTCCACAAGTGACAATGAGTTATCATTTTTACCAAACTTGAGTATCTTTCGGAAGCTGCTGAGTCTCGAAGAGTCATCTTTAACTTCTTCTTCACGTTCGATGTAAACCTCCATGGTTGAGTCGTCTTCTCTTGTTTCAGTTAACTGACTCATGATTCTCAGACTATTGCTACTACTACCCAAAACAGAGAGCTCATCTTCAATAGAGACTCTGTTTCTACACAAAGGACACGTAGCGTGCTGCTCAAGCCACTCATCAATACACTCAATATGAAAAGCGTGTTTGCATTTAGGCAAAAGCCTAAGAATCTCAACATCTTCGAATTTAGACAAACAAACAGAACATTCAAGCCCTTGTTTCGATCCTTTCAAAGCAGAGAATCTGAAAAAGGGAAGAGATTCGATTGCTGTTTTGTCGAGACCTGATGATATTCGAGAAGATTGGCTGAAGAGTCCTTGCCATAGACGTTCTAGTCGTCCTATGTCTCCGTCTTCGTAGGTCTCTGAACGGAGATCGTTGTGTAAGCATTTGGCGTAGATGAGGAGAACGAAGGTGAGTGTGAAGACGATAGAGAACACTCCGGTGATGATGGCTAAACTTGGCTGAAAGAGGTCGTTGGTTGTGTACAGAAGAGGAGGAGGAGGAGGAGATTGAGCAGAGACATAATCTAAGAAGAAGAAGAAGATGGAGAAGAAGAGCATGGAGATTGCTTGGGGTGGATTCATCGTTTGAGAAGTCAAAAGTCGTTTTCTTGAAGTTTTGGTTTTATCAATCTATGAATTTAGAGAGAGAGAGAGAGAGATGACAAATATGTTTTAGAGAGAGAGAGAGAGATGACAACCATGTTTTGATTAATCTTGTATCAACGTGACATCATTACTGATCTCATTGAGGCATGAAAAGTTGAATGAATATGCACTGAATATATGGATATTTGGGAAAATAATCTTTTATACAAATTACCATATATTTTTATTTCCTTACAGTTAATTTTTTAGTTTTCAAATCACCAAGAATATGTTTTTGGATCTTAAATCTATGAGTCATAGAAAAATCTAATTATTTGTTGACTTGAATACTTTACTATTTATGTATTTTTGTTAGGAAAATTCTAATTTTACTTCAAATTTGATATTACTTTCAAATTTTCATAAATATCTTACATTTATTATGAAAAATACAAAATTAAAACTTGTAAGTCATTTATAAATATTTAACAATTATTTATTAAAAATACAAATCCAACCACACTCCCTAAACAATAAACAATTAAATGATGATTAAATTTTTATCCTAAATATTAGAGTGTTTTTGAAAACTGACATCCAACTTAATATATTTTAATTAATTTCTCATTTTTATTTAAAATTATCTAAAATACATTTTCCACAAAGTTACTGATAATCAGATTACACACATCATGAAATTTGAAGACGGTTGTCTTTTGTTCATTTACTGGTATGTGTCACCAAAGAAAAAAATGATTTATTTGATTTTGTTAGAGCATGATTAAAGGGGTTTTTAAAGGGGTTCTTAGGGGATGGGTCTCATGTATAGTATAAGAACTGGTTCCTAAAACTCTTAAATAAGAATCGGTTCTTAAGAGTTTCTTGTACTGTTTGCGGGTCCCTATGACACGTGGCGACCCGCAATTTGATTTGTTTTTTAATTTTTATTTTAAAAAAAAAAATCAAATTAAAAAAAATAAAAATAAAGCTACTGTGAAAGAATTCTAGAATTAATCATGCTCTTAGCATAAATGAACAGTTTTAAACGGAAGCTACTGTGATTCGTGATTTTCAGTGGCAAGGGTAAAAACACACAATTTTCCCACGAGCGTTTGTAGCAGGCACGGCGAGTAAAGGTGTGGCAGCTTTGTAATTCTGGTGTTCATAGTTAGGCATATCAGTAAATTACAAAACGTTAATAAAACTGCTAGATTTTGAACTGTATCCTCGAGTCAAATCCACAAGCAGAAACACTGGCTCTGTTTTATAAACCCTACAGACAAGAAACACTACTAACTCTGTTTTGTGTAAAATTAAAAATAATGGTTA
This sequence comes from Sinapis alba, assembly GCA_012274485.2. Taxonomy (NCBI): domain Eukaryota; kingdom Viridiplantae; phylum Streptophyta; class Magnoliopsida; order Brassicales; family Brassicaceae; genus Sinapis; species Sinapis alba. The sequence goes on along the minus strand of MU105555.1, from coordinate 257,999 downwards.
CTAGTTCTTCGTATCTTATCGGCGGCAACCAAGCTTCTCTGCAGTCAGAGATCGCTCTTTCGAGCAGCGTTGAAACCGTTCTGGGGAGAATATACGGGAAACACAACCATCCTCCTATAAAAGCGGAGACAAGACGGAGACTTTCTTCGGTTCCACATGAACTGGCTTTGAAAACGCTCAGTAAAGTTTTCAATGTAGACTATGTTAAAGGAACCCTTGATGGGTTCATTAAATATCTCCTTGACCAGACCGTTTCTGTTTATGGCTCTCCACTTCCCTGCTCGGGCGAGTCTCCTGTTCTGTCTCCTCGAACCCCTGGCAAAAAGTGTTGCAGGCGTTTTCAAGGTCTGTTTACATGTAAAATGATGTAAACTTTGTTATGTACAAAGAGTTTAACTATGACTATGCTCCATTGCAGCAGTGATATCTCTTCTTGATTATGAAGTTCCTTCTCCTAAGTCTTTGAAACTAGAAGTTAATGGAGGTTCTTCTCTGCACATTCCTCCTCAGCTCTTAGCTTTGAGTGAACTTGAATTTAGGAAGGCCTTTCTGTTGCTCAGCTACATTCCAGGGTATGTTTGGGATGCAAGTTTTTTGTCATCAGTTTAATCTCTTTTCTCTTCTATTAGGTCACCTTTTTGATGTGTAATACAGGAAACATCTGGGCCAGGTGGAAATAACTGCTGATGAGATCAGACAATGGAAGGATTTGTCTATGGTTGCATATGAAGCAGCGGTCTGGGACCGTTTGGGCCGGCGTTCTTGTCCATCAACAGACCGTAGAGTGGTTCTCTCTTCTGTTCTATTGTTTTTTTTTAATGTTTGCATTCATATGGAGAGATAGGGTGGAGAGAGGCTTGTTTGTTGGAAACTAAACACTATTTTTGTTCTTCAGACTTCGTTGTTGAATTTTACCAACTGTTTCATCTTTACATGCTTTCTGTTTCCAGTCGCTTCAGTGGGATAACGGGAATACCCGTTATTATCAATGCCATGTTTCTCCCGACGGTAGTTACAAATTCAAGGTTCAAACGCTCTCCAACACTATCTTTAGTGTTTGCATATGTTCTCTTGTTAGTTTCATATATGCTTTTCTTTGTTTTTGCAAAGGTCTCTCGGAGTTCAAGATATACTTCAGAGGCCATTGCCATACTTTGTTTGCAAGTTGCTATCATATGAAGTCCTTGATTGTGACTTAATACACTGTTGTTATCGATATACTGTGTTCATAGGGCCCTCTTATGGAGAACACTGGAACACACCTGCACAATGTTTTAGGTGATGAGAATGTTCTAACCGTCAAATTCGCTGACGTGCCAGGCGAGGCAACCTATTGTAACGACATATACTCTACCTACAAAGGGATTGCCAAGAATGGTATCATGATTGGTTTACGCCGTTATCAGTTTTTTGGTGAGTTGCTAACCCTTTTTTATTCTCTTGATTAACAAATCATTCATGTCATTGTAACATAAGTCACTTCTTGCGTTGGGTTAAGAACCGGATATTTGGAGCTTCTTCTAACATTCTAGTGAACATTATTTCACAAATAACACTTTGATTTCTGTTTAGAACATCATATAGTGGCTTGTTTACCTTTTCATTACAATAGTTTTCAAAGATGGAGGAAAAGAAGAGAAGAAGAAAGATTTTTCTGGAAAGGGAGTGAAATGTTACTTCATACGCACGGACTCTACAGCTTCAAATGATATGGGAAAACCCTATATCTTCTCTGGGAAGTCAATTCATGAAGCACGTTTGCATTTTATGCATGTCCATACTTTGCCAACTTTGGCCAAATATATGGCAAGGTACTCTTTGTTTTCATATTACAAATACTCTACTAACTCAACTTTGTAATCAGAGTCACTTTTCTTTCCTTGGTGCTTCTTCAGGTTTTCTTTAATCCTGTCAAAGACAAGGAAGCTTGAAGTTTACATGCATGGGATTGCCTTTCAGCAAATTGATGATATACACTGCCATGTACTTTCCTCCTTAACTCATGTTTCCTTCATGAGCTTAAATGCTTTCACTATGTTCATTAACCTTTTTTCACTCTCTTCCAATTGCAGGATCAAAACAATAATGATGTTCTTGATAAGAACCAGAAGCCTTGTATACATTCAGATGGAACCGGCTACATCTCTGAGGACCTTGCTCGGATGTGTCCAACTGATATTTATAAAGGAAAACGTGTCAGAAGTGACAATATGCAGGTCTTTGTTCTACTCTCATTACATTTGATGGCTGCTTAGTTGCCTGCTCTTCACACTGGGTTCTCTTATCATGTTTGTTTCTTATTTGGTTTAAATCACAGGCAACGTATGGCAAAGAGCCGGTATGTAGTTCACATTCTAAGTTTTTATCTCAATTCTTTATCACTTAACACAAGTAGTAACAGATCTTTTTTAAAATTCCAAACAGCCTCTGCTGATACAGTTTCGGATGTTTCATTATGGCTATGCTGTTAAGGGAACTTTTCTCTTGAACAAGAAAGTAAGCAGACTCTCTTTCATGTCAGAAAGTCAAGCTTCCAAGCTATCCCTAAAACTTATCTTCATTATTTGGGCAGCTTCCTCCTTGGACCGTCCAGGTTCGACCTTCTATGGTCAAGGTGTCTGAAGATCCAGCCTTGTTTAATTTTAGCACTTTTAACTCCCTGGAAGTTGTTACTACAAGGTAGCTGCTTCCTCAAGTTTTTTTTTTTGGTTATTTTTAAAGTGAACTTGTCGCTGGATATTCTTACTTAATGATCTCTGGTTGTTTCCATTTTCCAGTAATCCACCAAGAAGAACGAAGTTATCAAGAAACTTGGTTGCGCTTCTGAGCTATGGAGGAGTCCCTGATGAATTCTTTTTGGATATACTGCGCAGCACGCTAGAAGAATCCAAAACAGTATTTGACAACAAACGTGCTGCTGTTAGAGGTAAAGTTTGTTTTTGGAGTTGTTTATGTGCAGATTCAGTTAAAAGTCTATAAAGTTATGTAATAAAGTTAAGTTGTTTTGTCCAGCTGCTCGTAACTATGGGGATATGGACGAGTATAACGCTTTGCAAATGATCATGTCTGGTATCCCACTTGATGAGCCACACTTGAAGGATCATCTCTCTATTCTTCTAAACACAGAGAAGAATGATCTCAAAGCAGGGAAGCTTCTTGTTACCGAATCATACTATCTCATGGGCACTGTTGATCCCACTGGAAAGCTCAAGCAAAATGAAGTCTGCGTCATCCTGTATGCTATCCACTCTTTTAACTTTGAGTGCACATATGCTTGCAGCTTTCAATTGCTTCAATGTTTTTTTTTTCTTGTAGCGAGGCGGGTCAAATTTCAGGGGATGTGCTAGTTTACAGGAACCCTGGACTACATTTTGGAGATATACATGTACTTAAGGCTACCTATGTTAAGGCCTTGGAAGAGTATGTAGGAAACTCCAAGTATGGTGTGTTCTTCCCTCAGAAAGGTCCAAGATCTTTGGGGGATGAGATTGCTGGTGGTGACTTTGATGGTGATATGTATTTCATATCCAGAAACCCCAAGGTAACCAACTGTTTCATCTTTGAAAGTAAAGTCATTCAATGCTTGAGACCTGACTTTTACGAACTGTAAAATTTTCTTGTTTAGCTACTAGAGCACTACAAACCAAGTGAACCATGGGTGAGCTCTTCTCCTCCAAGTAAAACTTATCCTGGTAGAAAGTCAAGTGAACTCTCACCAGAAATGTTGGAAGAAGAGCTTTTCAGAATGTTTTTGAAGGCAAGATTTCATTCCAGGTACACAATTTCTTCATTCTTGGCCAACTCGGTTTTGTTTTGTGTTTTGTTGTCTTTTGGTTAATATATATGTCTTGTTTTCTCGGGTTTACAGCAACGTTATAGGAGCAGCTGCAGATAGCTGGCTAACGATAATGGACCACTACCTCACGTTAGGAGATGAGAGAGTTAAGGAAACAGCTGAAAGAAAGAACAAAATGCTGAAGACTATGCTAAAAGCTATTGATATATACTATGATGCTCTTGATGCACCAAAAAACGGAGCTAAGGTCGATCTCCCGTTAGATTTGAAGTTCGACAGGTTTCCACATTACATGGAACGTAAAAATAAGAAAAATTTCAAGTCCATTTCCATTCTTGGATTAATTTATGACACTGTAGTATCTCAGAATGAAGAGGAACCCCTTCCATGTGGTACGTGTCTCCTTGGTTACTATTAATAATCAGAGTACACCAAGAACTTGACGAATATGTCTTTTTTAATGTCTTGAACTGTCTGTTAAAAATTCAGAAATCAAGAAACTACAGTGTTTTGAAGATGAGCTGGTCCCTGAGTTTTACATGGAAAAATATAGTCGCTGGTACCAGGAATACAAAACTGAAATGAACCTGGCGATGGAAACCGATGAGAATAATAAGAAGGAATCAGCCAGTGAGGTCATCCTGAAATACAAGCAGGTAAGCTCCTCAATCCCCAATGCCTAGTGTAATCAACAAGAATCGATAAACTACTCATTGGTGGAACTGTTTCTTCTCTCTGTATCAGGAGTTCTATGGTGCTGCAGGGTTTGAAGACAGCAAGAAAAGCCTTGAAGAACTCTATCAACAAGCCTTGGCACTTTACAACATTGTTTACGATTATGCAATCATAAAGAACAAAGTTCGTTGTTGCGGGTTCGTCTGGAAGGTTGCAGGGCCGGTTCTGTGCAAATTATACCTTAAGAAAATGGAGGAGAAGTCAATCCCCTGTTCAGTTTCTGTGCTCAAAGAGCTTTGGGGTTGAACACGTTTTCTTGTCATGTTCTGCTCTCTTCTTTTCTGATTGTCTAATAGGGTGCCGTGTTAGGTAAGTATCTTATTTGAGTAACCTAACTTGTAGGCTGAGCTATTTGGTGGTAATGCTGCCTTTGGTTTTAGTTCTAATCTTAGATTTTTTTCCTCTGGTGTATTCATGAATACGTGTGTATTTTCTTGTGGAATAAAAATAAAAATGTTAAATAAGACTAAGCTTATATCTTATTTTCAAATTTCAACTAATTTTACGTGGCGACTTGTGTGACCTTGCGTCCTCAAGCTACATTATACCTTAACGTTCGTTCCAGATTCTTGACTTGTAACGCTTCCTTTAGACTTTTTGTTTTTTTTGCTCTGAATGATTCAATATATTGATGAAGAGATCACAACCCCAACCATTACAACCTACAAGAGAGGATTCTTAGATTGATCATTTTTTTACTTCAATCCACTCTCTCTCAGCATCCACTTCTTGAGATAGGAACCAAAATTCTCCTTCCTCCACAGCTATTTTAAACACTTGTAAAGAGTCAAACCTTCGACCCTCAAACAGAAAGCCATTTCTATCCATAAGAACCAAAGAAACCATGGCCAACATCTTCCTGTCTCTACACACTCGCTTGTTTCTGTGCAACACCAGTAAGTATTGAATATTAAGAAAGATAGACGATGGATGAAAACCTTCTTCCGGTTGAAGAATACAAGACAACACACAGTTGTCTAGCCACTGTGCAGGAGAAAAGAACGTGATTCACTGATTCTCCACTTACTCAAGGATTCCCCTAGATGTCCAGTGTATTTCAATAATGAACTGCTTAATGTTCAAACACATGTAATATCTCATGTTAGCCTTGTAACTCTGGCCCTACTAATACCGCAAGAATTTTACATTCTAGGCTTTGGCTTTTTGGCTCGATCTAATCTAAGCCTTATCTAGAGCAATTTACTTAGATGTATGGTGTATAAGCAAAAGGAGCTTGAAGGATAAAGCAAACACGAAGAAATCAATAAATTTTTTTAAAAAAAATCCCAGAGGGGAATAATGCCTTTCTTCTTTACCAATAAACATTTTGTAGCCAAGAAAAAAGAAGGTTAATAAAAAAACATAAGACCAAATCTTCCCCCCCACTTCCCTCTGGAAAAAGAATCACGAAACATTTCAAAGAATCAATGATAACTTTGTTTCTACTGTACTGTATTAAACAAAACCGAACTTTTTTAAACATCAAACTTCTTTGGTTGTCGCCAGTGAGCAAAATTTCTTCCCAATGAGCTTAAGAAGGAAGCTTTCTGTGGAGCTCCCTTCTTACCATACAAGTGTTTCCCTCCTAAATCAGTCTTTGCTGGTACCATATCATTCCTTCTCTCAATCTGTTTATCACATCGCATCGCAAGAAACATTCTCAAACACACACTTTCAAGATCAGAAGGACACTACTTAAAAGTCACAGTTGATTTACCTTAAAAACCTTTCCATTTCTCAAGTGGTATCTAATTCCAGACCAGTTTATGGATTGAGAAAAGTGAGAACGGAAAGCTGAGATTGGGTATAGAAAGTTGTCCACTAGCATTGCTATGAATATCTGCAAACAAATATTTTCCCCATAAATCAAACCCAGAAATCTTCTTTTAACCTCTCACCTTATCTTATCATCATTACTCAGGTTTTTATCATCTAAACACTAAAGGGGGTTAAAAGCACGTACAAGTCCCCAGTTGTAAGGTGCAAGAGAGAGACTGGGAGCCTCGGGGGATAACAGATTGCATAGCGTCACTTCTCGTCTTGTCAAATTCCACATTGAAAGAAGTTCGATGAAGGTGCAGATTGCCAACAGTATAACAAGAGACATACCTGCATAGAACCACATCCTTCCAGGTCAGTATGTAGCACAAGAAAAGCATACAATCCTACAGTTTCAAGTTGAATATATACAACCACTATATGCTCCCACATGCAACGCAACACTTCTGAGTACTAATAATCGTAGTACTAGGATCATTTTCTATTATCTTGAACACATAACCCACCAAAATAAGAGGAAAAGTATGCTCACCACCAGAAGCAACGGTCGTGTCTTCGAGGTGATGATAGCCCTTAATGTAGATTCTCAAAGCTGATGTGATGTGGATGACAGCCATAATATATGGTGCAACAAAACCCCATGATAGATAACAGTGGACGGCAAACAAAACCTTGTTCATTATCCAGTTAACGTTGGATATGTAAGATTCTAGCACAAAAGTTTGCTTTCTCAAGTAGTTCCAGTACCTACAAAATAAGAGGGAAGAATGATCAAACATCCAAAAATTTCGTACATTTGGGGGATTCAAACAAGTGAAATACGAGTATGTACCGTCCAAAACTTAGATCACTTGCAAGAGGGTGAGGGAAAACAGCAACAGGAGGAGATGTAATGAGCCTCTTGTGAGCACCTGGAGTAAAGAAAACAGGTGAGTGGAAACAAGAAGAAACTATCAACTAGACATACAAAAAAGAGAGGGGAATACGGAAGCAATTGTTACCTGCTAGAGAGGCAAGTGTCATATCATCTGAGTATCCACCATCACGTAAGCCAGAGACAACACCATATCGATCTTGTCTGAAATCATCAGCATGCATCTACAAATAGTTGCAAATAATCTCCAAAATTGGATGTAGCACAGAGAAAACAAAAGAGAAACATTATCAATCATATGCTATTTAAATACCATCATGCACCCTCCCCACAAAAAGAATGTTCTCCCACCAGTTGCAAATCCCATTGAGCAAGGCTGTAAAGAGAATATGCTAATATTAGCTCAAACATGGAGGAACAGAAGCGCATAATATGGAAGCCAGTGACTATATTCAATACAAAACAGAATTGAAGGAAGACAGAAGATGTCACTGTACCATGTGGTACTCATAGATGCAATAACTTCCAAGAGTTCCAGAGGGCAAGTCTAGAGGATACCCAGTTTGGATAAATATCTGCAAGAGATGACCACTGCTGTTAAATTATTTGAACAGACGGAAACATAATTAAAGGCCTATTTTCATTAGCTACGTCTTTGATACATTTTTTTTAAAAAAGCAAGAGGACTAAATTTACAGAAAATAACTATATAGTTTGGGTACCACCTCTGGATTTTTCTCCATCTCAGCAGTGAGAGCTCCAACTGTTCCAGGATGCAGTCTTACATCATCGTCCAAAAATAGCACATATTTGGTATCTTTATGTACTTTCTCAGCTCCAATCTTCACGAATCAAAAACGAAATAGAAAAAGGTCAGCAAAAGCCAATAAATGAACAACATAATCGAAAAACGTATATTGGATGATAGTTTAGCTTTTCATGTTTGTGCTTACAGTTTAGCCAAGAGAAATTACAGTAACAACGGAGTGATGAAAACATTGAGAGAGACAAAAAAATTGACAAGTGTAACCAATGAAAGTCAACCACAAAAACAGAAAGATTAAATTTGGTGATCATACATACCAACTGATTATGAATTTTCTGGCTGCAAGTCGTTGCCAAACCAGCAACAACAACCTTAGCTTCAACATGATCCTGCGCACATTAACGTATTAATAATGAGAAAAGCTATGAAGCCAAGTACATACTTGAAGACAAAATAAAGCCACATTGACTGTGAACTGATTTTTTTCATCGGTTTCCTGTAGAAAACAAGTAAAACGTTTGTGTACCTGATACATAGATAAGAGACGGGAAACAGCATGATAAGCAGGGTCTTCAGTACTTTCTACAACAAAAAGGAACTCCAATGGTCCACCATAGAGAGAGGTAATCTATACAAACATATCGATCAACATTAACAATAAAGTTGGAGGCAAGAAGACAATTCTCTAGGAAGAACAGAAGACAAAGATAGGACTAACCTGACTTCTCCAGTTGTGCAAATTGTGTTCTCCAAAACCTTTGAGAGGCATGATAACGGAAACCCTGGGAAGTTTAGCCTGCCTAGAATGCTCAAGTTCATTGATATCTTGATAGAGGAAGGCAAAGCTGTTTCCCGCTTTCACGCTGTTTTTGATTCTCTTAACCTCTCGGTTCCTTGAAACGTAGAAATAGAAAGAAACACAAACATTTCAGAAAAAAAAAAAAAACAGAGGAAGATAGTCATTATAAAGAACAGAAACTACCTGACATATGCAGCCATTAACCAGCCAAGAGCAAGGAGTAAGCATATAACACATCCCTGAGGCATATAAAAAGAAACAATAAAAATCATATCTTGATGATAAAATGAAAACATAAAGACTTCATTTTTTTCCAAGAAAACTTTGATTATTGCGAAATTTGATTATCAGCAGACGTTCAATTTCGACGCTTCATGAAAACCCATTAACGAGAAGGGACCAAAGCTTCGATCTGAACACTGAAAACAAAAGCTGACCTGGATCTGAACGAAGACGGCGAAAGGGCTGCAGAAAGCTCTGCTGAGAGAGAAAAGAATCGCATCCATCGAGTCTAATGTTGACATTACAGATTGCTCCTCCCTGCTCTCCGACTGTTCTCGTCCCCCTTCTTCGCGACGACGATGATAAGAAGAAGAAGAAGAAGAAGAAACAATGGAGGAGGGAAATGAGGAACCCTAGATTTGAAATTCGTCTCTCAATATCTCTTCTCTCACACAGAGGGAGGGAACTAAATTAGAGTCGTGAAATTTGGGAGATGGCCATTGACGGACGGAGCAGCGAGAATCCAGAGAGGAGAAACTAAAAAAACTATTTCAAATTTGGTTTCATCACCATTCAATCATCGACACATCTCTTTTCTTTTATTCCGAAATTAACTTTACTATTTTAATTTTGATAATATTTCTTATTAAAAATTTAGAGAAATTCTCTTAGATAGCTTTTTTTAATTTGTTCTTCACAAAAATAGTTTTTAAGAAAAAAATGATTAAAATAGTTTTTTTAGAAGCTAATTTTTTTATTAATATGCATTTATATTCTTAGTGTTAACTAATTTAGACTTTAGGGTTTAGAGTAAAGGGGTGGATTTGGGGATAGGATTTCAAATTTCAAAAAAAATATAAAAAAATTAAAATTTCAAAAAAAAAATTGTTATTTTGGTCATTTTATTTTTCTAGGGTTATTTTTGTGACAAAAACATAAAAATAACTATTTAAGAGAATTGCCCAAAAATTTAATCCAGATTTATCATTAGAAGTTTTTTCTTCCTGGCCTCAACTTAATTAAGAAATAATATTCTGCCAAATATATAATCTTTATAGTTAAGACTTACCACTATCTACATTCTTTCTGTGATCACTGTCTACCTAAATAAGAATGTTTTTCTTCCTGTCCTCAACTTAATAAGCAATTTAAAATATATATATATATATATATATTTTGCCAAAATAATATGTAACGAAAGATATTATTTTTACGCGTTTATGAAAATATCATCAATGTGACATTCCAATTTTTGTTTTTATCTACTGAGCCAACCGTTTGTAATCCGCGTGAAATGCTATTTCTATAAGAAAAAGCATTTGTATGTATAATTTTCTTTGTGAACACAACAAGGCCTATTTTGGGAACACTCATATTTTTTGTTTTTGGTTCTCAAATTTTAAATGATCAATATCCATATGAAATATCTAACTTTTAAATCGCCATATATATATAGAACATTTGACATTTAAACTATAATTGTTTTAAGCTTTATATATTTTAGGATCGACTAACACAATATATAAATTTTGGACATGTTTTTGTTATTAATTTACCGTCGAGTATCGTTCCGATTGTAATCGACTTAGTCGATTGTAATCAATATTAATTTTAATATAAGTATTTGTTGTTAAAAAAAAAGACAAGTTTCTGTTCTTCATGAGTTTTTATATAATCATATTTTAAATTTGAGTTAGTGACTACTGATTCTCCTAAATAATTTTATTTTTTGTAAATATTGATGAAATGTGTTTACCGTTATTTCCGTATATCATAGTGAAAAGCTAATATAGCTTCAAATTCTACAAGAGCCTTTTTTAGATAAAGAATCCACCACAAGGTTGGTTAATCTAGGATTGTTCTGAGAGTTCAACTGGAAATATTGTTATCCTAATATGAAGTAAATTTGGCGGCAAAGATGCCAGAATGTTATGCAGAATCTTTCAAGGAGATGGACCATCATCATGTTCTCCTTTTCAAACAGAGTATCACAAGTGGTGACAGCGTTGATACATGTGCCTTTAAAAAAACTTTATATTATACGTGACAACACAATTTATTTTCATATATTATATTTTATTTATTAAGACCTAATCAGTGATCAACTTCACGTATTTAAGGTATATTCTATGCATCTTCTTCTCTGATGTGACTATAAAATTATGATTTTGTTCGCTTGCTGTGTTCTTCAAAACAGCATTTGGTGGGAAAACTAGATGGTTTATTAGATTACTGAGTTTTCTAGCTAAATGAGATCACTGGATTGATAAGTTTCACATCTGTTTGGATTAGTTTTAAAATATATAATATACACATACTATATCGTGTAAGCCAACAAAACTATGTTTGTTTTCAATCACTATATATTATTGTTATTCTTTTCTTTTAACTATTTTTTTATTACATAGGGGAGAATCAAGGTCAAACAATTACTCCGACTAAGGTAAAACATTGTTTGCTTTATACGTAAGCAGAGTTGCTTGTGTACAACAAGTAAAATGTATCGCACGAATTCGACTTCAATGGCTTATATAAGCGAGACGAATAAAATAAAACAATTAATCAAGATGTGAATTGTGGAGTCTCCCAAAAGTTTTTTACATAAGATCATTATCTCCGGTCTCTTAACCGGGGTTCTTACCTTCGGATAAGAGATATAAAAGCGTTTCTTAGCCGAAAAGTGTTAAAAAAAAAATCAAATCATGAATTAAAAACTCTGGTTAAAAGACCGGGGATAATGATATCCTAAAAATTTGACTTATGACAGCTATTGTTTTTATAAAGCTTTACATATACATGCGACTATAAACCATTTGGCAAATGGTTCCTAGAGGCTTCATTTCAGTTTTGAACCACCTATTTGAAGTAGTAGTTGTAGAATATTGAGGTGTTTGACAACTTGACTTTCTTGTTGACTTAGGTTAAACCTTACAACGTATTTATACACGTATGAACTCAAGAGTAGGATATATCTTAAACACAATGATGATTATCCTAACTGAATAATAGGAATAGTATATTATGTCATTATCCTAACATGACTCCTAATACTCCCCCTCAAGTTGGAGAGTGTAAAGTTTGAACTCCCAACTTGGACAAAAGAAAATCGAACTGAGGTCGTCCAAGCGCTTTTGTAAGAATGTCTGCCAGTTGATCTTTGGTACGTACATGGCGCATAGAGATTAGTCCAGCTTTGACTGCATCACGGACACTATGACAATCACGCTCAATGTGTTTAGTTCTCTCATGGAAGACCGGATTTGAGGCGATGTGGATTGCTGCTTGACTATCACAGTAGAAAGGGACCGGCTGAGATACTTTGACACCAAGATCTTTGAGGAGTGGGACGATCCATTTTAACTCTCTGTTGGCTGATGCCATCGAGCGGTATTCTGCTTCTGCAGAGGAATGGGAAACTGTATCTTGTTTCTTTGTTCTCCATGAGATTGGTGAACCACCAAGCATAACAATACACGAGCTAAGCGAGCGTCGTGTGGTAGGACAGGAGGACCAGTCCGCATCACAATAAACTGACACGTCAAGGTTGGCATCGGCACGAAGGAGAATACCCTGATCTGGTGATCCTTTAAGAAACCGTACAACGCGCATGGCTGCGTCCAAGTGAGCTTGTTGAGGCTTCTGCATGAATTGGGACAGCAAGTGAATGGAGTAGCAGAGCTCAGGACGCGAGATCGATAAGTATACCAGTCTCCCAACGAGCCGACGATACTTACTAGGGTCTGGAAGTAATGGACCATCATTGGCGGCAAGCTGGTGGTTCTGTTCCATAGGTGTTGTAGCTGGCTTACAACCCAACAGTCCTGTTTCAGCAACAATGTCCAGTATGTACTTGCGCTGTGACAGGAAAATCCCTTCTTCTGATCGAGCCACTTCGATACCCAGGAAATATTTCAATTTTCCTAAGTCCTTCATACGAAAACAGTGGCTTAAGTAGGCCTTAAATTTGATCAACCTTGGCAGATTATTACTTGCAATAACCAGATCATCAACGTAAACTAACACTTTGATCTCGCAATCGTCTTTGATATAAGAAAATAACGAGTAGTCTGAGTAGGACTGTGTAAACCCGAACTTGATGAGAGCATGAGACAACTTTGCGAACCAGCAGCGAGGTGCCTGTCGAAGACCATACAATGACTTTCGTAGGCGACAGACCTTGTTTGGGTCAGAGTGAGAAAAACCTGGCGGAAGCTTCATATAAACTTCTTCTTCGAGATCACCATGAAGAAAAGCGTTATGGACATCCATTTGATGAATCTCCCACTTCTTAGCTGCAACAATACGAAGTAGGCTACGAACTGTGGTCATTTTAACCACTGGCGCAAATGTTTCGTTGAAATCTTCGCCTTCAATTTGTTTGTTTCCCAAAACAACCAGTCGCGCTTTGTGTCTTTCAATTGTTCCATCGGCATTGTATTTAATTTTGAAAATCCACTGACAACCAATAGCTGCTTTGCCTGGTGGAAGTGTAGTGATATCCCATGTGCCTTGTTCCTCAAGTGCAACGACTTCGTTGGTGACAGCATCACGCCAAACTTTATCTTTCATGGCAACGTTGAATCGTTTGGGTTCATTCCCCGTAGAGACAGCTGCAACAAAAGCTTGATGCGACGGAGAAAATTGAACGTCAGTGAGATATTCAACTAGTGGATACAGTGTTTTACCTAAGACTGTTTCCGAGGACAATGGAGCGGTACTGTGTTGAGCGAGTGGGGTATTTGTGAGACAAACTGCAGTATAGCCGATGTAATCTTGAAATCTGACTGGAGGAGCTTTAGCTCTCTGCCCGCGACCCAACTGTTCTGGAGGGATCGGGGTTTGGATAACAGTGTCAGGCTGATTCTCTGCAACCACGGGAGCAGGGGGACTGAGTGACGTATTGTCTGTTTCAGAGTTGTCTTCTGAGAGGAGTGGAACAGTAAGTGTGGCAGGGTTGTCTACGGAGTTCGGAGCTTGTGTGGGAACCACAGTAGAAACCTCGCTAGTAGCAACAGTTTGTGAGTTGCTCCCCCTGTCGTTAGAACCGGTGATCGGTGGTAGCTCCCAATCATCATTTGGTATGTCAACTGTGTGTCGGTCAGTTGATTGATTTTCCACAGATTCCTTTGAGCTAGTGGCATATGGGAATTCCTTTTCATGGAAAATGACGTCGCGACTAATTAAGAACTCTTCTCTGTCTAAGTCAAATACTTTCCAGCCTTTCTGTGCAAACGGGTACCCAACAAAAATGCATCGTCGACTGCGAGAGCCGAACTTATCCTTGTCCCGAGAACGAAGATGTGTGTAGCATAGGCTACCAAAGACACGGAGCTGATCGTACTGAGGTTTGGTTCCATGTAACAGCTCATATGGTGAACGATTTTGAAGTACCTTTGTCGGAGTGCGATTAATGACATGAGCTGCAGTCATAACAGCTTCGCCCCAAAATGTGACCGGGAGTCCTGCTTGAAATAGCAGAGCTCGTGAGACATTCAAGACATGTCTGTGCTTCCTTTCGACACGCCCGTTTTGCTGAGGTGTTCCAACACAGGAGGTCTGATGTAGGACACCATTTTCGCGAAAATATTGTGCAAGGCAAGTGAACTCTGTTCCATTGTCGGACCTGACAATTTTGACTGATTTTCCAAACTGTTTTTCTGTCATCTTGCAAAAGTTCTGAAGTACTGTTTTTACTTCTGATTTTTCGAGAAGAAGGTAGGTCCATACGTTTCGAGAATAATCATCTACGATGGTTAGAAAATAGACAGCTCCAGTGGAGGACTTTATTCTATAGGGTCCCCATACGTCACAATGAATCATAGCAAAACAGTCGGTTGTTTTATTCATACTATCAGGAAAAACTTCTCTTGTTTGCTTTGCCCTAAAACAAGTGTCGCAAGGACTAGGGGAAGCTTGTTTATTCGAAATAACAAAAGGTAAAGACGCTAAAGCTGAAAACGACGGATGTCCTAGCCTTTGGTGCCAACGCAACTGATCTATCACTTTAACAGCCTGATTAGTTATGCATTGAACTCTTGCAGCCATGACGTCCTGAAAATAGTATACCCCATCTCGCTCTTTACCGGCTCCAATCAGAGTCCTCGTAAAACGGTCCTGTAATACACACAATGTATCAGTTAGTAATGCAAAACAGTTGGTTTGTTTTAGCAATTTGGAAACCGAGATCAGTGAGCAATTGAGATTAGGGACGTATAGAACATTCTCAAGAGTGATACGATCTGTCAAAGGTAAAACTCCAACATGAGTCGCATAGGTTTTATTTCCATCGGCGAAGCCGACAGGACACGGTGATATGCGTGAGGTGTTTGCTAGTAATGAGAGATCTCCTGTCATGTGATGAGATGCTCCCGTGTCTAGTATTAAGTCACCATGTCTGATCTTACCATTAAGCTTGTCCGAAGATACACGAGCTCTCTCGCTGATCATCTGAGACAAAGCTTGCCACTGTTCTTCAGAAAACTCCGGAAACGAAGATGAGTTTGAGGTTGTTGCGTGAGCATTATTTGCTCGAGCTCCTGAGTTTCTTGGCCGATCATTACTAGTCGATCCACGAGTCCGATTGCTCCGAAAACCTCCTCTGTTTCCTCCATCACTTCCTCTGTTTGGTGGTCGTTCTTCCCACCAGTCCGGGAATCCCACAATTTGCCAGCAGCCAGATTTCTCGTGTCCTCTACGGCCACAATGTGTACATTGAGGAACTTTTCTTCCATTGGTTGATCGCAAGGCTGTTTGATCTGGTTCTGTCTTAGCTGCAAATCCGATTGCGTTTTGTTGAGACTCGCGATCTTTAGCTGAATTCAGGCGCTGCTCTTCGCGAACGATTTTTGAGTATATTTCTCCAATATCCATATCCAGATCAGAGGAGATGATCGTTTGGCAAATAGCGCCAAAACGACTTTCATCTAATCCCATGACAAACTGATGCATCTTTTCTGCTTCTCTTGTTTTCTCTATTTCTGCAGCCGCAGAACACGTACAATTTGGAAGTGGTTGATACATGTCAAGCTCTTCCCACAACTTGGACAGACGTCCAAAAAAATCCATCACAGTTCTTCCTTCTTGGCGACAGGAAGCAAGTTGTTCCTTTAAATGGTGGACACGAACTTTATTGCCAACTGAAAATCGTTTACGTAGACTCTCTCAAAGTTTGTGTGAGTC
Organism: Sinapis alba; assembly: GCA_012274485.2. Taxonomy (NCBI): domain Eukaryota; kingdom Viridiplantae; phylum Streptophyta; class Magnoliopsida; order Brassicales; family Brassicaceae; genus Sinapis; species Sinapis alba. The sequence goes on along the minus strand of MU105555.1, from coordinate 241,849 downwards.
CTGAACAAACGTTACCGTAGACCGCACGCGAGGTTCAATAGAGGTTCTGATCCATCCCACGATCATGGAGTTGACAGAGAGCCAAAGTTCAAGATGTGGATCGCTCGCAAGAGGCTTGGGAATGGATCCATCAATGAAACCTAATTTGCGCTTTGCTCGCAAAGCGTTTGTCATCTCACTTGACCATTCACTGTAATTTTCTCCAGTTAACGTCACCGACGTTATCATAGCTCCCGGATTATCCGAGGCATAAAGGGAATATGGTGTTGCGGCTTCAACACCTTTGACAAGAGAGGTCTCGCTTCTCTCTTTAGCAGAGCTATCTCCGTCAGACATGACTCCTGATCTTCAAAGAAATTCGACTTGGGTCTCAGAAAAAATTCCGCTCTGATACCATGTAGAATATTGAGGTGTTTGACAGCTTGACTTTCTTGTTGACTTAGGTTAAACCTTACAACGTATTTATACACGTATGAACTCAAGAGTAGGATATATCCTAAACACAATGATGATTATCCTAACTGAATAATAGGAATAGTATATTATGTCATTATCCTAACATGACTCCTAATAGTAGTTCATGTCCGATTGGTAATCAAAAGACGTTTTATTTTTAAGACTCTAACCACCTAAAACTATGCTAGCAATCAAATCCTAGATATACCCAAACTATCATGCTGAAAGAGATCGAGACGGGCCTTTATACGGATAGAGTGGTACCCAACTCATGACCATCTAAAAATGTGCTATCAATCATACTCTAACCAACTAAAACTGTGCTAGCAATCAAACCCTAACTATACTCAAATTATCAGTCGGGAATGGACCGATCCAGGCTTTATAAGGATATAGTGGTTACCTAACTCATGATAAACACAATAAAGATTGCACATGCACATAAAGCACACGCAGACGCAAAAAGTTAATAATGTAACTATTATTAGTACGAAAGGCCATGTGAGCAATAAGACACAAGTGTTTGAAACATCCCTTTGCTGTTTTGTCTCGATCAATATTTGTTTTTTAGAGAAACTAGTTCGATCTCAGTTCCTTTCGGACGCCAACTTTTGCGTTGCGTTTCTATATGAATACACTATACAAACAAGAGTTGAAAAGCATCAAATATTAAGCATTTGATATTTCATAAAATAATTGTAAAAGCAAATATCAAACGTGGTATGGAACGTCTTTCGTTAGCGTTTAGTTATGCTATCAAATTTCGAAAGATAACCATAGAATAAAAGCAGAGAGTGGAATATCAAGTTCAGAGCAGATACCAAATGTTGATGCAAAAGTGAAATTGTTTTAAAGAATTCTCACCGCAGAATCAAACACTTGCTTTGTTTCCTATCAAGTGATGAAAAAAAAAAACAGCTGCAACGGTCACGTTCAAGCTCTCCACAGCTAGAACAGATCTGAATCCTTCAACTTCCCCATCTTCAGACTCTCTAGCTGCTACATCGTTAGGCATATTACCGCTAATCCGAACTCGTGGCCTTAAACCAGTTCCTTCATTCCACAGGACAAGAATCGTCTCAGTTAGAAGAACCGAACCACCAACCAAACGCCAACCGTTCTGATATGTGATGAGAAACCCGTATGTAAACCCAAAACCTAGTAAGTAGTACCTTCTTATTAAGCAAAAGAGCTGTTTACAAGAGATACTGATTACAATCTGTCTCTTTCTCTACCATTCTCTCACTCAACTTACTATCTTCTGTGATCATCCTAACAATACTTAAATACTTGTGCCCACCAGACTTTACTCCTTGTGACCTTATTCAAAGGCAGCTCTGACATTCCCTTCTCTCATAGCAATAAAGTTTTTGACTCTGAGGCCTGAGCAAAGCATGAGTGTTGCAAAAGTATGTATGAATGTTAGAATTCAACATCACCAGATTGTGAATATTGCTCTTTGATCATATCTTTCAATGTCACTGATACTAGAACATGCATTTCCCTAAAATCTGGAAAACTTTAAAGCCAAAAATGCATCCACAACAGCATACAGTAAGATTTTCATTTGTAATCTGAAAAAAATGAATATGGTCATTTATATATAGAACTCTCGAAATATATAGTTCTACAACAGTGGTTAACCCTGAAAAAGACATCCAGGGTTTTATTATTATTTGTTCCTGAACAAAAATTATAATTCCTTAAAGGACTGACCGTTTATCTCTTTTATTTTGTTTAAACCCTAAAGGCAAGCAAAGAGTCTTTAATAAGATAAACACAAAGGTCTTTTACCTTTTCTCCATGCTTTGAAAAAACCTTCTTTAACTCAACTTGTTTCAGAGTCCTCGAGGTACTGAGAGTGCGACGCAGCGAGTAGTGCGGCTCCAACGCCAGACCCGTCATTCGAATGAATCACCTCCACGCTCTCTGATGCTTCATCTCCAAGCAACTCTTTCAATGAGCTCTCCATACACTCACTGAACTGAGTGTAGTGCTCGAACAGTCCACCGTCCATGGCTATCACAGATTTCTGTGTTTCCCCATCTTTCGGTGTGTCTCTTCCTATTTTCTTGAGGATTCCGTAGATCCCTGCAGCAGATAGACGAGCTCCTCGGCTAGCGATGATGTTACAGAGACTGATCACAACTTTTCTCATCTTCAGTGAAGTCGTAGGGACCTGAGAGTTCATTAAAAGAAAACTTCGTTGAGACTTCATTATATACGTTACTGTGAATCCTTATGAATGCATAGGAGAACCTTACCTCCAATATGTCCTTTAACTTGCTTCCAACAACCTTCAAATCCGGAGAAGTATCGCTGTGCATAGCAGACATGTTCGGTGTCCTGCACACAGTAAAATGATTATTAGACTTTTGATTTGATGACTGTGTCAAAAGTAAGTTAATAAAACCTTATGATGAATGGTATTCTCAGCTTAGGTGGGACTGAGTCGCCAAAGAAAGCAGCCTCTTCAGCCATTTTCAGAAGAACTCTACGCAAAATTTCTCCCAAATACATACCGGAAATGATTTTCTCAAGAATCTAGGGAAAAAGCCAGAAAGAATCTTAGTGAGGTAACTTGAAAACCAGTAGAGTTTCAACGCTCATACCTGTTCACCAGGATTCAGACTGTCGAAATCTAGCGAGTGGTCGTACTCTGTCAATGGAAGATGTGATGACCTGAAGTTTCCCCACTCCATGTTGATCACCTACCATTGAAAGTGCATATAGTAAGATTCAAGTAGTTCAAAAGCCTCAACTGAAGTTGTAGTTATGTTGTTGCAAAAAAAAAAAACACAAACCATTTCTCCTGATTTGGGAAGTAGGCCCTGCCATTTGGGAATCGCATGTGCACGCTCCACATAAGCTGCATTTGTGCCAGTGCCTAAAATAACAGCGGCTACAACATCCGGGTTATAGTATCTACCACCAGCAAGTGTTCCAACGGTATCATTAACCTGCAAAAAGAGATTAAGGAAGCGTATCAAATAGATGACAAAAGGTCAGATGAAAGAGAATGAAAAATGAGGAAAAGCTTACAAGCGCTGTGACATTCATGTCAAGCCCAACTCTTTCCATAGCTTTAATAAGCTCTCCGACCACATCTTGTCCAACCTACACAATCGCCAGCAACAGAGTTCAGAAAGGTCACCAAGCTTGCCTTAACAATGACAAACCAGTGACTATATCAAGCATAGAAGCTGCTTGTGTAAATAAACTTAATATAAGTGAAGAAGGGTAATCAAGCTCAACTGTATCTTCAATGGAAAAGCCTTTGGTCCACTTGATGAGAGTGCCAGAGGACAAAGATGTCTGCCAAACCGGAAACGAGAAAGTGAAACCTAATTCCCTTTGTCTACCCGCTGGGAGATGAAAGTCCTCTCCTTCTGTAGCGACGAACTTTGCAAGCGCTTCAGCGATAAAACTGAACAATTCCTGTTGCTCCACAATTAGCATAATTAATATAATCAAAAGACAGAAAAGACATAGACTAAACATAAGCTCTAGGGGTCAGGGAACTGACATCTGAACCGCCGGTCATCAAATGAGGAGGAATAGAGACTTCTTCGAATTCTTGTTTGACAACACGGTCTTGTTTGCCACCAAGAAGCACACGCATGACGCGAAAGTTCGTTCCACCTAGGTCCAGCGCATAAAAGAAACCATGTTCATCCCTGTGAAAATTAGATTCACTTACAAGTCAAGTTTACCAACAAAAACAAACAAATGCCACTGAAACTAATACTCATAATCCATCCTAAAGTTGATGATCTGCTTGACTTAAACATGAACTAGACACGCATTGGATACTGGATTAACCACTGTTAAGAATATCTCCTTTTTGTGCAAATAGAGGTGAGAGTATAGCAAAGGTCGATACTTTTAGAATATACAAGGACCAAACTGTCCGCCTATAAGTATATCTAAGGGCAGATTTTCTGGACATGTTCAGGTGCTTATGTCTTAGTAAAATATTCTACTGCTCATATATTCTCTAGCTCTTTCATTTTTTCTACAAAAACAGAGACTATGTTTCTTTTTGATTAATCTGGGGTATCCCGAACTTATAGAAAGACAAGACTAATCGCTAAGGGGAGGTGCAGCTCACAAATGGACCCGAGCTCTCTCTCCGGATATTCAAATGAGGCCCAATATATGACCCTATACCTGTGTGACCACAAGATGAAACCTAGTAGGTAGCTTAGCAAGTAAGAATCCACCTACCACTAGGCCACCAAACACCTATGGACTATGTTGCAATTAGAAAGAAACAAAAATGCAGATACTCCAATGATAAGAATCTAGACTCGAATCCTACAGTGTCATGATCATACACGATCTGGATTCCATTTTAATTCCTGGAAATTCAATAACTTTTAATCGCAATCAAACGAAATTAATTTGAAAAACAGAGAAACCTGATCCAAATGAATCATAAAGCACGAAACTTTCTCCTAACATTATCCAAAAAGTGAAATAAACCAAATTTAAATTCGGATAAAAATCCAGAAAAATCGCCAATTTATCTTACTTTGCAATCCAAAGATCAAAATTAGGATAAAGGAAGAGAAGTACCCAGAAGGAAGATTATCAACGTAGCTAATGAGCATCTTAAGCTTGCTTCCACCTTCAGAAGCAAGACCCGCGTGCATCTCAACCGTCATTGCATCAGCCACTTGTCTCAGTTTCCCGATTGGCGTAGCGCAATCCTCCTCCATCACCCTCAGGATCTCTATCACACGCCCCCATTTCCCCGAGCTTTGCATCCGCCGCCGCACTATATACACAGCCGCCGCGCAAACCGCCGCTGCGCAAACAACCGTCGCACCAACAGCCACTTTACCCATCTCTTCGATCTCAAAAACGTATCGATGTAGTTGAAGTGATTGGAGACCACGTAAGTAAGCAACTCCCTTTGTCTGTAAAACTATGGAAAGAAGATCAAATCATTTATTTTTTTTAAAAAGTTTTTTTTTCGTCGATTTTTTTATTTATTTTCTGAGCTGGGAAATGGGACATGGATTTTGATTAAAGTTACGTAACTGACCCTCGCCGAGATTTGGTTTTGGTCTTTTCCTCGCCGAATTTTGTGGATGACGTCGATTATTTCGGAAAATGTAATAAATACAATATCGAATATTCCTAGAAAATAACTTCGTTTACATTGAGGGCAATTCTCTTAAATAGTCATTTTTAAGTTTTTGTCACAAAAATAGCTTTCAAAAAATAAAATGACCAAAATAGACTTTTTTTTTTTCTGAAATTTTGATTTTTTTTTAATTTTTTTTGAAATTTGAAACCCTAACCCCAAACCCACTCCTTAACTCTAAACCCTAAAGTTAAAATTAGTTAACTCTAGGTGTATAAATGCATATAAATGAATTTTTTAGCTTCTAAAAAAAATATTTTGGTCATTTTCTTCCTTAAAAACTATTTTTGTGACAAACAAACTAAAATTATCTATCTAAGAGAATTTCTGTTGAAATATTATAATGATTGAAATAGTTATTGAAATATTCTACGATCAATAAGTTCGTCTATATTGTATTAAGAGAAATACTAGAATAATTCTAAGTTTTTATTACAAAATAATTTCTATAAAAAATAATTAAAATATTTTATAAAAAAGTAAATAAACACTTATATTCTTAGAATTAAGAAATCTATACTTAAGATTTAAAGTTAAAGAGTTGAGTTTGAAAATTAGAGTTTTAAATTTCAAAATATAAAAAATTAAAATTAAAATTTTGAAAACAAAAAATACTATTTTGTTATTTTTTTCTTGAATGCTATTTTTGTGACAAAAAACTTAAAAATAGATTATTGGAGAGAATTGATCTTGTATTAATTATAATATACAGAATCAATTCAATTATTGTAATTAATTAACAAAATATATATCTTCATTTTGGCTTTCATGGAATATATTATGAACCAGAGCTAGACCATTTGTAATATCTTATACGTTGTCTTTGTATAAAACTTAGAAGCTTTATGAATCTAATTTTAAATTTGTCGTCTGGCTTTTTTAATTGACGTTTTTCTTGACCCTTTTTCTAATTGAGCATTAAAAATAAGCTTGACTCTATTTAAGAACTAAACGACGCAATTAGTGGACACTACACATTACCATACATTAAAATAGGAGTGTATTTCTCAATCCTACCCAAATCACGCCGGCCTATATAATGTACATTAATTATTATATTTCTTTTAAAATATGTAGGGGTGTATTTCTCACTAATCTTATATATTAAAACAGAAGTCACAACCTTGATTCATGTGTAATTTTTTTAAAAATGGACTCTTATTAGAAATTAATTATTTTCATTTATTACTAATAATATAGTTTAATAATATCATTCATAATATCTTTTGATATCTTTTGATCACAATATCTTTTGATATCTTTTCATTTTAAATATAAATATATATTTTTAAAAATTCTAACAAACCTTTTTTAAAAAATATAATAAGATCTTAATTTTCAAACTTATATGTAAATATTTTTCACTAATTTCGAAATTAGTTATGAAATAATATTATATATTTATATATTTAAAAAATTAAAATATAAACTCTATCCTATTTTATTTATTATATAATCACAACCAATTCGTATTAAAAATATTTTAATAATATATATATAGTAAAAATTCTAACTAATCTTTTGAAAAATATTTTAACATTATCTTAATTTTTAAAAAGTTTATGTAAATATTTAAACTAATTGTATAATTAGAAATCAACTATTATTATGTATAAATATATATTTAGTTATCGTTTATAAAATGAAAAATAAAAATTCTTTTTTATTTTTATATATTTTATAATAATAACAATTCATGTTAAAATAAAATTATTATATTGAACTAAATATGATAAAGTTATATTAAATTGATAAATTTATAAAAAAAATTCATAAAAATAAAATATTTATTCTAAAATATAATATGATGCCAGAACGGCTTAACATTCACAAACTATATAATACATGTATAAAAATTGACATATCTTAGACTTTTGTATATATAATAATATATTATCTAAAATGAGTAAACGTAAAAAAATATTGCTAAAATGAAATTTGGCTTGAAGATCGGCGGGTCAGAATTGAGCATAAATTTAATATAAACTAATTTCAAATATATTATTTCATTCATATATTAATTTGTTCAATAACTAAATGCAAATACAATAAGATTAATATATAATAAAAATGATAAATAAACATAAAATATATATATGTTATTTGTCAAATACTTAGATAGTTCATTTTTTGAAACAAAAAAAAACAAAAACAAATATTAATGTTTAATTAGTACTTTATATTTATAATCTAAGATATATAAGTTTAATTTTTTGTTAATTTAGATTTTTTTGAAATATTACAATATCTTTAGAAGTGATAATATTTTTAAATAAAAACAATATATCTATTTAAATAAAAATGAAAGTTAACACCCGCGCGGTTGCGCGGGTCCAAATCTAGTTGTCTTTTATAATTTAAAACAAACATAAAACTTACCTAATTTGCTATTCTAATCATTGATATTTTAATTGATCACTAACAATTTAATATTTTAATCAAACTAATTAATAATTCACTATTCTATCCAATTAATATTACATTTAAACAAACTATATATATATATATATATATATATATATATATATATATATATATATATATATATTTAGGACGCATGCAGTCTAATATGTTTACAATATATTCCTAAAATATAGAGAATCAATTCACCATATAATCTCAAACATATGCTATGTAATTACTCATAGTACAAATACTTATCCTTACATCATAATCCAAATATTTATCTGTATATTATGTGTCTTATTTTTAAACACTTATAAGTATCATCCTTTTCGCTTTGATGAGAAACCGTGGGAATAGGTTTGGAAGACGAGACTAGCTATCGAGGAATCAGGAGAGGTTCTCAACTTCTCATTGTCTTGAGCTTAAAAGAAGTGAAGAACGAAGAGAAGCTTTTGTTTTACGTATTTTGTGTTGAATCTTGAGAGTTGCATGTGGGAGAGAGTATATTCTATTGGAGACAACGAGATGTTGATTTTTGGTGAAGGTGTTACGGTAAAAGCACCGGTTAAAGATTGTTTCGGTCATGGAATCAAGAGTGGTTCAATAAATTTCGTTGAAGATGATGTTTGGCCGGATCATGATGATGATCATGGTTCGGTCTGCGGTGTCTTCGAACTTGCTACAAGTAGAATCGAATGGCCTAAGAAAACATGTTACTACATAAGCAGAACTCAATGGTTTGTTCCTGGAGTTGCTTATTAGTTTAAGTAGTTTTCTTCAGTCTTGATGAAGTGATTTTGTTCCTTGCAGACCCTTTTATTTTTAAATCTTGGTGCCAAATCAATACTCACATGTTGGAAAAAATGTAGGCACACAAAATTACAAGCAGAGGACAGAACGCAAAGAAACTAAGAACATGAATGTTGAGGGTAATAGAAGTTCTGGAGAAGATGGCCAACCAATACTCATTAGCCTTAGGGATGCCGATGGTGTCCGAGCATAAATGAATAACGATAATTTGTGTTCTTTATCTACCATAACCTCTAATTTTCTTTTATAGTGCGGGAGGTTTAGTACGCATCAATGGATCATTAATACATGAATAACGATAAAGCTCTTTTGTTTCGTATAAATGCTAAGGATGGCGCATGCGATAAAGATTTAGAAAATGTGTTGCGTATGATGATAATGTGCACTCGAAAGTCAAACTGAAGAAAAATACACTCATAATTAGTGGGAAACTCAATTTGTGGACTCTTTTGCTTTACCTCATCGCTTTCAAATAAGATTCTCACAAAATATTTTATACTTCTCCGCTTTTTAATATATAACATTTTAGAGTTTTGTACATAAATTAAAATAATATTTAATTTTTTACATCTTCTAAATAAAACATTATTAACTATCTATCTAACAATAACTCAATCAATTATAAAAATAAAATATATAATATTATTAATCATTTAATATTAACTGTTAATAAATTTTATATAAAATTTTTAAAATGTCATTTATAAAAAATAGAGGAAGTATTATTGGAGAACTATATTTAAGATCTAAATTGAATAAAATATTCGTTATGAGTCCACATCTATTTTGTACTCCCTCCGTTTCAAATTATTTGTCGTTCTGGAGTAAATTTTTTGTTTCAAAATAAGTGTCGTTTTCAGTTTTCAATACAAAATTTATTAGTAATATTTTTTATTCTATTTTTTTATTGGTTGGTATATGGTTAGATATATTGGTAATAGTGTTTTTATTTTGAAAATATGTAAAATTAAATGTTTTCTTAATCTGTGTGCATAAACCTAGAACGACAACTAATATGAAACGGAGGGAGTATGATTTATTACTCTTTCACTAAATTGAATAAATATTCCTTACGAGTCCACATATAGGAATAAATATTCCTTAGAGTCCACATCTATTTTGTATCGATTAACTCTTCTTTGATTGCTTAATTACTTTTTTCACTATAATTTCAATTCTAAGTGCGTTATGACCAAACCTATTTATCAGTATGTGTATATAATTATATATATGTAAACATCACACTAAAACTACGGATCATTGAACATTATGCATATCCACATCTATTTTGTATGATTTATACGTATATATAAATTTCTTTATCATCTCTTTATTTTTGTTTAAAGACAGTGAGCTGGCGTCTTAAATATCCCAAACATAAAATTCATATGATCGTCTGTCCATTAGCTAGATTCAAATGAGTTTCTTTATCCGTATTAAAAGGGAAATTGTATTATATAACACCAAAAAATTAAAATTCAGTAACTAACTAAATTACAGACGCTCTGCTCTTTTTCCCTTAACTCTCTATCTCTCTTTACAAAACTATTTTTTGGTTATTTAACAAATAAGCTCTTATAAAAAAAAATGGATAACTCATCCCTACAAGTGTGTCCCCTCCATGTGAAAGATGTTCATTTTTTACATTTCACAAATCATAATCCCAAGTCAACACAATGTCTACATTTCACACTCAGAAGCTTCTTTAGATTATTGTATTTAGTTTCATTAGTAAAAGACTATGCTAATGTGAATGCTAATCCGTTATTTTTTTTTTCTATCTATCTAATTGGTCACAACTCACAACAGAGTTTATTTTAACGTCGGCCACAACAACAGTGGTTCACTTCTTCACATTTTGGGGAATAAAAGAAAAAGCAACTGATATGACTGATAACCACTATGATAGCAAAATAGGATAGGCAATGAAAACAATATTACTACTTTAAGATTATTTAGAACATCATTATTGGTTTAAAACTATTTAGGGTAGTTTACCAATATAATATTAAAATTTTAAAATATAATTAATTAATAAATTAACTAAGATGATCTAAATATCAACAATATCGTATAAGCTTTAAATCATAAGAAAAATAATCTAATTTTAAAAATAAAGTGAACTCTAAAATATAATGCAAACAAAAAAAAGGTACGGTTACTAATATAATAGTGATATAGTAATATATTAGTTTCTTATTTTTTGTCCAAAACCTAGTCAATTGATGATTACAATATTACAATAGCTATGTTTAAATTTTTTGTCCCACTAAGGTTATTGAGCAAATTCACTCTATTGCAAACCACAATGCTACATTTTTTTGTCATACACACGTCATAAGCTAAGCACGTTTAGTAAAATCATTTGAGTATATACCACGAGGTCTTCGATGAAGCGTTGAAAACAAAACAGTAACTCAGACGCAAAACTCCATAAAACCCCTGCCCCCACATGAGCCTTATACCTCTCACTCATCATTAATCAATGCTTCAACTACACTCTCTGTAAAGAAAACCTCGACACAACAATCTCAACTTCATTCTCTTTCCAAGTTTCAACATTCCCCCAGAAAACAAAGACAGATACTTTTAGTCAGTCTACAAAGAGGGAAACAAGAAGAACGATGAAGACTAAGAAGAAAGGCAACAACTTTAAGCTTCTAAGTTTGTTTCTGTTTTTGGGTACTTGCGTTGGAGACTACGGCATTGGAGTAGGAATCGGCGAAGGTGGAGTTTGGGTCGGTGGCGGCGGCGGTGGTGGTGACGGAAACTCTAACTCCGACCCTAAGCAACAGACAAATCCAGCTTACAGTGCACTTCAATCCTGGAAATCCGCCATTACAGAGGACCCATCTGGTGTTCTTAAGACATGGGTTGGTGAAGATGTCTGTTCTTACAAAGGAATCTTCTGTTCAGGCTCGTCTGTAACCGCCATAGATCTAAACAAAGCAAATCTCAAAGGCACCATTGTCAAAGACCTCTCTCTTCTCTCAGATTTAACCATCCTCCATCTCAACAGCAACAGATTCTCCGGTCAACTCCCAGATTCCTTCAGAGCCTTATCTTCTCTCCAAGAACTCGATCTCAGCAACAATAAATTCTCAGGCTCCTTCCCTCAAGTCACACTCTACATCCCTAATCTCGTCTACTTAGATCTCCGGTTCAACAGCTTCACCGGTTCGATTCCTGAGAGTCTATTCAACAAACAATTAGACGCGATTCTCCTCAACAACAACGGATTCACCGGAGAAATCCCCGGGAATCTAGGATCTTCATCTGCTTCGTTGGTTAATTTAGCGAATAACAAATTATCCGGCGAAATACCGACGAGTTTCGGTATATCCGGTTCGAAATTGAAGGAGGTTCTGTTCTTGAATAACCAGTTAACCGGTTGTATACCGGAATCGGTAGGATTGTTTTCCGACATTGAAGTCTTTGACGTTAGTTTCAACTCCTTGATGGGTCATGTCCCCGACACGATCTCTTGCTTGTCGGAGATCGAAGTATTGAACCTCGGACACAACAAATTCTCCGGCGATCTTCCCGATTTGGTCTGCTCTTTGAGGAATCTGTTGAATCTCACCGTTGCTTTCAATTTCTTCTCCGGGTTTAGCTCAGAATGTTCGAGAATCAGCTTCGGGTTTGACTTCACCGGGAATTGTATTCCCGGCAAGGGTTATCAGCGGCCGCAGCCGGATTGCTCGGTGATTCCCGGCGGTTCGTTGAGTTGTCTCAGGATTCCGGCGCAGCCGCTAACGTGTGCTGCGATCTTGGGGTTGAAGGCGACTTCATCATCTCCATGAAAATATAAAGTTCGAAGCTTTTGTTTCTGAAGATCTGTTATGCTTTGTGACTCTTTTTATTGTGATAGAAAATGCCAAAAATGGTTTTATCAGTTGATCAGGTGATTTAGTATTTAGTATGATTGATTACTAGAAGAAGCTTATTTCTGATTCTCTATTTTGTTTTCTTCTACTCGGATCTTTCTCACAGGAATTAGAACAAAAAATTATTGTAATAAGAACCCTTTTTAACAAATCTTCTGTAAAATTAAAATTTATCTGAAATTTCAATAATATGTAGAACTATCAAAAATATGTCTGAAAAAAACAATATACCTAAAATATTAAAAAAATTTGGAGGGTATCCAATTGGTTTTTATGCCCGACTCTGCTGTTTGACCCGAAAGAGCAAAAGTTTGCTGGATCGAATTTATTATAAGAACTCTAATCATCAATAAATTAATTGATCTTTAATAAATACAGTGGTCATGTTGTTGTTGGTTCAGAACTGGTCCCCATCTTGCCTAATCCACTAAAGAATTTTACAATAAGCAAGGGAAAAGAGCCCTGAGAATTCAATCAGCAAAAACAAAATGATTGAAATAATGAAATTACCAGTTTACACAGGCAGGCCCGGCCCTGGGCTAAAGCCCGTGAAGCATAGGCTTAGGGCACCAAATATTATAGGTAGGTTTGGGGCACCAAAAATTGTAACATCTTATTGGTGTAGTGGTTAGAGAGCTTATAAATCTCAAAGAGTTGCTTGGTTCGATGCTTGTTAAGGGCAACATTTTTTTTTTTTTTGGTCAAACAACTTAAGGGCAACATTTTTTTCAAATTTGCTTTAGGCATGTTAATACTCTAGACCGGCACTGTACACAGGCATATAAAAAGCAATAAATAAAAATAAACTAATAAAGAAATGTAAGATCAAATAACAAAAGCATAGTTGAAACTCATCAACTGGCTAATTATCAAACTTGTTCAAGTGATTTAAAATATTATCAAGTTAAATCTTTTCTGTTTTTTTTTCAGGCTGTGTTTAAGACCATCAAATTTTATATTTAGACAATCTTTGTTAAATGAAAGAATCATTTTGGTCGGAGTAGAGCTGTTTACTTTTCTGATGAACAGCTGTTTTCTTAATTAAAAAAAAAACACGATAAAAGACTTTGGAACGATGGAAGTATTTTTTTTTGTTCTTTTTACAATGGACATAATCTCTTACGACTTGTTTTTTGAGTGCTTGTACACGGAAAAGTACTGAGTAGCCTGACTAGAAATTAAACTATTCGGCTTACAGTACACAACACATTGGGACATGATCATGGAAGTGTTTATAGATTCCCCACTAGACAAGTTGCAATCCACTTTATTTGACTGGAAATGAACATGACGATGCATAGCGAACCTCCAAGTCAACCCACCAACTTTGTCCAATACATCGATAGACACGTTTAGAATCGAGTTTATTTCCCTTCAGAAGCTTGGAGGCGTTACGTTAGGGGATGGTAAGAGCTTGGTTTGCTTTCTAAAAAGCCAAAAACAGAGTCACACTTGATCTACATATTTTTTGTATAGATTGCATCCAGATACTTTTAGAATCTCACAAGTTTGTATTTGGAAACTAAAAATATATAGATAATAAGCGTAAAATGCTTTTTATTTACAAAAAACATCAGTGGATTTTTCATAATACATGAAGTTCATCATCTCTACTTCGTCTTCAAGTAATTGACGAACTCATCCAAAGCATTATACGAGGAGCCTCCGCTTGTCACAGAGGCTTTGAGCTTTTCTTTCAAAACTAATGTTCTCTCCCTCATTTCTGCACCTTCTTCATCCACAATCAACCTCTTCACAGCTCTCTCGACCTTTCCTCTTTCTACTTCACCTTCCAGCTGAATCCCTATCTCCCAAACACTTACTATGTACGCTGCGTTTACCTTCTGCTCGCTTTGAAAAGGCCTACAAATCAGTGGAACTCCTTCCACAATGCTCTCGAGTGTTGAGTTCCATCCACAGTGGCTCCAAAAGCCTCCCACTGCAGGATGTCTTAGTACTTCTATCTGCGGTGCATGTTTCACAATGTATCCTCTTTCTGAGACAATGGTACTGACTTCATTTGGCAGTGTCTCTATCCCGTCTGATCCAAGGATGGAGCCTGGTCGAATGACCCATAGAAAAGGTTGGTTGCTATTACACAGCCCACAAGCCATCTCCAAAACTTCTTTGCTTTCCATTTGAGCTACAGTTCCTATGCTTATGTATATGACTGACCTCGATTTCTGCTTGTTTAACCATTCAATGCAGCCCTTGTCCCCTTCCAGTAAACCAGAAGGTGGTGAAGCTGTAACGTGAAGAGGTCCTAATGCGTACACTTCAATTCCAAGTTCTTGTTTCAGCCATGACACAGATAAGCTCTCTAGACAACTTGCCGTGTTAAAGATAACAGCAGAAGCTGTTCTTTTGTTGACTACTTCCAGACGGATCTTCAAAACTGTCTCCACTGGCCCAAATCCTGAAGGTAGTAGGTCTTTGTATCTTAACGGATACAAATCCTCCACCACCTTTTCTTGTTTTTCTTGATCTACAAAGTAATTAAGAAGAAAAAACATGTTTTAGTGAAACATGTGGTTTTCAAAATGAGTTATTAAGCTGTTCTTAGTACCTTTCATGTCGATCAAAAACTTCTCTGAATCGAGTTTGCTAAACACACAGCGTGAGACATGATTTGTAGCACTTTGAGTGCTGAATATAACACTGGGAAGCTTGCACTCTTGAGCTACAGATCCACAGAAGTACATGAACTCGTCGTAGATGATACAATCAATATCATTGCCATGTTGCAGCAACAACTGACCTATACAGTCTTTAAAGCTTGCCTCACTCGTTTTGTTGAGCATTATCAGAAACTCAATTTGTCCGAGTCCCCCGACTTCATATTTTGGCAAGCTTTTTGGTAATGTGACAAATTGAAAACCAGGGAAGTGTTGTGAAGGGCTTACTAGATTGAATTGTACCTGAACAAGTGTAATTGAAAAGCCCTTCAAGATAAGAGCTCTTCCGAGTTGCATCATTGGAGTTATATGCCCTTGTGCTGGAACTGGGACTAACACTACCCTTCTCTTCGTTTCCTTTTTCTCCATTGCTTAATATATTTCTATCTCTCTTACTCATATCCCCTTGATGGTGAACGACTCTAAATAAAGTGATCCAAATAATTAATTAAATCCCGCTTGTAATGAAATATTCCACAATCTTCAAAAAGATGCCATTTTAGATATTATGTGGCAACTTACCTTTTTTTAATGCAGTAATCTTTCCACTTGCTAATAATGAAACGTTTAATAGAAGGAAGGAAGAAAGAACGTAACATTACTTCCAAGAAAAAGCTTAACCGTTTACATTGTTTAAACCTATATATTAGCAAAAAAAAAAAATTGTTCTGGTTGGTTTTAGCACATGGTAGGTCTTGTTTTGAGATTTAGCTAATTATTAAAATATTAAGAACCTAAGTCTCCAATATTAAATATTTCTCCAAAAATTAAAATATTTTATTTATTTAAAATGTGTCATTGAGTAAAAAATGAACTCTGTAAAGAAAGAAACTAGAGAGATCCGATCCCAACTGTGACAGTTTTTCACGTTAGAAGAGGTTGTTCAATGGCGTTATTACAAAATCATGGTCCTAATCTTTTCATTGGTGGTATTCAAATATCATAACCATATATCCCTATGCATCTCAATATATATATATTGTTTGCTTGTTTAAATCCTTCTTGTTCGTTAGAAATAGAGGAGGAAACTGGCAAGGACACTTGGCGTGCATGGAGTTAATGATTAAGCTAGAAGAAAGGCGAGACGTAAGTATAATCAATTGAATTTTATGAGCGGCTGAGAATGTGTCTTTAAAATCCAATGGTTCAGACTTCATCTTACAACATTTTGGTAGCTCCTTAAATATCTGAGAGACGACAAAGTCACCCGTCAGAGTTGCATTACGTAGAGAGATTAAAAACAAACGAACCCCGTAAAATATAAGTAGAAAGAAGAACAAGAAAGAGATCGAAAAAATGTCGTGGCAAACTTACGTTGATGAGCACTTAATGTGCGATGTCGGTGACGGCCAAGGTCACCACCTCACCGCTGCCGCCATCATTGGCCATGACGGTAGCGTTTGGGCTCAGAGCGCTAATTTTCCTCAGGTAATATGTCTTCTTCTTCATCCTTCATTTTAAGATTCCCACTTTCTTTTTGTTAGTCCTTGTCATATAGCCATATCGCCTTTTCAATATATTGGGTTAATTTCCTCAAAAAATAATATATATATATATATATATATATATATNCCCAATTTATTTGCATATTTAAAACGTTCTTAATATTTATATTCTAGATCACTGCCGATTTTCGTTCATAATTTTATTTTTCTAATGATTGAAATTGTGATAGCTTCTTTTCTATTGGCACCCTATGAAACGGAATAGAACAAATAAGTGTTTTCAAGTTATCTCCAATATGTTTATAAATGAACAGATTACCTTTGTGATTCCAACATGTACACCAAGTTCCTGATTTTGGGCAAGAAATAATTCAATTGTTCAGTTAAAAAATAGTAATAATTCAATTGTACCATATCTGATGATTCATTCTGTTAAAAACAGTTCAAGCCTCAAGAGATGACAGATATCATGAAAGATTTCGAAGAGCCGGGTCACCTAGCTCCCACTGGCATGTTTCTTGCAGGACTAAAGTATATGGTCATCCAAGGCGAGCCTGGTGCAGTCATTCGTGGCAAGAAGGTGAGATTTATTAGTCCTATGCTTGTTTTTTGCATACACATTCTGCATATATATTAGTAATTTTTTTTTTTTTAGTTCTATTTCTTGAAGGTTAATTTTATTTTGCATATGAAAATGTAGAAATTGCGTTTGAAACAATCTGAGTTTCTTTGCTTAATTTTGCATATACATTTAGCACTTTCCACACATATATATAAGATAACAACATTAAATATTGAAGTAAATTTCATCATTTGTTAATGTAAATGGCGAACGCAAATGGGACTTTTTGTTTGCATTTGACGAAAAATATTTTATGAAGCATAAAGCATGTTATATATTTCAAAAAGCAAATTTATATGTATAAAAAAATTCCATGCAAATGCAAACGTAAACGCATGAAATGCATTTGAAACAATTCATACCTAAGATTAGGAGAATAACTCTTGCAAATATCTGATGTTGAGAAATTCAAACTAAAAAACCATTGTTAGCGTTTGGGACTTGAAAAGATTTTTTTTTGTTTTTTTTTGCAAATATTCTTACTAAAAACGTGTACAGGGAGCTGGAGGAATAACGATCAAGAAAACAGGACAATCAATGGTGTTTGGTCTGTACGAAGAACCAGTGACTCCAGGACAATGTAACATGGTCGTCGAGAGGTTGGGTGATTACTTGATCGAACAGGATCTCTGAACCTTCTAGAATGCTCCATTGCTGTTATTCAAATCCTTTAAACTATTGTTTCACCATTTTTTTCCTTTTGATTGGGTGCATGGTTTTTTTTCTTACTAATTTAATTTTTGGTATTTCTGGTTTCTACTTTAGCAAAGTTTGAAACAAGACTAAGGTTGCAGATAATAACACAAATGAAGAAACCTTCATCTTTTTATTGGTTCTGTCATTAATTTGTTTATTTTTATTCAGTTATCTTTTTTTTTTGGTTCTGTCATTAAGCACATTATAATTTTACTATTACTATTTTCTTTTTTTTTAATTCTTATTAAACATATAGCCATCTATATGTAGTAATTTTTTATATATTAAGAAACTTTTGAATATGATTAAAATTTTGGTAATACAAAGTATAATAAATGATAACAGATAGTTTATTCTTTTTCATTATTCATAATTTTTCTATAAATGCCAATATTTTCTAAATTTCATACACTGAAATTTTTTCATGTTACTTTATTTTATTTTTAGTTATTCATTTTGTGTATTTCTTAAAAGTTTCAGTTCTCACTTGTATAATTTTATATATTTATATAACTTTTATATATTTTCAGTTTGATTTTCTTGTTTTAGTGTTTTATATTTAATATTTTTACTATTAGTATTAGTATTTTATCTGAAAATTAATTAATAAAAATTGATGATGTTCTTAAGCTAGTTTATGACACATCACTATGAAGATTGAGATTAAAAACCAGATTTTTATTCGCGATTTAAAAACATTAAATTATTTTGAAAATAATAATTTAATAAACCAGACTTTACTCGGCTATTGAAATCTTATTATTAAAATTTATCTTTTTTTGATTGTGAAACCATAACAATATCTCGGTAGATCGATCAAAACCGAAAACTTTACTTGATTTCATGTGATTAATTATCATCCAACTAATTTTCTTTGTGAGCATCGGAAGGAGATCATAATTCAAAACATAAGAACAATCTCTGAAAGTTAGTTAAAAACTGAGTACGCATTCCGAAATGTAAGACCATCTTTATAAGACTGGTATAGTCTACCAAATTTTACTACTAACACGATGATTGATTATTGAAAGTGATGGGGCAGATGTAAATGCAGTGTTGGGTGTAGCACAAAAACTTAAATAACAATTTGAAAGAAAAAAATAATAATTGTGGAATATTCCTATATTTGATGTATGATTAATCTGCTTTGACAGCCCAAAAATTATAATAAATTATACGAAAAAGCAATAATTTAAAGCACAACATTTCATAGTCTACGCTCACAAAGTCTAATTAAGAAAGAGTAGACAAGTCTTTCTTTCACCACAAAGTCGTCGGAGAAGAAGAAGAAGAAGAAGATGTCGTGGCAATCGTACGTTGACGACCACCTTATGTGCGATGTCGAAGGCAACCACCTCACAGCCGCCGCCATTCTCGGTCAAGACGGCAGTGTCTGGGCTCAGAGCGCCGCTTTCCCTCAGGTGTTTTTCCTTTTTCTCTGATCCGTCGTTCAAAGTATCAAAATCAATCGTCTTTTTTTGCGATAATCTGTGATCGGATCTGAGGAATCTCGGATCTGGTTTCGATTCCACCATCTATGTGTTTCTGAATCAGCGGAGTTGAACCTAGGGGTTCTAGATCTCAAGTCTGATTTTGAGATTTTTCATCGTAGCTTCTATAAGCATGCGTGATGGAATAGAAATGATCTCTGATGATTATATTGATTCGTTAAAGTGTTCTTGAAATGTTTTTTTTTGTCAGTTGAAGGCTGAGGAAATAGTTGGAATCAACAAGGATTTCGAGGAGGCTGGGTTTCTTGCCCCAACGGGTCTGTTTCTGGGTGGAGCGAAATACATGGTTGTTCAAGGTGAATCTGGAGCTGTCATCAGAGGAAAGAAGGTAATTAACACATGTCTTTACGATTTAGCCAGCCAGCCCCTTTGCATTGAGATTTTATAGTAATCAGAATTTCATTTGACAGGGACCTGGAGGCGTTACTATCAAGAAGACGACTCAAGCCTTGGTCTTTGGCATCTACGAGGAGCCTATGACTGGAGGTCAATGCAATTTGGTTGTTGAAAGGCTCGGCGATTACCTCATTGAGTCTGATCTCTAAAAATTTCTCTCTCTTTCAAAGTCTACTTGGTCATTGCCCTTTTTCATTGTGATTGATTGTAACAATGGAATCGATTTGATACTTCAGAACTAAATATCTTTGTTGTTGGTCTTTCTTGTTCCTTGGTTTCGGTTTGTGTGTCTTGTAATGGCATTTGATGATATTATTTTCTTCTTTCATTTTGTGTTGAGTTTTTTAATTTTATTTTTTCTTAACTTTTATTTTTCTCTTGGATGCATATGTGGTTTGAAATATTTCTTGGCCTGCTGGCAAACAAAACAAATTCAACCCTACGATATGTTTTTAATAAAATTCGTCTACCTTTGGAAGTTGCGCAAGAACCCATGTCGTAGAAATCAATGGATACAACTTCATAGTTGATGTTATTGGAAGCGAGCCAGTGAAGAATCCCTCCCTCAAGCTGATGGAATTGTGAAACTCTTGATGGAGAGAAGCTCTACCTCCCATGAACCTAAAGGTGATTTGGGTTTCTCCTTAATTTCAGATTCATCAATCATTTGTATCACGTTCTTTTATCCAAGGTTTCACTTCTAATCTAGTATAAGAAAACAAAAGATCTAACACAACAATATACCAGCCTTTCCACTAAAACAAGAAAGTAATTTATAATCCGAGCAGAATAAATGTAACACAAATGTAATCAACAAGAAAACATTGGCTTCGTAACTAAAGACACATTATCAAAGACATCAAAAGGTAAAAATTGCTTCTGTCTACTTCTCAGATGAGTTCGGTCCTCTCTTCTTGCCAAAGCCAACAACTGAAGAACAGACCAAACAAAAACAAATGAGGATCCACTTGTATGAAAAAAAAACAATCTCAAGATTAACCAAGAAAGAAAAAAAAAGAGTATGAACTAGAATCAGTAGTGTATTACACATCAGAATAGATAAATGTTTCATTTAGCATAATTAGCATCTAAAAACTGATAAAAATACACTACCATTACAGATTGATTTCAAAGCAATTCACAAGATTAATGATAAAAATTAAGAATCCAAACAACTGAATTATTCAGTACAAGTCCAACAATATTAAGATGAATACAAACAAAAGCAAATGAGAATAGAAACCAACTTATGCAATCTCATGATGAGCACAAACAAAAACATTACAAAATATTGATTGATTGGAACAGCATTTGCCAAAAGTATTCAAAATGAAATAAAGTTCGTCGTCATCAGAAACTATCATCAGCATTAATCTTGCGATTTATTTGAGTCATATAATGAAACTAAAAATGACTAATCACAAAAGAGATACTATGTTAAAATGAGCTAAGGAGAGACAAGAAGAATCAACATAACTCTAATTCAACTTCAGAGACTACTCTCCACGTTGCATAATCAGTAATTTCGCAGCAGAAATATCAAATTACCGATCAGAAAGTAAAATTAATTACCAGCGGTGACGAAACGGCGGTTGTGTTGCAATCTCTTGTGAGCACGACCACGAGGCTTCTTCTTCTTGTCCTGCTTAGCCACTTTCGGTGTCTGACCTCTCACCTTCCCGGCACGAGCCAATGAACCGTGCACCTTTCCTGCGATTCATTAAGACACAGGAACAGCTACAGTTTTTTTTTACGAGAAACCAAAGTTACATTAAAGAAACAGCAAGTCGAGGAGAATCACCCATGGTCGATTACAGCAGATAATCTTCTGGCTTCTCTGGCTCTGCTGTTGGAGGAGGAGACGACGACGCTAGGTTAAATTTTTTTAGGGCTACTGTCGGTTATATGTTAACAGTTGTTTACGACCCTATATGGGCCTTAAATGGGCCTTCAAAACCACGTGCATCCAAACAACACAACCAGTTTAGTTTTGGTTCAACGTTCTTTTAATCGAACAGAACTGACCGGTTCGGTCGGTATACCGGAAACAATTAATTGAACCGATGATTTGATTTGAATCTCAGGAGTATTTGATAGATTTTGTATTTCCAAATTTTAAAAGGAAACCAAAAGTCGGTCTGGTCTCTATTTAATCAAAAGCAACTTTTGCGCAATTTTGATCAGTGATCAGCTTGTCTCGAGGAATTCTAGGGTTCCTGGCCGCTTTTCTGATTGCGTGAGTGTCACGTTCTTTTGAGTTCGATTTGTTATCAGAGGTTCTCTTGGATACAAAGGAGGAATCTCGAAGTCTACAAGTTCCTAAAAAAAACTGTGAAAAGTGATGGTGGAGTCTTCTGAAACAAGCAGTTCATCATGGGGTGTTGCAATAGATTGTTCAAACATAGGGTTTAAGCTTCTAAAGAAGCAAGGATGGAAGGAAGGCACTGGTCTTGGAATCGCTCAACAGGGTATATTGGTGCCTCCACACACTCAGCCCAAAAATAACAGACGAGGTCTAGGAGCTGAAAATACAACAACTAAGAGAAAAGCAGCGGCAAAGCCTCACTCTATTGCTACAGATTCTAAACAAGTCACAAAGAAACTATCTAAGAAAATGCGGAAGATGATTGAGCATGAGAAACACTTGCAGGAGAAGGAATTTGAACGAGCTTTCTTTAGGGAGTTCTGGCCTGATAATGTATAAGAAGATTACACACACTTCTTTCTTTCTTTGTTCCTTTTTCATCTTCATATTGAATAACCATCTATAGATACTCTGAAATTAGAATGACTTTATGCAGGTGATTTAGTAAACCAAACATCTATCTGTTTCTCTAACTAGTAGAGGAAAATTAAGTGATTTAAATCCAACCCTGCGAACTTCTGGCACTGGATCTCATAGGATATTCCTGTGGATGGTTAGAAAGCTAAGCAGCCAACTCATTATATGGTTGAGTTGCCTTCCCTCAGTTGCTACTGCGTCCATGTTACAGGTAACAGCTAACTTCCAGACATCACACAATGAGGGATGAGCTTTGGTATTACCACCTTCTTGCCCACATTACCAAACCATTCACCTTAAGCAGTCCAGTTCAAAGATGAGCTACACGGAAGCTTTCTGTCTTTCCGCCACTATTCATCCAAGCCTAAGGCATAACTCCATACACACTTCATCAGCCTCAGGTCCGGTCCCAGTGCTGGTGTTTACGACATTAGCACCGGTTCCCTGCAGACTTTAATAATCTATACATATTTTGGATATCTGATTTCGCAGATTTCTCACCAATGCATAACCCTGTGAATTATACAGATTACACACTCAAATCCATAACAGAGATTGTAAACTTGCTCATAAAGATATGACTAACGAAGTAGAGAACGTCAACAAAAGATCAAACGCGTATCTGTTGTCTATAGAACTTAAATTAAATTACCAAAATGGGCAACCGATAAAAACAAGCAAAGTCTTTCTTCTCTTTCTGTCTTTCATCTAAAGATTTAACAAAAGGAAAAAAACTGCAGCAATAATTTTAAAGATAAGGGTTTGTGTGAGTAACTACTACATCACCAATTTTCTCCTTCACTCGTCTTCATCGATGACCTTGGTGCCCAAACCAGACAATCCTTCAGCAGGAATCTCAGCGACAGTGACGAGAGAGTAGAACTCCTCCTTGGCATCTTCATCATCGTTCCTCTTACGAGCAACACGGACTCTGATTCTCCTAGGAGGACCACGGATACCTCTGCTCCAAATCTGCTTGTTGAGCTTAACATCGACTCTAACATCCTTTGTTCCCATAGCTTTCAATGCAAACTTCCTGATCTCCTTGATTGCATTGGGTGCCTTCTTCTTGAATGTGCTGTTTATACAAATATCAAATCACGTTGAGTTCTTTGCATTTCTAAAACCGCAAGATCAAACAATGAGAACAAAGAGATGTTTATACTATAACTTCAACCAGACATAACTTTGGTTCACAGAGAGTAATAAAAAAACATGATTTAATGTCGATAACACTCATTACAAAACCCTTATTCGAATAAACTAGAGCTGGAAATGAAGTGAGAAGAAAGGATGAAGAGTACCAGCTATGAAGGCGCCTGTGGAGGTTGATAGTGTACTCCCTGGTGACGATCTCTTCCTTTCTTCCCTTCCCTTTCTCCATTTTCCTCGATCTCTCTTCTCTTTCTCTTCAGAAATGGAGTTGGAGACGGCACAGAGAGATAACAACAGAGGGTGGTGGGAGGTAACAAACCCTAATAATATTATAATTTGGGCCGTATATAAGCCTGATGGGCTTTTGGATACGCTCAAGTCTGTGTAGAGTATTAATATAAGTTGGTTTTGGTGGGTTCGAGAGGAGAAGTAAACACTACAACTCCAGTAACATCGCGTCTTTTTCTATATTTTCGTTACTGAGCTTTTGAATAAAAGCTTTTTCTTTTGCTCCAAATGCATTGGCATTTGGCAAACAACTATTTTCAGAAATCAAGTTTACTTTTGAACTTACTCAGTTCACATGTTTATTATAAGAAACTTGTGAACTGAGGTTTAATCAAGTTCTTCATTTGATAAAATAATTCAACAAAAAATATGTATAACAAAGTTCATCAGTCTATAAAAACGATATTCTTTCGCCCAATTCATTTGACAAGAAACTTGTGGTTCAATCAAGTTCTTCATTTGATAAAAAAATCTTTAAAGATAATAAAAAGGAGAGCATAGTGTTATAATTCAACTTCAACACAACAACTTAAATAAAAAACATGTTCATCAAACCTCTTTTACTTCGAAAAAAAAACATATTCTGAACTAAAAAAGCTTATTAAGCTTGACGGTTTCTTTGCTTGGCACCGGACTTGGCAACCCTAAGGCTTTTGCTGATGACACTGAGTCTAGCAAGAGCAAATTTCTTCAAGTCTGGCCTGTAGTAGTTGTCTACCACCTGATTCAGTTTCACACAAATTAACCGGTTACGACTAAATTAACAGATGTAACGGCGATATATAAGTAGAGGCATTAGTAAATGTACAATGACACGGAAGTTTATCATAAACAAAATCATTTTGCAGATCAGTGCCAAAAACAAAGTGTGACAACTTATCCACGGCATCTCACAAAGGAGAACAAAACCAAATATATCTCTTATCATCATGCCATGTTACCATCAAATGAAAATACCAATCATAGACCAGAGTATTGACAATGGCAAATATAACTAGAAATAGAAACCTATTAGCACAACATAGACATAGAAACAACAAACTACTGTAACAGAGATACACATACCTGGTTAGCAACAGCCTTGGACATCCTGGAGAATTCCTTCTTCAGAATTGACTTGTTGACAGAGACCTTAGGCTTATTCTGCTTCTTGGTCTTGGTGGTAGCGAGGACAACACCTTCTCCTTTGTCAGCTGGCTGGATGGTCACTGTCTTCTTGTTTGCAAGACCTGGATCCACGGGAAAAGATTTGAGACATTAGTCCAGTTCAAGCAACCAACTCAATACAGAGTTTCAACCGAATATTATAATATAATCGATCAAGAGAAAGACCATCATCACTATTGTAAGAATACCAGAGTGCTTGTAGGAGTTAAGGTTGCAGAGATTGTTGGTCTCCTTGCTGAACTGAACCTTGGCGTTGCCTCTTCCGAACTGTTTGACCAAGAAACAGTTGTTTGTCTTAACAATCTCCCATACCAATTGTCCTGGAACTGTCGCCATTTCCAAACCTACCTAACAAACACCAAACCGATCAAAATAGAAATGAATACTAAATCAACTATACAGATCGATGTAAGTGCTTCTAAAGAGTAGGCCGAATCAAAAGATCAATCGAATCAGTACTCTAACTCTAGAAACCCAACGATATAGTGAAACAAGCAATGAGAATAACTGAGAGAGATGATCTAAGAGCTAAGCTAAGCTCACCGTGAAATTTCGCAAAGAGAGTTAGATTCGCTTTTAGTCGTGGCGCCGGAGCTTTTGTTATATGACGATCGAGCTGTTTATATCAAAACCCTAGCTACTGTGAAGGAAGTTCATTTACGTGGAAAGTCTAAACTACCCTAGTCGCTTTTTAGTTCGGTTCGGTTCGGTTCAGCAAACACCAACCGATCAGTTCTGTTAAGAACGATGGATTCGGAAGATGACCAACTAATAAACAGACTTTCATGAAATTAACCGAATATAACCGCCTGTTTCAGGTTTTTAACCGCTAGACATTATAAGTGATTTTTCAATTATGTGTCTTTTCTACAAATATTTTCACTTAGAAAGATATAAAGCACACTAACAATTATTCCCTCAGTTTCGAAACATAAGAAAATAAGAAAATATATTAATATACGCTTATTTAGTGTATAATATTTAAATGAAAATATTAAAATAAATATATTATCTTTGTTTTATATTAAATGTTCTCTTACATTTTCAAGGTAAATATTAAATATTTTATAGTTTTTACATTTATTTTTAGTTTATTAATTAATAAAATTAAATAAATAATTTATTAAATAAAAATAAAAAATAAAATTTAATTATTTTCTTAACTTGTGTGTAAAAATTTTAAACGATGTTTATAATGAAATGGAAAACATATATTGTTTAGTTAAAAACCATGTTCGAAAATGTAGATTAGACGATTAAATGTAGTCGCCGGAAATACACAAATCAGACTATATCATGAAAACTACTCAATTTTTGGTTTTTATGTAACAGGCGTATACTCCACTCTAACCTAAGGTCAGACATAATTAACTAAGGCTTCTAAACACTAAACTATGTCATAACAACACTAAATGTGCAACATAATTGATATATACCCAATTATAGATATAAATGCTCAAAATTATGCTTTGATTAGTTCTCGTATAATTTCTGATTAATTGTTTTGGTGCTAAAATCTATTTGACTGTACTTGTTATACTTAAACGAATTTTCGAACATTGAGTAGAAGACAAAATGAAGAAATAAAGTAGTAAAGTTAATTAAATTAAATGAAATGAAATGAAAAGGAAAATGAACTAATCGATCGTTTCTATTTTATTTTATTTTTGTTCTAAAAGTGGCTAAACGGCAGTAATAAAATTGAACTCGTGATTATTACAAAAAAAAAAAAGAAGAGATTATTACAAAACTATGTTTACCGATCAGAACTTAATAAAATGTAATAAATGAAAAAAGACAGTAAAGGAAACCAAAACCAAAAGAGATACGATACGAATCGAAAACGGCGCCGTATGGAAGTTCGGCGCAAATAATAAAAGGCTCATCGGCGTCGGTGGGGAAATGATTAACCGCTGGCCATTAACGCAACGCGGCTTTCTTATAACACAACACAGTCATCGAGACAAAGCAAGAAAGAAAGTGGTCCACTACTCTCTCTCTCTCTCTACATCAAAGAAGAAGAAGAAGACAAACCAAAGCAAAAAAAGAGCCGTTGAAGCCCTACACAATCCAAGGAGGCAACAGCCAGACGAAACCTAAAAAGAGAGTATCTATCCCCTTCTCTTTCAATCTCAACAAGATAAGAGAGACAGAGAAAGACGCAGCTTCTGGGATCAATGGCTGGTTTAAACGACGACGTTTCAGTCGACATTGAAGAGATCTACAATGGTGGAAAGGTTTGTTATTTACACACACACATTGATTGAGCTCCTAAATTTACTTCTTTCTCTCTCTTTCGTTTTCCTCTTTTCATGGCAAATTAGATTCGTCTCATTTCGTGTTTCTCTCTAATGGGTTTACATTTTTCCTAATTAGCTTCCAATATTCAGTGGGAATTACTGTATAGTTGAAAGAAATATCTTCACTTTCTGATTGTACTCTTAGCTGTTTCTGGATTTAGTTTGTATGCTCATTTTTATGACAAGTTGGGATCTTAAAAAAAAAGTTGTTAGTTTGTTTTACTTTTGTCTGATGATAATCCTTTGAATGAAATCTGTCTACTTGGGTGTTTGTTTGATTCGAATCTCCTTTTCTTCTGCATAAAAAAAGGTCAATAAGATACCCTTGAAAAATGGTATCTTTTTTTTGTTATGCTCTATGATTGAGATATGATGTCTGACTTTTTTTAGCGACAACTTATCTCTTCTACTGATTTTATGAGTCTTGCACATGGGAGAATCTATTGAGAACCTTATTTTTGTGTGGTCTGGAACAAAGTTGGAATGTTCCTTTCTTAGCTGTACTAGTACCTCCTGCTTAAAAGATAAAAAATAAAAACTGTCAAGATTATTGTATAGGTTTCTCTAAATGTTGAGTTGATTTTGGATGAGACTACTAATGGTGTGTGTGTGTGTGTGTGTGTGTATGATAATCAAGCTTGTGTCATTGCTTATTTTCTTCTCATAATTTGGATAGAGACTGATCAGTTCTTTCTTTGTTTTGATCTTTTCTTTTGCAGGAGCATCATGTCAAAACTTGCCATGGTTTGGTTTCAGTTGTAGTTTATGGAGACCAAGAGAAACCTGCATTGATCACTTACCCAGATGTAGCACTGAATTGTAAGATTGGTGGAAATATATGCATTGGTTACATAGTTTATATTCACTTTCACATCACCTGATTTTAGATTTTGTCATGTTTGGCTAGATTTGTCTTGCTTCCAAGGCCTGTTTCTCTGCCCTGAAGCACTGTCCTTACTCCTCCATAACTTCTGCATCTACCATATTAGTCCCCCAGGACATGAGGTTTGCAAAATTGATTTTCTTGCAAACTATTCTTTGTTTTTACATCCACTTTGCTGCTTGCTCACGTTCTGTCGGTTCTACAAAGAGTTTTTGTAGTTCGGAGCTGCTCCAGTTTGTTCCAATGATCCTTCGCCTTCTGTGGAAGACCTCGCTGACCAGATTCTTGAAGTATTGAACTTCTTTAGGTAAAGCTTGAATCAACCAACTCTCTCACACTTTAACACTGCAATTGCAACTATAATCCATAAAATGTGTTTATGTCTCTTGCAGACTCGAGTCAGTGATGTGCATGGGGATCACAGCTGGTGCCTACATCCTCTCCTTATTTGCTGTATGTACTCATTGAGGATTTATTTGTAGTTACATTTCTTTGAACATCATAAATTATATCATTACTTATCACTGGTTGTTTAATGGTTTTGCAGATTAAACATAAAGATCGAGTTTTGGGTCTGATTCTGATATCGCCTCTATGCAAAGCACCCTCATGGTCTGAATGGTTTTATTACAAGGTTAGTTTATAAAAATCAACAAAACGGAAAAGTCACGCTCTTCATTTGCATTCAGGTGAATGAATAAACCGATGTTTAAAACTTAACTCTGCAGGTAGTGTCGAACTTGTTGTACTATTATGGCATGTCTGGATTGTTAAAAGACCGTTTCCTTCAGAGGTATTTCAGTAAGGTAATCTTTCTTGTGATTCCTTGAGCAAAGCCTGTATATGTACTCAATATTCATCAATTTCATATTGTTTTTGACCACGACAGGAAGCTCGTGGTAGCTCTGATGTTCCAGAGAGGGATGTAGTACATGAATGCAGAAGGGTCAGTGCTTAAACTTAGTAGTAGTCTTTTAGATGGGATACGCACCTTAACTTAGTAGTGGTAACACTTGTGTATCCCATATGATATGTTTGTTCAGCTGCTTGGTGAAAGACACGGTATTAGCCTTAGGCGGTTTCTGGAAGCAATCAACAGGAGACATGACATAACTGATGGGTTGAGGAGTTTGAAATGCCGTACACTCGTTTTTGTTGGCGACCAATCTCCTTTCCACTCTGAGACCCTTCACATGGTAGCTGCGTTAGACAGACAATACAGCGCCTTGGTTGAGGTAAACTAAAAGCTCTTTTAAGGCTTTTAGATTCTTGGGACATGCTTTTTGATGTTGTTTGTTTTGAGATATATTGTAGGTGCAAGCTTGTGGATCAATGGTGACAGAAGAGCAACCACATGCGATGTTGATACCAATGGAGTTCTTTTTAATGGGGTTTGGGTTGCATCGGCCTGGTCGGGTTAGTGATAGCCCTACGAGTCCGCTGAGTCCGTCGTGTATTTCGCCAGAGCTTCTGTCTCCGGAGAGTCTTGGTTTGAAGCTGAAGCCAATAAAGACTCGGGTTCCCACCAAATGCTAAAGAAACATTGATTCTTTTTTTTTCCACATTCTTTAATTAAATTGTATTTGTTGTGTTGTACTCTATATCTAGTCGATTAACTCAAAAACAATTTATGTAAGAGATGGTAGTTTTACGGGTTCGTATCATTCATTACAAAACGTTGAAGATTGTCTCTTTCAGAACATATAGAAAACAAACTAAGAAAATAGAATTTCCTACCTTTCTGCCCAATAAAGAATCACAAAACATTAAAAGAAAAATGAAGCAAAGTTACAAGTCTTCGTGTAAGAGATTTTATACAGTTTTCCTCTTCAGCTTGATCTCTCAGAAACATCTATACAAGTCCAGAACACAATCAAGGGTTCCCCATTCATTGCCTTTTGCCTAGCTTGAGATCAAATGTGACTTTGATGTTGTCGTTTTCTTCTACTGAAACATCATCAAGAATCGTGAAGAGAACCTTGGATCATTAGTGATATACGCTTTGCACTCTCCGAGTGATACAAATCTCCTTTCAAACCAATCTGATACAGATGAAGAAAAAAAAGTCCAAAAGTTAAGTTTGAGCCAAAGCTGTAGCTGTCGAGAGAGAGAAGACTCAGAGATGATTTAGATATACCTCAATTGAGGTATCTGGAGAGAACCACCGTAAGAGCACCCCTAAATGTACAACGGCTGGTATCAACTTGAATAGCAATGGTGTCGTTACCTGAAACATATTTTTACTTTAATAGTTACTAAACAATATTGGTTTTTTTGTAGGTATGTGAAATCTACTGCTATTCCTTGAGAAAGCAAGTTCCGAGAATCCGAGTCAAATATACGTTTTAAAATAAATATATATGACCATGTGCAAAGGAAATGGACCATACCAAGCTTAAAGCAGTTGTCCCCAGAAGCAGGAGGTACAGTTTGCTCTGCAAATAAACACAAAACCCCTTCGTTGTTATAGCTCAACCAAAAGCAAATTATATGGTACCACGCGGTCTGGAAGATATATTTCTTACGTGGATCTAAATAGTCAAAGAAGCATTCGATTGCTTACCTCAATTAGGTGAAGATTTGATGCTCGACTTAGCAGAACAAAAGCAAATTCCCCAATCTGCGCAAGTGACATTCCAACCTATAGAAAAGAAAAACTGTGAGGCCTCTTTCTCCTCAGAGAAGGTTTGGAATTATATGAAAGTAGGTTCACTTCTTACAAGTACTGCAGTTCTGTTATTGTAACCAAAGACTTTAACAACAACTGCAACTACCACGGTCTTTATCACTATCACCAGTAACACTGCTGCTACCAGGATGTCAACATGGTTCCACAAGAAGTGCATATGTATCAACATGCCAATACTAGCAAGGAATAGTGCTGCAAAAAAATTGCGTATGGGCTCCACCTGCAAGGGGAACAGAAACAATAACAACGGCTGTGTAAGGTAAAGTATATTTTTTTTACTATAGACAAAGAAGGGTAATGTATTTCATCAAGAAATTCAGTGAAACATATAGCAACAACGACATTATTGAAATAAAGATTGTCCAAAGTGATTGGAAAGAGACCCTAAGGTGAGAAAGAATCAAATTTGACGTCTTACTTGTTCAAGAGTGTGCTGAGCAAGATCAGTTGTTGAGATCATCACTCCTGCCGCAAAGGAACCCAACTCAAGACTTAAACCGAGCTTGTCACTACACTGAAGAAGCCAAAACGATACTGTGGTTATGAATTCAAAATTTGAGAGGCACACATGTGCAAACAGTCGATAGCTAAGAAGAACAAGTAGTCAGACTAACCCAAGCAACAAGCAAGCAAAATGCTACAGCGGCCAACTGGTAGAGCTCGTTAGTCTGCCAAAGATTGTAGAACGCTTTAGTTGATAAACAATGTAAAGACCATCATGGAAGCAGGTAAAAAAAGAAGTGTGTATACCTGGGAAGAAAGGCTTGTCATAAGTTTTAGAAACCAAGGTACCCAGGTACGTGACAATACAAACAAAGCAGCCAAAAACGCAATCAAAATAGCCAACCTGGAAAGAATTACCAGACGTTTAAAAGTAATAAAGTGGGAAAAAGGAAGCAGGCTATTGTCTGATTTTACAGAACTTCTTGGAGAAATAGTACATACGATTTAGCCATGGACAACATTCCTTGAAGGACACCAGAAGTGCCACCAAGAACCGGAAGGAGAGCAAAAAGCAGTCCCACAGCACAGTCCTAGTTATTCATGAAACCATAAATCAATATCTAATGAAAGCAACTGTTGCACACAACATATTACCTGATGAAATGCAGTTTGTAGAGTAAGCAAAAAAAAGGCTGTAAAATCATATTAGATATGCTATTTTTTGAAGAGTGACCAAATAGATACCTGAAGTATAAGAGTCCCAACGGTTATCTGACCATGAAGAGCACTTATGCTATTTTTTTCCATTAAAAATTTCAAAACCTGGTACAAGAATCACGGCGAGGTAATGATGTCACATGAGGATCAAGCCTAAAGAGCAAGTTAGGAAAACATACACGGTACAATAAAGAGAAAAATACAGTAAAGGTGAGCACAAGGAATAAATTCAAACAGTGTAGAACAAGATCAAAATCAAAATATTATACATGCAAAAATACAAACGTGACATTAGAATATACCACCGCTGTTGAAGACATTGAAAGAAATGCACCAACGAATATTCCTTCTGTTAGTTTACCGCCACATAACTGCAATGAAGAAACAATCTAAGTCAACCGAATGCATTATAAGTTCACGACGATTCATACAACGAATTGTCTAATAACTCTTTCTTTAACTCGATTGCTGCTAGTATTTATAACATACCGAGGCTGTTATCCCACTCAAGCACATGAACAAAAATATCTGAAGAAGACCTCCTGGAATAGCTACTGCACGAACTACACGAAGCTGCAACCACAAAGTACAATAACTGACTCAAAAATTTCAATCGGTCGGAACAAAGAAACCAGACTAACATAAGAGGGTGAAAACATGCAAACCTTTGCTGCAGAAAATTCTAATCCTAAAGCAAAAAGGAGAAAGATAACACCAAATTGAGCAACTGTTTCAACCTGTGCTACACACAAATAGACAAATAAATCAAGTCCTTGTCAACCATTTACATAACCAGGCAATCTGCTAGTTACGAACGTTTCGGTAGATACGTAATATGCAGACAATAAAAGAGGAACTTTGTAGAACAAAAGCTGATGTAAGTTACCTGCACCATCTCACTAACAAAGCTTAAACCACCCGGTCCAATGACAGATCCAGCCAATAGATACCCAGTAATGACCTGCCAGAGTAGTAGTGTAGAAATTAAATAATGGTATCATGGTTCGATCATCGAAATGGCAACAGATACTCAAAATCTAACAGAATAAAACAGAAAGTCATAAGCTCTGCAAAGGAAGCGTGTGCTCACAGGTTGACCAGCACAAGCAAAGGCTATTCCACCACAAGTAGCAGAAACAATGACGACAACCAGATCTGATATCAGCCTAATGTACCGTTTAAGAGAGACGTCCCCAACAACAAAAAAACAGTTAGGTAGATTCTTACAAATATAACCGAAAAAGAGAATTTCCCTTATGAATTATATACCTACCTTAAATCAAGCTGCAGTACAGGGTATTTGGATTTTGGATTGGACATGATAAACACGTTGTCCTGGATTGGAATTGCAGTAAATTCAAATTACGGGAATGACATCACAAACAGGTGCATAATAGATGTATATTCTTCGGTCATATACTAGTACAAGCTTACCTTCCTATCAATCAGTCTTGGAGTATCTTCAACGCCATTCTCGTTATCCAAATTGAAGAATGATCTACGGATAAAAGGCCCTGATTTATGTTATATTTGGTTTGGCGGCCTATGAAACAAAAGTGGATAACAGCCAACACCACTACTTGCAGAAATAAACTCCAAAGAGGGTAAATAACGAAGACTCACTTCTCCTCCTTGGTCTTGGTCTCATTTTTCTTGGGCTTAACTCGAGCAACAGTCTCCAGAACAGCCTAATGAGCATAACAAATATAAAGAAATTGAGTAGTGTGCTGAGTAAGAAGCAATCTTGGCCACACAACTGAACTGTCGAAAACAAAGAACAAAACTTGCAATGAACCAACCTGCTGATCAGCAACACTATTATTGAAGCTTCCTGGATCAGGAACTGCAAAAACAAAAAAGCATTTCATAAACAGCACATTCAAAGAGTCCAATGACTTTTCATTTCTACAAGCAATCCCTTCATACAATGCTGGAACCCATTAACCATTGAGCTAATCAGTGATAAATCTCAAGAGAGGATCAATTTGATCTGGGAGAAATCTGAAATCTAGTGAGACCAAAACAAGCTGATCTCTGAAACCCTAGCTCTACAGCGAACTTACCATCATTCTGGTCGTTCTCTGGAAACTCCTTCTCCAGTGCACGATCGATCATATCGGCGAAACTGTCCTCCTTTGGTTTCGCGTTCGTCGCATTGGACTCAGCGGAGGTTCCGTTAATATCCCGTGTTACAACTGAGTCAGTCCCGATATCTGACTCGGCGGAAAGAGCAAGAGAGAAACTACAGATCACAAGAAGAAACGCCAGAAACCTCATCGCTTCTACACAGAATAATTTCTCAGTTTTACACCGCCGCATCTCAGTGATGGTGCCGCGGCGGAGCGATAGAGAGAGAGAGAGAGTGAGATTGATTTTCGCTCGTGTGTGCTTTCTTCTTCGTTGTCTCTCTCCTTCGAGTGGTTGGAGAACGAGAAAGCAGAAAGATTGATGCTAAACTAATTTTCTTTTTAATAATTATTAAGTGAATTATTAAATAATTTATTAATTTCTTTTTTCGACTGTTTGCTTAAGGGCAAATGTAAGTGGTAACTGAATCAGTAACACACGCGCATTTTGCGCGTGATTTTGCTTTTCATGCTGTGAAGAGAAATATTTCTCCAATAAAAAGTCAAAAAGGTAAATATTTGCTGAATTTGCACTTTATATAAAAATATGACGTTTGAACATTTGAATTTTTATTTAATTTAGGTTTGATTGAAATGTTTGGTCTTTTATGGCTTTGTTTAGTTTGGCGTATTTTTACCAAATCCCTTTCTTTATTTCCGTCTTACCTTAAGCAAAACTTGGATTTAGTCATTTATATCAGTTTTTGTTTTGCTTTGAATTTTTTTTTTTTTTCAAATGAATCTGAATTTAGTGATTAGTTAGATTGGGTTGTACTAAAACTGAAATTTGGTGTGAAAAAAAAAACATTTTGGTCCAATTTGTAAACATATTTTGGTTTAAGTTTATTTTTTCTAATTAACAGAATTAAATTTTCTAAAATAATGCAAGAAGCTAAAAGAAAATTACATTGAAAACGAATAATTATATGGCAAACTTTATATTTTGAGCACTGTGAAAAATGAATAAAATAAATGATTTAGAAATTACAGTCTATATATATTGTGTTAAATTAGAATCAGTGTTAATATTTTATTGGGTTATGTCTAAAATCAACCTTGGCCGACTCACAGATAGGGCCTACTCAGAGATGATCAACCTAGTCAAGAATGTTAAACTAATATCGAAATATCTGAACCGTTCAGTGCACAGCATGAGTCAAAGATATTTGACATGGAATAGTATTAATTTGTTTTCTTGTATTTAACTTAAATTGCAGACTACGTTATCCCCTTATGATTCCGCATAACCTATAAAGATTGTTATAAAAGTGACGCTTAAACTGAGACAACAAAATTATGAAGTTTAAAATTGACAAAAAGTAAAGTGCCAATAAAAATACTACTAAGTTGACGAAGTAAAAACTAAACTAAACTAAATTAAATTAAATTATTAAGGGTCAATTTCCAAAAAAAAAAAAGTTCTTATCATTTAACGCAGTAGACTACTTGGTTTTAGCGCATATGTTAGTGTTATTACATTTTTGGTTCGAAACAAGTTAGATCATACTTTATTAATATTTGGGTAAAGAAATAAATGATGTGTCTTTGTAAATTAGGCCTTGTCCCATTAAGCTCAATGGGCTGGCATGGTTGAATTTGCTTAACCACTAAAATAGATTTGTCGGTGCAATTTTGTAAATCAAATCTATATATATAAAATACAGTTTACTCTCTCCTGGGCGCGCCACCTCAGCAGACAGGTCAGAAAGTCGTTGAACCTGCTGCTGACACGTATCAATTTTTTAAAACCCGTCAAGCTTTGTTTCTGGTGATTTTTTATTTGGGCTCGACAAATGCTCTAAGTGTTATTTGTTATGGGCCTGTCTTGAAATCAAATGAAGCCATATGTAGAATTAAAAATTAAATACATTTGTAAACTACGCCCCTAATCGTCGTCGGAGTTCTTCCGAGTTCTTCATCTCACCGGTGACCAAAACCTACAAACGTTACAGAATCAGTCTGGATTGAATCGTCATCTTT
Source organism: Sinapis alba (assembly GCA_012274485.2). Classification (NCBI taxonomy): domain Eukaryota; kingdom Viridiplantae; phylum Streptophyta; class Magnoliopsida; order Brassicales; family Brassicaceae; genus Sinapis; species Sinapis alba. Next base: position 205,262 of record MU105555.1, on the reverse strand, counting down.
AAAGCACTCTCATTAACAATAGTTCCCCACTTCTACCATGATTTATCATTGAATGCACTTCTAATGACTTCCTCCCTCTGAATCTTCAACTATAAAAAGGTATGACTACCCCATGAATTTCATCAGTTTATTATAATCACATGCGTCATTCCATGTTCTCTGATTCTACTCATCCGGTAAACAATAATTTTTACATGTGTCCTTCATCATGCTTCATTTGATTTTAGATTCTTATAATTGTTATTCTATAATTTACAGCTCTGGGTTTGAAACACATGTCTGGATTGGGATAGGGAATCCGTAAAGAGATTTGATGAGAGTGAGTAGCCATGTCCATTTTAATGTTTTCTTTTAATTTTGATTATCACGAAAGAAATTTGGAATGGAGATTTAACAAGGGAATTGAGTGACAACACGACAGAGAGTCAAGATACAACTGTTAACTAAATTGAATATGATTTTTATGTTTATACTTTTTTGAATTTAGTTTAGGTTCGCCTAATGTTTTCTTCTGATTTAAATTCTCAGGCTGGAAAAGTGGATCCACATGGAGATCAAAATCCAAAATCAGACACTACCAGAAAGATCGGATCTTGAGTCTCCGGTCGGAGACCAGGAGGAAAGAGAGAGACGTGATGCGAGACTTCGCGGTAGTGCAGCAGAGCGTGGCGGATTAGCCCGTGATGGTCGCGGCGAGACGAGTGGGGACGAGGAGAATGGTGGACGGAGAGGAAACAGATTTGGAAGAGGCCATAGAAGTGCCTTAAACGGGATGGCGGCAGCGATGAATAACGCGGATGAGCTAAGGTGTTCGACGGTGGGGAAAGTGGTGGATATTCTTACTCCGTCGCAAGCGGTTAAGGTCTTGAGGACAATCAGAGAGCTTCATATTCGCTTGAGGGAGTTAGTGGGTTTGGAGAGTGACCAGGAATGGTAACGAACGTGCTCTGCTTCTTGAACACCAACCATTGGTATCACTAATTCTACAATGGGTGATTTGATCTTAGTAGATTTTTAAAAGCTTGGCCGTTTTGGTTGTAATGCCTAAAGAGATTTCATTTTCACAATATCTCAAATTTGAAACTCAAACAATAACATGAGATGCACTAATATATATATTAAATAGTTATACAAGTTATATATGAACACTATGACTATCAAGGATTTTGTATTTTAGCAAATACACGATTTTCCAATAGTGTGTAATTTATGAAAAAGCCTTCTTCATATTGAAACATTGGTCGAATGAAAAAATTCATGCAGATTAATCATTAATTGTGTGATTAAAAGATAAAATTTGCAACATAAATTATAAAAAAAATCAAATTCCCAAAAAATAGCTTTAAGCAAAAGCAGATGATTTTAAATATTCAGATCTATTATCAAATTATTTGTTTGACTTTAGTTATAATATTGTGAAAAATACTGAAGAAATTATTAAAAAAAAATCAAATTCCCAAAAAATAGCTTTAAGCAAAAGCAGATGATTTTAAATATTCAGATCTATTATCAAATTATTTGTTTGACTTTAGTTATAATATTGTGAAAATACTGAAGATTAACTATTAATCACTTTATACATAAAATTTTGGTTTTAAAAAGAAAATATGTGAATCTTAGAAATCACATGCATATAGAACAAACAAAAAATACAATAATTTTTTCTAAATCTAATTTAATACATGTTATAAATTAGCGTAAAAAACACTTAGAAAATATGTTGTAAAATCAAATAATATATTAAATGATATGAAAAGAATACTATTTCTAAATGAATAAAATCAAAATATTATCATATTATGATTTGACTCAAATAAAAATATCAATTAACCTATAAAACATGTCTTTTAGGCAGAAAATTTAAGAAAGTCTCAAAGTTTTATAAGAAAATTTATGACTCAAAGATTATAAAATCTGTATAGGAAGTGAATGTAGATATAATTGCACAATCTAGGAAGTGAAGCAGCTCGCTTTCGTATCAACGTAATAGCAGCTTTTATCATCTAATTATATCATACTTAGTGGCAGCCAAAACCAACATGGAAGTTTTGTGAGAAATAGGTAAGGCAGAGGCCAAGCTGGTGGTGGCGAAAGGAATAAAGGTGGCCTAGAGATTTTCATTTCTAAAGGTGGGATTGGAAAATAGAAAAATCTCTAACATGATATTAGAAAGAACATGTAGACAACAATAGCTGTAGTATTTCTATAGTTGTGGATTAACATGTGAACACAGTCTTAACTTTCTAGGAGTAGACAGAGCTAAGGGCATCATTATTGGTGGTCCCGGGAAAAAGTCCCTTAAGTTTTTTTTTTTTTTTTTTTTTTTTTGTTCATGAAAAACTAAGGGACAGCCCTTAGATAAGGGCTTTTCCTAAGTTTTCTCCCTCGGTCTCCGTGCGTCCCCTCCTTAAGGGCTTCCTTAAGGCACACCAATAATGATGGCCTAAAGCCTTTGTTGCTCAGACTTGCACAGTAATATTTTCATAATTCTTTTTTTTCATAATTCAGTGGCCAATGAGAGTTGTTTCTGCTTGGGTGATAGTTTAAAGTCTGCAACAAGTGTTTTCTTATGCGAGGAAGATTGGAAGAATTTCTAAACTTTGCAATGAGTGTAGGACGACCATCTATTTTTTTATGAAAGGAAAATTAGAATAATTCCATCTCCATCAGTAGCTTAACTCAGCTTCACACATTCAAAATATTGTGATTACAGTTGTTTATCTAATGAATAAGCAAATCAAAACCAAGTTAAAAACATGAACATGTTCTTTCGATTACTTACTAAAACATGAATATGTTTTTTTAAACTGATATAAGATATTTATCATTATGTTTGTAAAATATATGTTTTTGAGATCAATGTTAGAAATTAGTTTCTAAAAATTAATCACCATCGTTTTAGAGAAAATAATCAATTTCATATAACTTACAAAAGTAATAATAAAATAAATAGTGAAATTGTTATAAAATAGTTAAAACTAATGGTACATATAGCTGAGAATAAATGAAGTATTTTTAAAATAATATATATTAAAATTATTTTTAATGGTAAAAACATATTAAAATATATGTATCAACATCATAAAAGCAGAACACAAACGCAATAATCTATTTGAAAGTTTAGTTAACTCCAACAAAACTGACATTAAGTCTTTCACAACAAACGTCATCAACGGAAAAATAAAAAAAAAACTGAAAAAATTAAAATAAAATTATTTAACCTAAAAACAAATGTTAAAATATATAATGAAACAAATTCCCGCGCGTAGCGCGGGTTTACCCTAGTCTATAATATAATGGGACAGTTTAGTCTCTTCTGGTGCTGCCACGTCAGCATGTGGTGGGTCCCACACATTTTTTTTTTGTAAAAATAATTATTTTGCATGCTATGAGAGTCGAGTCATGCACCTCATTGTTTTCTTTTTATTGACATAACCAACTGAGCTACAAGAGATTTTGTAAAATGGACGACCGAAGTTTTACTTATTCTTTACAAAGCCGGAAACACATACATCCATTATAGTTGGGATTGCGGGTCGATCTTTACCCGCCAACCCGCGGATCAATTCTTTTTTTTTTTTGGTTCAAAATTCTGACTCACCTAATCCACCAACAAAAAATCTTAAACCTTCACCTGCCCCATTAAAATTTTCAGATAAACCGCAAGACACGCAAATAATATTAAATTTAATAAAATAATTATTTTATTATATATTAATTATTTTTATAAAAATAATTAAAGTAATATTTAAAATTGAAATAATAATTTTCTATGCTTTTACAATTTATTTTATTCCTTATAATTTTGGCGGTTTGATGGATATATGCGACTCAAATTTTTTTGACTCGCACCCGTTCCGCTTAAAATCGACTCAACCCGCACCTGCACCCGTATACCAAATTTTTTGAATCGATCAACCCACATCCGCTCCGTGGCGGGTTAATGCGGGACCAGCGAGTAATGACTCAAATTCCCAGCTTTAACTTCCATGCTTCCCCTCAAGGTCGGTATTGTTTGTAAATCTCGTATTTTTTAATGGGCTTTAGTTACTTAATAGGTCCACTTGACCCATTCTACAAAGATGTACCTTGCAATGGTATGTCTAGGGTTTCGCTAAACCTTTGAGGGAGATATAGAGGCTGATCAAAATTAAAAAGACCATCATTCTCTTATCGCTATCAATTAAAAAAAATATATATATAAATAGCAATTACCACAAATATAACTCAACACCACACCCCAAAAAATCACTATAACTTACACTAAACTGTCCCATTATATTATAGATTTTATTCTCGATAGTAATCTTTGGCATGATAAAAAAACAAACTCACTACAATTTGAAAATATAAATGTTTTTTGGTTTGAAATAATTACAAAACAAAAATAATTGACTGAATTTATTTTTTAAACTAAATAACAAATATATCCGGTTTTTATCCACCCAACCCAGTTATGTTTTTGGTTCATATTTCATTTGTTTCCCCGTCTTTCCGTATAGATTTAAAAATACATGATCTATGCGGCGTTTCTAAAAAAAAAACAACAAAATTATATAGCAGAACATTAATATTTTGGACCCCGCGCTTGCGCGGGGGCTATGAATCCTAGTGATAATAAGGGAAAAGATAACATACCCTCCACAACATCCCAAATTATATAAGAAGTTATATAATATGAAACACATATTTATGTAAAAAAAACTTATTCAAAACCGAGAGCGCCCATAGGAGGGCTATATAGTTCTTTCGCTTAATCCCGCTTAGATTCACATGCACTTTTTCCATTGTCGGATCCAACAACCTAACACATTTTTTTAGCCAAAAGAAAAAAAAAACTTACACATTTTAGGTGAAATAATTATTTATAGTTCGCGAGCAATCATGAAATAAACAATCAGATGATACTTATGTTACCAATCTATTTTCAAGTAAAAGAGTAGACCGACACCTAAGAACAACATATAGACTTAATTTAAACAACAACAAAAAAGTTTGAGAAAAAAATAGAAAGAGATGTATAAGAACACAATACACAATACACAATACGAGGCATGATGGGATAGGTTCAGTGAATATAACTGATGAGTGAATGACAAGGTAAAACACATTCCTTGTAAAAAAGAAAGAAAATTTACATATGCTTGTATGGACTGAACTTGGACTTTTATTTAATCACAATGTTCCTTTTACATTTTCAAGGCAGATTCTTATACTTTTTAAATGTAATGATACTCTTAACTATGAGTTTAAAAATATTATTACTATCGAACTTTGCTTCTCCAAGTAGGCAACTATGCCTCCTAGCGCACAAATCATAAAAAGAGACCTCACTCTCACTCTATGCCTATAAAATACTCCTTAGATGCATAAATCTTTCAATCAATTTGCGTCTGAGAACAAAAAGCTAAAGAGATGGTTTTAATCAAAGAGAGAGAAATGGAGATTCCAGTTATTGATTTTGGTGAATTGGATGGAGAAAACAGAATCAAGACTATGTCACTTCTTGATCATGCATGTGATAAGTGGGGCTTCTTCATGGTATGTATATATCTTTATGCAAAAATCAAGTGTTACTAAGATATGCATCTATAAATGTTCCTAGGTCCAGTTTTAGTGTATATCCTTAAGTGTAGAATTATGAATTTTACAGGTTGACAATCATGGGATTGATAATGAATTGATGGAGAAAGTGAAGAATATGATTAACTCTCATTATGAAGATCATTTGAAAGAGAAGTTTTACCGGTCAGAGATGGTCAAGGCTTTGAGTGAAGGAAAAACCTCAGATGCAGATTGGGAAAGCAGTTTCTTCATTTGGCATAAGCCGACTTCAAACATATGCAAGATCCCAAACATTTCAGATGAACTCATGTAAGTAACTAAGAAGTGTATTGTCCAAAGCTTTATAGACCTTTTTGGCCAAAGCTTTTACCATTTACATACATGTTTTGTTAACTCTACTAAACAATATGTGAGGGTGAAATTGATATTGCAGCAAGACTATGGATGAATATGTTTCACAACTTCACAAGTTTGCAGAAAGACTCTCCAACCTCATGTGTGAAAATCTTGGTCTTAGTCAAGAATACATAGTGAATGCATTCTCTGGTTCAGAAGGTCCAGCTTTTGGGACAAAAGTGGCTAAATACCCAGAATGCCCTCGTCCGGAGCTCATGAGAGGACTGAGAGAACATACCGATGCAGGAGGAATCATATTGCTCTTACAGGATGATCAAGTGCCTGGTCTTGAGTTCTTGAAAGATGGAAAGTGGATTCCTATTCCGCCGTCCAAGAACAACAACATTTTTGTCAATACCGGTGATCAACTCGAGATACTGAGTAATGGGAAGTACAAGAGTGCTGTACACCGTGTAATGACAGTGAAGGATGGATGTAGACTGTCGATAGCTACATTTTACAATCCAGCTGATGATGCTGTAATATCTCCAGCTCCCAAGCTCTTGTATCCAAGTGGCTACCGGTTTCAAGATTACCTTAAGCTTTACTCAACCACTAAGTTTGGAGACAAAGGCTCCAGATTTCATACCATGAGGAAAATGGAGAATGAGGATTCCGTTTAGGATGCATCTGAATGTAACAATACATGAAACTCTCTTTTTGTTAAACTTTGTCTTCTTCTTGCGTTACCTTTACAAAGGCCATAACAATTATGTCAAGATCATCATGCTGGTTCAGCTACTCTGCTTTATAAATGGAACGACCAGTTCAAATTTTCATCACTTCACAAAATGTAACTTTTCTTTTACTCCAATGCTTTTTGGTTAGGTAAGTCTTGATGACAACTTTGAAACCTTTAGTTTGAATATTTCATCAGAAGAAGATTAGCATGCATGCTTATACAGACCTTTTCTTCGTGAATGTTAAGAACTATAAAGTAAAAACGCAAATATGATGTAAGAACTAACCATTTCTAAACAGGGTTATATAATAGAAGGGACTGGTAAAGGATTTTAGGGGAGAACTTCACATATATATATGAAAGTGTAGAGACATAACCATATGTAGTAGGATTCATCTTTCTCCATAAACAACATCACTTGGACTCCTAACACATGTTTCCAAACAAGATGGTTGTTTGTCTTTCTCTTGCCTCCTTGATGTTTCCACTATCATAACTTTCTGGTTGTTTATATTTTTACCTACCATGTTCTCTTATCAGGGATTTAACTAAAACTGAATGGTTAAACCTCGATCAAACGCCAAAAGGCAAACTAGGACCAAAGAGCCGAAGCAGATCACAATAAAATAAAGAAGGAAAAGCTTGATAGACAAATTAAAGCTTAGCCACATTAAAAATGCATAATACATGTCTTTAGTTTGTATCAGAAAGAAAGGTTTGACAAACAAACGCCAATGAGTTTCTCTACGGCTTGTAAAACTTTCAGGTCAAAAAGCGTTTTGCTGATTAAAAACATACCCCTTGAGAGAATGAGCGTATACCTTCAATGACACAAACTTCTTACCGAGTCATAAAAGATTTGTTGCCAAAGAAGAGTGAAACAAATGGGGTGAGTGGACAAAATTGACTAAGACCATGATTCAGTATCAGAGAATAATCAAAGCAGCAGACATAGGAGCTAATGAAGAATTCGAAGCATCGATTTCGTAGAGATCTCATAACTCAAGTCTGATGTAGCTTTAGCTTTTGCAACATAACACAAAACATATGTAGACGATTATCAAAACAAAATAGTGAGATGTCTATTTGATATTACACCTTAGAGCATGTTTATTGAGGGTGAGGGTCTCTGGATCTTAGCGGAATTAAAAAAACGGTCTTTTAGCTTTTAACTAAAAAAAATAAAAAATTAAGAAACGTTTCTTAAATTTCGCTAAGAGACTCGAAACCTTAATAAACATGCTCTTATTACATCAAGTTTAAAACTTAGACAGTGATCACTGGATCCAGCTTGGTAACTAACTACCCGTTGGTGACACGTGGCTAGTTCTGGTTGGTTGAATAACTAATAATTCTACGGCTACTTGACGCGTTAAAATGCGCGTTTGTGTAATACAAATTCGCTTTTAAAGCCCACAAAAGGCATCTCGTGTCCATCCATGTGACATGATTCCCTCGGTTTAAATCAGCACCAAACCGGATTAACTGTACCGGACCGAATCTCGTTTCTGTGAATAGCATTAAACTGGTTTCACACTTCCCATCATCTCTAACCACCGACTTACTATCATAAAATAGAAACACACAGAAACAGAGACCTCTCACCTTCACAATTTCGTTTTCTTTCTGTATACTATAAAGCAAAAACTCAAAAAGTCCAAGAGTGAAAGAGAGTTAATGGCGTTAGCGAATAACTTAACGGCGATACTGAACTTACTAGCGTTACTCTGTTCCATACCGATCACGGCGTCAGGGATATGGCTTGCCTCAAAGCCTGACAACGAGTGTGTCAATCTCCTCCGTTGGCCCGTTGTCGTCCTCGGCGTTCTCATCCTCGTCGTCTCTGCCTGCGGCTTCATCGGCGCCTACCAGTAAGTTCTTTAACACATACAGAGACTTTTGCTTACGTCATCATCACAACTCTCACTCTCTCTCAGGTACAAGGAGACTCTACTGGCTGTTTACTTGTGCTGTATGGCTATACTCATCGGGCTTTTGCTCGTGGTTCTGATATTCGCTTTCGTTGTGACCCGACCCGATGGGTCTTTTCAAGTTCCGGGTCGAGGTTATAAAGAGTATAGGCTTGAAGGGTTCTCGGATTGGTTGAGAGAGAACGTTGTGGATTCTAAGAACTGGGGGAAGATAAGGGCTTGTTTGGCTGATACAAATGTTTGTCCTAAGCTCAGTCAACAGTTCATTACAGCTGATCAGTTCTTCTCTTCTTCTTCCATCACTCCTCTCCAGGCATGTTTCTCTTTGTCTCTCTCTCTCTTCTTTTAATTCTCTTCTGAACCTGAAACTTCTTATTCGTTACATTTTGGCCCCACGCATTTTTTTCTTTTTGTTGCCTGTTTTGGTTTGGTTCTTGAAGCTTTTTGGGATACCACACTAATTAACATCAACTTAAAGTGTAAAATCAAAATTTAGTGGTGCAATAAGAAATGTTAAAAGTCATTAACGCGGTGAATTTGTCCATTAGCCAAACCAAAACTGTAATATCACTAACGACATGATCATTGTGATAATTTTTTTGGAAAAGTTTTGTTACAATAATTAGAATATTAGATGGTTAATGACGATAAGATGCGGTGGAATATTTTGTTAATATCTAGATTATGTGAGACCTACGGTTTATTTGTTTTATAAATGAAAAGGAAAAGAAAGAAAGGTCTATTATTCAAAAAGTAAAATAGGGGGCTCATATCATAAATTTATAAAATTTCACTTTAGCTTTTCTTGAAGTCCAAAAGAGCATTGTTCTTATTCTCTACATTCCTTTTCTTAGAGCCCTTTTTCAAAAAAAAAAACATTCCTTTTCATAGTGGCTTTTAACGTTTTTCTCTCTTTCCAATTAAAAAAAAACCACTGTGAAGTTGAACAGGTTTAGTCCAAATAAAATGGTTTCTGAACAATTCAAACTTTCTTTCTAGTGTCCGAGAGGAAATGCCATATTTTAATTAAACTCTAGGCATATGTAAATCACACTTATTGTTTTTGAAACTTGATATTGAAAGTTAGTATATATAAAATGCATATCTAGTCCTAGGAGACTGGTGTAGATGTTGCTGGAAACCAGTACTCCAAATTCAACAGTAAGATAATCTGAATTTAAAATAACACACTATCATGTTGTATGACCCACCATGCACCAACGATATGGTACATGATAATACAATAGGTTTTATCTGGTTATTTATTTCCTGTCTTTGTCATTATCTCACTCACATAATTCAACAATTCGCATGTAGTAACCACTTTGGTCAATAACAAAACCACTCTTATGCTTAAAACATGGAGAGATTATGGGACAAGAATATTGACCAAAGTGGTTACTATATATATTTTTTATTTTTGTTACATTTTGAATAGAAAATTGGGTCCCGTACTATTCTACTGAAATTAATACTATGTAAGAAAATTGGAACCAGTAATAATTAGATAAGCCTAGATGATGAGGTTTTGACTGATTGTATTGCATGTCGATAGTAGTTAGATATTATTAAATATTGGACCAATGATTTGATTCAATAATTACAATCACAAGTCTTTGTCCCCATCAAGAAACGTAATGAATAACTATATCTCTCCCATGTTCTACCACTCACATTAGAGATTTTGTTAATTTGGATAAAATAAGACGGAAAAATAAGAAGATTTAAAAGAAAGAACCAGATCTGTCTTTTGTACTTGACACTGAAGAGAAAAACTTTATTGAAAAATATATCAAGATTGCAAAATATATATGTAAAGTATTATAATAGTTTCATTTGTTGAGTTTTTTTTTTTAATCATATCTAAATATGACATTTTCTTTATGTTCTACAGTCGGGTTGCTGCAAACCACCGACCGCGTGTGGCTACAACTTCGTGAACCCGACGCTGTGGCAAAACCCAACCAACATGGCTGCAGATGCAGACTGTTACCTATGGAACAACGACCAAAGCCAGCTTTGTTACAATTGCAACTCATGCAAAGCTGGTCTTTTGGGAAACCTTAGAAAAGATTGGCGTAAAGCAAACCTCATACTTATCATCACTGTCGTTGTTCTCATATGTGTATATGTTATTGCGTGTAGTGCATTTAGGAATGCTCAGACTGAGGATCTCTTCCGCAAATACAAACAAGGTTGGGTCTAAACTGTGCATGTCTATAGATTTGTTTGTTGTTGTTGTTGTTGAGATTGGATTATTTGAAAATAGCTTCTGATATTATTACTTTGTGTTTGGAAAGGGCTTTTTTCTTTTGCAAGAATTTTGTTTTTAGGTTTATTTTTTACATTGCTTGTGAAGAAAGAAAAGATAAGCAATATAGTAGATGAATTAGGGGGATACAATTTCGACTATGTTCACTCAAACATTGACACGATTCAGGATGCAGAATGGGAATTGTACATACGTGATGCAGGATGCAGAATTGTAAAACATTATTAATTAATTATACATTACAGAATGATCACCAAAAGGGTTAGTGGATAACACAAACAAATAGATTCGACAGTCAAGTAAACTACAACCATAAACTGCAGAAGTCTCACGTACCTTCAAAATGTATATCTGCATGAGACTCAAATAATTACAAAGAGATTTGAAAAGCAGTTACCTGTCACAGGAGTTTGCTAGACTTGTAATCTCCTGAGAGTCTAACGGTTTAACCACCTCCTGAAGCCCAAACCTGAGGAAATAAAAAAATTATTTAGTATACTTACATTTGGTATGCTTCATGCGTACAGAAAAAAAAAAATCCACCCAACAAATCTTTTTAAAACTGTTATTCATTCTATTAAAAAAAAACTGTTAATTCATTTTGTCAAAGACTTTCTCTAAGCTGGTGGTCACTATATTCATCCAACAGAATGAAAGTCACCTAAACCGAACCGGTTCTTTTCCACAGTCTAAATGTTAAACGGCGTCGTTTAATGGCTCTGTATCGATATAATTTGTTTCTTTAGTTTTGCCTCTCTCTCTCTGGAATAAGAAAGACGACGCAAAGGAGGAGGTGAGAATGGCGTACGTTAGTATGGGTGAAGCCCACCGGCGAATCACTGAGTACCTTAACCGCTTCTGCGACGCCGTTTCGAACCAAGACTCTTTTACACTCTGTCGCCTCCTCTCTTTCTCTTCCAATTCCCCATCTCTTCTCTCACTCGCTGACGCACTCAATGTCTTCCAGGTGCGTTTAAATTCGTCTGATTTGGTTAAAGTTTCATGTTTGATCGACACCCATGTTGCAAAGTTAGCAGCTTGGAGACATTAGGAGTGTGAATTTGCGATAAGAGGCATGATGATGGTCCTTTATGTGGGTAAAGTTTGTAGCTTTTAGGTTCAGTTTCAATCCACAATGCTTACGATATGATCTAATTAGGGTCCTAATGTGAGTATAAATCTTGAACTTAGGGCTTGGAAGAGTATTAGAAGTATGTTCCTGCGATAGAAGCATGATCTTTCTGCTGGTAAAGTTTGTGGCTTTTATGTTCAGTTTCAGTGTTATCCTCCAGTTGAGTTTCTCCTGTTTACCAATGAGATTATTTTTATTTCTTGTGGTCAAGTTGTTATATGAAACACACTGTATGTGTATGAGTTTAATGAGTATAAGTTTTGGACTAAAGGGTCTGGTAAAATTGAGTTTATGTGTCTTTCTTGATTTGCAGGATTCTTGAAATTGTATTTTGACAAGTTAGCTAGGTTTCTTATGTAGAGAACTTCGAAAGACTGAATCCAGTGAGTTTTAAATGATACAGGATGCCAGCAGTTTGATAAGACAGTCTGATAAATTCTCTGAATATGGGGAGATTCTAGCTCACTTGTTTCGTTCGCTACAAAGTTACCGTGTTGGGAATCTAGTCGAAGCATACCTTGCTTTCGAGAAGTTTGCCAAGTATAGTTTTCTTGTTCCTCTCTGCTGCATTGATGTGTAATTTGATCTCAGGGTTTTACCTGTTGTAGAACTGATAACTTCTCTTTTTTTCTTGTGTTCACAATGTCTGATGTTGGATTCTATATATGTGCAGCGCTTTTGTTCAGGAGTTTCGTAACTGGGAATCTGCTTGGGCACTGGAAGCTCTCTATGTAGTTTGTTATGAAATTCGAATTCTTGCTGAAAAGGTAGTCTTTCACTTTTATATCCCTCATCCAATATCTTAGATTTGTTAAGTTTTGAGAGCATGATTGGTTCGCCATGACAATGCAGGCTGATAAAGAGTTGACCTCTAATGGAAAATCACCAGAGAAATTGAAAGCGGCTGGATCTCTTCTCATGAAAGTTTTTGGAGTTCTTGCTGTAAGCTGCCTTATCTATAGGGAAAGTTGTCTTCTGTGTTGAGTTTCTTTTTTATTTGGATCTCTTCTTATTTAGTTTTTGAACTGTAGGGTAAAGGTCCAAAACGAGTCGGAGTATTGTATGTGACTTGCCAATTGTTCAAGACCTACTTCAAGGTGATAACATTCACTCATACATATTATAACATGTAATATGATCAGAGCTATTTACTAAAACATATGTCTCTTATTTCTTTATTTCAGCTTGGAACTGTCAATCTTTGTCGAAGTGTAATAAGAAGTATTGAGACTGCTCGTATATTTGACTTCGAGGAATTTCCAAGAAGAGACAAGGTCTTGTGCAAATTCTTTGCAGTCAGTTTAGGTTTTATACATTAATCTTATGTATTTTCTTCACTAAATCTGCAGGTTACATACATGTATTATACCGGAAGATTGGAAGTCTTCAACGAGAATTTTCCTGCTGTGAGTCACTAATAGATTTTCGGGTGTTCATTTTGTAGTATTAGTTGAAATATTGATAGGGACATGTTATTGTTTTAATCTTGCAGGCTAACACAAAGCTATCATATGCTTTGCAACATTGCAACCCCAAAAGAGAACGGAATATAAGGTATGCTTGTGGTTTACTCTCTGATTAGGTGATTTCTTTACCTCTTGTATTGCATTGCATTGCTTACTGAGATTAGGTGGCTTATGTTCAGGATGATATTGAAGTATTTGATACCAGTCAAACTTTCGATAGGAATCATACCAAAAGATGAGCTCTTGCAGAAGTATAATCTTCATGAGGTAACAACTATTCCTTTTGTTTTCTAAAATTCTCCTCAACTCTGTGTCAGACTCATCTCTCTTAATCCAACTTCTCTATGTGTCCAGTACATAAACATTGTGCAAGCTCTGAGAAAGGGTGATCTCAGGCTTCTTCGACATGCTCTTCAAGGACATGAAGATCGGTATGACTTTCTGTTGACATCTTACTGTACTTATCTGCATCTTAATATTTGGTCCTTGTGTTAGACTAGTGCATGGGTGGCGTCTAGGGGATTGTACATGTGTTGATTGCTCAGCAATGACTGGTTAGTTATGGAGCTAACTGGTTAAAAGAAAGTTGTGGCATTTGGGTCGAAGATTAGAGTTGCTCTCATTAGTCAGTCGCCTAAAAAGATTTATCGGTTTGGATTATTATATAAATGAACAACTTAATATCAATCAGGTTCTTGAGATCTGGTGTGTATCTTGTCCTGGAAAAGCTGGAGCTCCAAGTCTATCAGAGACTCATGAAGAAAATGTAAGTGATCTTTATATATCACAAGCTATCCATCCATTGAACTCTCAGATTGCTGTAGCTTCATAACTCTTATTTTATCAATGTTTCAGTTATATCATTCAGAAGCTGAGTGATCCAGCGAGAGCTCACCAGCTGAAGCTTGAAGTGATTGCCAAAGCACTTAGATGGCTAGAAATAGACATGGATCTCGACGAGGTTTCTAATCTCATTCATTGCTTTTCATTACTTGCATGAATTTTACAAACTCACTGTTCTGATACTATTGGTTGCAGGTGGAATGTATAATGACGATCTTGATATACAAAAATCTTGTGAAAGGTTATTTGGCACACAAGAGCAAAGTGGTAGTTTTAAGCAAGCAAGATCCTTTCCCTAGACTTAACGGGAAGCCTGTTGGCTCATAGATTAACTCCACGTGAAGATTATCCTTGTTGTTGTATTAAGAAACCCTGAGCTTTAATCTCATTATTTACTTCCATAGTTCTTTTTGATAATCTGATAGATTCTATTTGGCATAAGGAATTATCCAGAAGGAATCAGAACATCCAGATTCTTTTACAGGCTTGAATATTCTCTTTTTCTTTCACATTTTGTCGCAATTGGAATCAATCGACCAATGATGAAAGCTTCAAAGTTTTGAAATAATGGAGACTCAAGAAGAAGAGAATGCTTTTCAAAACTTGCTTTGACACTTTGTCACAAACTGAAAACAACTGACGGATGGTGGAACATTAAGTTGTGAAAGACTAAAGAGTATAGAGAGTAGAAAACAGAGAGGATAATACAAAACTCAAAAAAACCAATACTTTAAAAGTTTTGCAGACAAAGACTTTTAAGTCTTTTCAGGCAGCGAGATCAGGAAGTGTGTTCTGAATGTTGTACGGCATCAAGATGTTGAAACCATCAGAAGCAGTTGAGATGATCATCCCTGGAATCTGGTTGTGCCAGTGAAGTTCTTTCAAGTCCTTTTGTCCCTGATTTACCACAAGAACAAAAAAAAACAGCAAGGTTTTCAGACATACAAACATCAATCAAATATAACCAAGCTACACAGGTTTAAGTGAAGATGTTACCTGGTGAACGAAAAGAAGCTGAGGAGGCAAGTCTTGAGGTGTGTTAACTTGTTCCTTGGTCTGTGCTTTGAACTCTGCTTCCTCTTCTTCATCCTTCTCCAAGGATAAATCCCATATCCTGCAGCCAGAAACACCATTAGACAGTTTTTTTCAGTTTTATTGGAGATTTATCAATGTATTCTGGATAAGCTGGCTTTGTGGCTTCTTACGTGAGTTGGTTATCCCCGGAAGAGACTGCAAGTGTCGAGGATTCATGAGCACTCCACTCAATCGACGTGATAGGATGCTTATGATACTCAAAATGTGCTACCTTAGTATCTCCCACCTAGTTCCAAGTTATAAATGCTATCACATCAGAATCTTGTTAAGATAATTGATATGGAAATTATAAACCTACATTCTTCAACGAACAAGCTCTAAGATCATGGATAGAGAATGTCCCGTCATCACTCCCTGAGGCCAACATGCAACTAGCCAGCCTTCATGAAAGAGGAAAAACCTACGAATGAGCATATTTGCAAGTAAAAAAAAAAAAGTTACACATCAAACCTGTTCCATGAGATAACATTCACATCTGCATCGTGTGCCTTGAAAGATAATACAGGCGACTTCCTCTCTCGGACATCCCAAACTGCAACAGTCTTATCAACAGAACATGATGCAAACACGTTCGTTTCAGTTGGACTCCACTGGAAACAGAAGAAATAATATTCAGCCAAACGGAGACGGTAACAGTAGACACGCAATTTAAATGCAAAGTCACAGTTTTTACTTGTAAATCTTCAACACTTGCAGTGTGTCCGGCAAGCGGAATAGGATCCACAGTCCATGAACCAGATGCTGGCTCCCACAAATGAATCATACTCATGCAGTCACCTAACCGGTGGAGAACAAATTAAATACACACTATGTTCAAAAGCATGTAATTGTTGAAATCTCTGAGACAAACTATACCGGAAAGAAGTCTTCCAGCGGCAGCAGGACTCCAATCTATAGCATAGCCTTCATCTTTGTGGCCAGAAAAGTTAACTAAGGGTGCTTGGTTGAGAACCGGTGAAGTTCCATCTTTACCTTCTGTTTCTGACTCAGCTAAAGCATTAAGATGAGAGCTCATGTCCCACACCTGCCCACAAATAGAGAAAAGAAAAACAAATCAGTTTCTGAAGAGACACATATAAACATGTACGTGTAAGTAGACAGAAACATATCTTACTTGAACATGACCAGAATCTGCCCAAGAGACACAGATATGAGGATTTTGAGGCATTGCACGTATGCGATTAACACATCCATGGTGAGCAACCCTGCGGACCTGTTTATCAATATAAAATGAGACAAAAGTATTAACCATGATGGTACTCTATCTAGAATCCCATAATACTTAGAGAACAAACAATAATGACCTGAATAACTGGAGCAGTGGAAGCTCCATCTTCGCTTTCCTCATCGCTATCACTGTCCTCATCTTCCTCATCCTCATCCTCCATAGCATCATCGCCATTCACTAGCGTCTTGGGTACTACATCGCGTCTTTTACCAGATACGTTGCTGATTTTAAATAATCCAATGGAGTTCAAAGGTGCTTTCTCAGCCTAAATAGAGAGGAGGAAAGAAACCATTCACAGGATTTCAACAACTAAAGGGAAGCAAAAACACATTAGAAGATATAAAGAAGTACAAGACTCACTTGTGTCCCAGCCACCATATACAACGTGTGAGGAAACTCAGTTCGGTTCAAACCCAACTTATCACCTAAAATGTCAAAACTGAAAAAGAACCACCAAAGTCACCAAACCATTCAAAAGGTCTTACCTTTATGATAGAAAAGATCTCTATTAATCCATAAAGTATCATACTTTTTTAGCTACAATGTGTTCTACGTTACCTTAAGCAGGGCCAACCAACATGGAAGCCATGAAGGGAATTATAAGCAGAAGGGTCGCACTGAAGCTCTTCTCCATCTTCGAGCTTATCGACACCTGGCTGCCAAACCCTTGTTGGCATCGATGGCATCGACGAAGAAGACGCTTCTCCCTTATTCTATCAAAATTTCAACATCCAAAATGACGCTATTAGGTATTAATTTGAGAAAAAAAATCAGACTGAACAAGAGAGAAAGTTCAAACCTTGTTCTTTCTCTTTGCCTTCTTAGGGTTTATGCTTCGAACCATTGTTGCCTCCTGATGATTCTGTTGGAAGTTTCGTGAAGAAGATGGTGTGTTCAGCTAACAGAGCAACAAGTTCGTCTTTTCTTTAGGGTTTAAGCTATTTACCTCTTTTTGCATAGATACCCTCTATTTATTGAAACTTATTCCAAATCGCTAGATATTTTAAAAAGTGATAATCACCCAAATGTTTGATAAGAGATCACGTTCAAAAGGTCTGGGATTATTAACGGAACTAAACCTGTCAATCCAAATTCATCGAACCAAACTTTATGGTTTTTGGTTTAAATTCAGTTATGGGCATAGTTCCATTTGGTAGAATTAAAAAAAAATGGTTACTGGCTCAACAATTGCTTAAAAGAAATTCAATCAAATCATATCAACTATAACCAAAATATCAAATCGAATTAACCAACTGAAATAATTGAAGTTAAATGAAACAACCCAGCTTTTAATCGGAATTAAACTGAAACCAAAACTTTGGTCAGTTTACGTACAATCCTCATACTGAACATAACTTTTTCCGGTTCAACTCGACAAGCTTTTTAAGCGAATCGATGAATCAAACACCAAATTACCCGAACTGAACCTAACCGTTAAATCCAAACCGGGATGCCTAAGCTAAACAACCAAAGTAGTAAAAAGGAAATGAGGGTACCACCAAGAAAGAAAAACAAGTGCACTAGTCTTATGTTTCTCTCTACTTGGAGAAGAATTTGTCCCAATCACGTAGTGAAGAATCAACAGAATCATCAGGGAGAAGTTTCGGAATCCTCTCTGCGCGAATAAACTGTTTCAAAACAGCTTTCTCTTCATCGATATGTTTCTTCTCTTTCCTGTCTTTTGGTTCCATCTTCCTTTTCTCTTCCAAGATCCACTTGAAAAGCTCTCTTTGCTCATCTTCTGGAATCGGCTTTCTTGGTACCTTAACAGGCTCGGTCGCTGCACCCTGAAACACCAACTCATCAGCTGCTGCATCCGTAAACTCAAACAGAGGATCATGTGTAGGGATCGGTTTGGCTTCTTCATTGTCCAAAACTGCAGTTTCCGAGTTCTTAGACTTATCAGTTTCTGCAACTTGGCTGTTGTTTTCTGCAACTTCCTTGTCAGCTTCGGGGTTAACAAGACTCTTTTTGGCACCTTTACTGCCCTTTTTAGCTCCCATTTTCTCGCCCACATCAATGTCCCTTTCTCGTTTTTTCGCAAATATAAAAGCTGCAGAACCACCCACATGATAAAATTAGCAAACAGTGAAGTGGAATGACATGAATGCTATAGCATATATTCATATGCAGACTGCTTATAATGCCAGACACAAACATGCTTTTAACGATTCTGAATCAGAACAAGCTTAAAACTTATATTAAGATATTTCCAACATGAATCAAAATATATAATCGAGATGGGTTTGGTGAGAATATGCTACAGAAACCTAATGTGTGTTTACTGGGTGGGAGTATGCTCAAACATTTCAAAAGAATGAGTTCAGAACATTAAGATTAGTCCATGACCCAACAAATATGTACAAGAATCTATGTGCGACCACCACCTCTATTTAATGTAACTGTTTAGCCGAGACACACACAAAGATGCTGCATTTAAGTAAAGTTCAATGTCTTCTTCATATCGCTAAGAAGATCAACAACGAGAGCATGGCTGGCGAATCAAACTCTATTTTAAAACAGATTCTATCTTATATCTATAGATGACGATTCCTTGAAGAAATGGTCTACATTAAATAAAGATCTGAGCTACGCATTTCATCGAACACATTGTGAACGTAAGCTAAACTCATTTTCTGGAGGACAAACCTGCAAGACCGAGATTGAAGATCAACATAGTTCGCCAGCCCACTGTAGCCAGTCTCGGAACGGCTTTCTGCGGTGGTTGGGATCTGGAAGGAGACGGCTCCATCGATTCCGATGGATATTTCGCGAAACCCGAGTTGGATCTTCCGTATTATACAGCTTCTTGAGAGATTATAGTAACGTCGCAAAAAGAAATTGTTAGGTTTCGAATCCCTAATTTGATGTATTCTTCTTCTTCTTCTTCTTCTTCTTCTTCTTCTTCTTCTACTTGTGATTTGATTTTGCTTCCACGTCAAGCAATTTTAGATTCTCCAGTCTCTATTTACTTTTTGGGGGTAAAAGTTTTCTCGCTTTGATCTTCTTCCAAACAGTCTTGACTGATCTTGATGGGTTGTGCAATTGGGTCTCCAAAGACTCTATTTCGTCAAGAGACTTTAACATAGTTATTTTTAAATTCTGTACATTCTTTTCTGGTCAGTAATTCATTGCCGTGTGTTTACGTTTGATTGCTACTACTAGTTTCCAAAATCGAAAGTCGGGTTTATTTATGTTTAAAAATGCTAGTTATATATTTTGTTAATTGTTTTACCGTTTCTAAAATGTAATTTGCACACACGGTGTTTCGCAACCCATAATGTTATCACAAGCTCAATGCAAATTTCATTTTAAAGCTGGTTTAATTTCAGACAGAATACTTTGGTTCAGGCCGATTTTCAGTGCGATGCAAACGAAAACCAAAAAATAATTCGGTTAACATCTAAGCTGAAGAAAATATCACTTAAAGAGAGTCTTGAGAAAACAGGATCAAGAACCAAAACCATGTACCCCTAAACGATTTGGAAAGGTCTTAAAAGCTACCAATATCTCAAAGGACAAACCAGCCTTTAAAAAAAAAAAAAAAACAAGATCCCTCGCTAAACCGACAACTAAACCACCATATAGGCGATGAGATAGATAGATAGACAATGGTACTTTTATGTATTTGCCCTCAAGGCTTGGAGGCACATGTCATAACATGCGACTTGAACTTCTCCAATTCTGCCAGAACTTCCTCTTCCGGTCTGTAAATCAAGTCACTCATCCGCCATATCTATCAAAGAAGTAGATAAGTATAAACACACACATTTACCTTTTTTTGGACAAAGTCGCTCAGTGAGGTACATAGAAAGAGTTTTAAAGTTTACCTGCAATGTTCCACCTCCACCAGTAGTCTCACAGTCATCAGAAACACTGACAATTGTCCAAGGGTCCTCCGCATTCCAGTGGAAATCAACTACTTTGTCCCTAAGAAAATTATATAAACAAGAGAACTTAGATGCAAGTAAATGAGAGAGTTACAATCAAGTCTTTTACGAACCTGTGACCAGCATGCTGGAAGAAGAGACCAGCGGGGCTTTTAGCTGCACGATCAGACTTCTTACTGACCTGATGGATAGTTAAACAAACCAAACATGAGTAGTCAACGATAAGAGTGACTTAAGATTTATTTAGGACATATCTAATTGACTTATGTACACACCCTGTCATAATCCCAGATGTTCAAGAGACCATCTTCTGCGGAACTCCCAAAAACAGATGACTTATCAGGAGACCACTGAAATTGATTAACAAAACGGTATCAGTGAGTTAATTAGATACAAGTGATATAATGAACAAGAAACGTAAGAGCTGTTACTGAAACCTGAACGCAAAGAACAGCAGCTTTGTGGCCCTCAAATTTGTAGATAGGCGTACCGACTCCATTTGAGGTTAGGTTCCTACGATCATACAACCGAACAGTGTTGTCTGCAGACCTGAAACATACTACTATACCTAATGAGTACATGTATGCATATACTATAAGCTTTATTAATTAGATACTAAGTGTGTATAATTATTTGTCTGTGGCACATGTATATCGATTTCCACATACCCTGTCAGGATAAGATTGTCATCATGAGGGTTCCAATCGACACAATGAAGATCAGCATCGTGCGCCTTCTCAACCTTATAAACACAAAAGAAAAAAAAAAGATACAGAAAGTAAGCGCTTCAGAATATTAAAAGATCAAGAAGAGACGGTACCTTCGTGACAGGGCTAGTGCCAGTTCTTGCATCCCATAGTATAAGGCAAGAATCGTCACCAACACTGCAAAATTCTTGTGCACTTCACGTCACAAGAATTCACCAGAAGCATCATCAGAAAAGCATGAATAGTTCATTTTGCATAAAAACACGAGATAAAAAGGAGGGGGCAGTTCTAAGAAGTTACCTAGTCGGGCTGAATGCCACATCTTCAACCGTATCATCATGGCCATGATATACACCTCGCGGGCCAACAGAAGGACTCTCAGTCTTATCACCACCTTCACCAGTCTGTTTGATGATGGATCCAGATGATTTAGAATCAGTACCAGCCGTTGTGATGTGGTCCTGGATACTCCACAATACAACTGACTTGTCCTTGCCTAAGAGAAGAACCTTTGTATGAGAAACTGACAAAGAAAACAAAAGGATCCGAAACTACAAATCACAGAAACACGGACCTCCAGAGAGGACAAATGGTTCAGTTGGGCACATTGCAAGAGCGAATTCAGCATTGTCTTGATGTCCAGTTAATATCTGTAAAAAGTGGTTTAGATGATGCAAGCAAATATCAAAGAGATAAAAAAAACGCAAGGAACGATTTGCGACAAAATTTCCCAGAAGTGGACATACCAAATCCGGACGGGAATTTGCAGCTCCAAGCACAGCATGACGGTTTGGTTGGGTTTCAACATCCCAAATGAGAACCTGGAATTAACATATCTTATTCAGATTAGTGAAACTTGACATACGTTCAAAACAAAGGATTCTCTTTCACTCCCAAGAAAAGAAATATGAAAACGACACATGTCAAGTTGCTATGACCAAAACAAAATAGAAGCAGCAGCACTTACATCAGGACTGTCGGTGTGAGTAGCAATTATCTTACTGTTTTGTGGGAGTTCCCTGATCCGGTTAACCTGTAATAGCAAATTAGTAATGAATATTACACCAAAAAAAAAGTGATGAATACACATCAAACAGGATTTTACTTTCAACAAACTGCCAAACAAGTAAATTCATGCACTTGTTTGAACAGCGGTGCAGATACAATAAATTAAGCAACAAACAGAAATAGAACCAACAATGTAGATACAGGAATATCTAGAGTGATCAGAATTCACACCTCTCCAGGGTGAATGATGGTCTTGTACTTTTTCACAAATGGAGAACGTGCTTCTTCATTGAACTGAAAAAACACATTTGCAGAAGATAGTAATAAAGTAAAAGAAAAATCATGATTAGTAGAAATATCAGTAAATTACCTGAGAAATGTGCTCTGCCGCAGCAACCCTTGGCTTAACAACTTCGCAATTCGCTATGACTAGAGTGTTGGGCACACTGCCATCAGTCTAGTGACACAACACAACCAAGAAAAAAAAATACAAATGTGATGAGACATTTACAAATGCACTCATGAGCCAAGTTTCTGAGATGTAAGATAGCATGAGAAAGTGAAAACCTTACTTGTTCTGAGAGGTAAAGACGCTGGCGATTCTTGTAAGTTGCTTGTTCGAGCTGTGGACCCCATCTGTGAAAAGGCCAAACATACAAAAGCTCAACACCAAACCCTTAACTAGAACAAAAAAAAATCTCAGTCAAACCCAGAAATCGAAAAATTAAGTTAAATCTCTCCACATTTTGCCTAATTTAACAGGAAAAACAATTCAATAACATCAGATTCTTCATAAGTAAGGGGGAGATACGGAACCCTAGAAGTAGAGAGAGAAAGGAGGAACCTGCAAGAGAGGGAAGGCCAGACGAGGTTGTGATTGGCGAGCCAGTCGTAGAGAATTGGGACGAGACCTTTCCACTGAGTGTACTTCTCGTCTACACTCTGCTGCTGCGTTTTCTTCCCGCTTTCCTTCATTTTCCCACCGCTCTGCTGCTGCTGCGACGGCGGAGTTTGAGAATCTTCGTCCTTGCTTTTAGGTTTCCGGCCTCTCTTCTTCGGCGCCGGAGTTACGGTTCCTCCGCTCGGCGACGCTGCTGCTGCTGCTGCTTCGTCGCTCTCCATTTTCTTTTTTGTTTTCGTCTTTTTATTGATTTTTACTCTCTCTCTCTAGCCTTAGTGAGACTCTCTACACTGCTTTACAAACAAAAGCCATCACAGTTCCCTTTTTTTATTCAGAAAATATATTCTTTAGAAAAAAGAAAACTCAAATAGCAACAAATCCTAAAACTAGCACGAAAAATGCATAAAATATTATTTATGAAATGTAAAAGCATATATATCATTATTTATAATTATTTAATCAACTGTCAAAAATTAATATATTAATAACAAATCATACAATATATATCGATTGTTGTCCAAAAAAATACAATATATATAGATAAATATCATAGAAAATATACAAAGTGATAGAAATTAGAAAGTGATTAGTTTTTCCTTAAACATTAAACTGTCCCTATAAAACTACAAAATCTCTCACCAATACATGTAAAAGTGATTAACTCACACATAAATTACAAGGGGAGAGGGAAAACCGAACCCAATCCACATTAAACCGAAAAACTCTAAACCCAAAGAAGAATATTATCCTTAACCGGAGGTGACTGATCATGATTCAACTACAGTAGCAGCAACAACAAGAGCAGCTGGTGCTTCATCATCTGTGTTCTCAGATGAAACCAAAACTCGACCAGAATCTTCTTCTTCTTCCTCCTCAGATTCAGATTCCTTATCTGCAGCTTCATCGACGATGAGCTTTTGTTTGAGCTTGGACATGAGCTCTTCTTGAACCGCTTCATTCTGTCTGAGAAACTTCTTCAGAGCCTCTTTTCCATGGTAGTTCTTCCCGTTTAGATTGTAGAATGTTCCGTTTTTGGCAATGAACTTGTGCTTAATGCTCAGTTCGATTATCTCCGTGATCTTGCAGATTCCTTTCCCAAACTCAAGCTCAAACTGCGCTGTTCTAAAAGGCGGTGCAAGTTTGTTCTTCACTATCTTTACAGTAACTTGGGTTCCCGTTGTCTACACAAGCATACAATGTCAAGTTTCAAACACAAGCTAATGCAGTTTATGGATACTTCTTAGTCATTTTAAGGAGGCAACAGAAAACTATCAGTAAAAGTAAGAGCTTGAAAGACATGCAAATGTAGTTTATATACAATTCTTAGTTAATTCTCAAGATCAGTTTTTGTCATAACTAAGCAGGCAACATAATATTTTTGATTGATCACAAACATAGGCAGATCGAAGCCGAGTTTATAAAGGTTTTGGATACTTACATCTTCACCTTTCTTGACGAGTCCGACTCGCCTGATATTCAGACGCATAGAAGCATAAAACTTCAAGGCATTCCCACCACATGTTACCTCTGTTGGACCTCCAAATCCTCCAAATGTAGATAGTTTTGCTCTCACCTGAACAGAAAACATACATTCGCATAAGAGACTTACATTACACAAAAGGAGCAACTTATCTACAAATCTTAACTACAGAAGTTCTATACCTGATTTATAAAGATGAGAAGTGTTTGCGATAACGATAACGAGTGGCTCAGTTTACGCAAAGCTTGGCTCATCAATCTGGCTTGCATAGCCATATGGGCATCACCCATCTCTCCCTCAAGTTCTCCTTTAGGCACAAGAGCAGCCACCTGTAAACAAAATCACATGAAACCAGTGAGGAGAGAAATACAGAGACCAGACCAAACTCATCGATCCATTATTCATACTCATATGGATCACCTTACTTACACTATCAACAACAATAACATCAACTGAACCACTCCGGATTAAAGTGTCCACAAGACTAAGGGCCTGTTCACCACAATCAGGCTGTGATAGAAGAAGATTTTCTGTATTGACACCGATTGCCTTAGCAAATGACGAATCAAGCGCATGCTCAGCATCTACAAATACACAGGTTCCTGTACACACCAAAAAAACATCTTTTTAGAATACTCACACCTTTGATATGGTTTCGTAAAGAACACAATCAAAGAGATAAAGAAACATGTAATAACCTCCTTGTTTTTGTGCTTCTGCAATAACATGAAGAGCAAGTGTTGTTTTCCCAGATGCTTCAGGACCATATATCTCCACAACACGTCCCTTGGGAAGGCCACCGACTCCTAATGCTAGATCGAGGGAAAAAGATCCGGTAGAGTAAACGGGGATATCTCTAGGAGAAACAGCACGACCGAGCCACATGATAGACCCTTTGCCAAATGAAGTGGTTATCTGATCAAGTGCTTGCTGAAGAGCAATCTCCTTTTTCGACATACCTTCCTCAGATGACGTACTTCCATCTGACTTAGATTTCTTTTTAGCTTCAAAAAAAGAACAACAACAATAGCAGAGCCAAAGGTAAAAGCTTTATTTAGCCAGAGATAAGGCTTCATCGAACATTTTCAGTAAATCAGTTGAATAAACACAAAAGATAGAAGCTTTAATGAAACCTTTGGCAGCAAAACCTCGGAGCTGAAACGATGTGCCAACCACACCTCTAGTAAATACCTGCAAAAAATCCAAACTACCCAGAAAAATCAATAAGCAGCAAAGAGACAACTTTCTTATGAATCATCATACACCCAAACAAGCCATAAAAACGACAGCGTTTAATATACCTCTGACGTGAATAGAGAGCGTCTCAGTAAAGACGCGTTTCGGAGAAACCCCGCCATAGGAAGACACTGAAGCTTCTTCCTTTCTAACCAGAATGTAAAACTACCGAGAAGAGACACTCATGCGAACACTATTTCGAGCTGGAGAAAGCAGAGAAAAGCGAGGGGCCTTTAGGGTTTTAGGTTCTCTCGTTTCCCTCGCCAATTTTTATTTTAGCTTCTTTTGATCGGTTTTCCTTACAAGTCCCACCCCCACTGGACACGGAGGCTTTTGTCCTCTGTTTTCAAAAGAGAAGTACAAATCTACGTATAAACCGGCTCATTAGTTGGTTTATTTAAATCGAGAAATTAGATTGGTCGGTTTAAGTATGTTTACGGTTTAGTAATCTCGGTTTTATATTACTCGGCCTTATACCGACCCAAAATTTTGTAATGAGTAGGGCTGGATCCCAACCCATCCTACCCAAAAATGGTAAATTCAAACCAAACTAAACCCGATACAAGATCCGAATGGAATTCTACAATTAGAACTAAAACAAAAAATTTAATAACGTAACAAGAATTTAAAAAATAATAAGTAAAAATTTACATACTAGTTCAACCGGTAACCATATTTTTATTATAATTTTTTAAATAATATTTTTTTAAAAAAAATCAAATTAAAGTATATATCGGATCAAAATTGAAAGATCTAGTGAATTTTTTTGTGTTTACGTAAATATAAAGATTTTGTAAAAGAATTAAAAGTTTGTAATCATGTTTACTAGTTTAAGATCCTGAATTGTTCCCTTACAAACTTAAAAGAATATATAAATTGGGAACAAAAACGACAAAATACTATTGCTCAAACCAGTTCATGAGAGAACACATTGCAAATGAAAAATCAGACACAAACCAACCCAAACCAAATAACCAACTTTTTTAAGCAACCCACCACCCAAAACTTGATAAATAATCATACAAACCAGACCACGACTCTGCAAATTAAGAAACACATAGACCCGACTCTTCTTTCTTCTTCTTCATAAATAAGCCAATCTTCTTCGCCTCTCACTGCTGCTTACACTCCGGTGGCCTCTCACCTTGTTGACCTTCCGCAAGTTGACTTCTTCCAGACTTCTGTTCACACAGAAAAGAGTCTTATTTTAATCAACATCCCTTAAATAATCAACGATAAAGACATCC
Source organism: Sinapis alba (assembly GCA_012274485.2). Classification (NCBI taxonomy): domain Eukaryota; kingdom Viridiplantae; phylum Streptophyta; class Magnoliopsida; order Brassicales; family Brassicaceae; genus Sinapis; species Sinapis alba. The sequence continues at coordinate 178,183 of MU105555.1, read as the reverse complement.
TACGGTCGATATTGAGTGATTGTTATACCTTGTGCCCAGCTGATGACTGCAACAGAACAAAGAGAAACAACCAAAGATCAGTTTACGAAGTTTAAATTTCATTTCATATAAGAGAAACACCAAGTAAGACAGTTTTAACCACATAGTATACCTTCTTTCTGCTTTTCTTTCCTTGCTCTTCCTCTTCGTCCTCATCATCATCATCCTCGTCCTCTTCATCATCTTCCTCTTCCTCTTCCTCCTCATCATCATCTTCTTCATCATCTTCCTCATCATCGTCTTCCATCTCAAGGTCATCTTCGTCAACAGCTTCACCAGTGAACCATGACACAGCATGCGAGATGATTTTCTCTTTAATGGTTGATCTACATGATAAACAGTGGACAGATTCAGATCCTACAACTGTATTAAGAAGTAAAGATCAATTGAAGATGAAGTAGAAAAGTACATACCCAATATCATAGTCGTGCTCCATTTGACCTTGGAGTTCCTCAGCCTGTGCAAGAATAAATTATCAAGTTAACGCATTCTGAAGTACGGAATCAAAAATTAAAACATCTTTTGGGGATGGCCATACCAATTCATCATCAAGATCATCGTCGTCCTCAGGAACTTGAGGTGGACTGAAGAAGTTGAAGAAACTCTCACACTCCTCAGTCTTAGTGATCGGCTTTGTGTTTTTGGATCCCTTCTTTGGCTTCTTTTTAAGGATCTTCTGAGTCAAACATTTTCCAGGATACCACTCAATCTCCGTCCTGGACAATAGTTAACAATCAATAAGACTCCCTTGTCTTGAGAAACAGAAAGCAGCAAATCCATGATAAAGAGTAAAAGATCATACCCGATGGCCTTCTCGAGGATAGGCTCATCTTCATCAATCATGTGATATGTCTTGGTCAAGACAGTGTTCTTGAAGTAAGGATTCTCATCAAAGAAAAACTCAAGCTTGAACCCTTTTGGCTCTTCAACCTTGTTCCACTTGATATCTTTAAGATACTTAAGAGCACCTTCATCTCGCTCAGTTATCTACAATCATTGGGAACAAAAAAAAAACACATCAAGATAAAGGGAATCTTCTTTTCATAAACAAAAAAGAAAAAAGAGTAACGAACCTCCTCAGCAGTTATTTCATTGTTCTTCAGTGCAATAAGCCAGAAATCTGGTACTCCTTTCTCTGCAGAAAAAAAAACAGATGTTTATATCAGTTGAAACAAGATTTCACCATCAACGGAAGCTAAGAAAAAAAAAACATAACAAGAATTGGTGTCAGTACTAACACACCTTCAGCAACTTTATCTTCTCCCTGTTCAGTTTTTACTTCTTCAGGTGCACCTTCAACTTCAACCACACCGTTCACAATCTCATACCGCTGTATGTGATCATCCCATTAGAAAAGCCAAAAACCATCAATAAAAGTTATTGAAAATTTACTAGTAACAAGTTAGAATCTAAAGAAAAACTATTGATAAAAGTAGGTATAATCACGGGAGGAAACGAAAAGAAGTAAAAAGTAGGTATCATGTGATCACAGATCATTATTTCTTTTACCTTGGTATAAAAAGGCTGATACAACTTTTGATACTTAGCTTCAAGAGCTGCCCTCTCCTCGAAAAACTTGGCTTCAATTTCATTATGTTGGTTCTGCAATGTTAAAAAAAAAAGAATCAGATAATGATGTTTGGGACTCCACCAAAATCTCATCAGAGCAAACAACAAATTAAAAGAAAAGGTTTATGTTCATCTAGGTGGAAGAAAGACTCACCTGAATCTCTCTTAGAGCCTCAACACGCTTCCTGACAGTGGGAGTCAAGTTCTCAAGGACATCCGAGTGCTGTCCAGCCAAATTTTGCAACTTGTTCTGCACAACAACAGTATAAACAGACAGAACAACAATCAAATCAAGATGCATAGACAATCCTCAAACCAAAGTCTGTTGCTTTAAACCATTTTAGTCGCATAAAAGCTGAAATAGCTACTAAATCTCAAAAGGTTCCGTTGCTATGAATCAAATCTTAGTCGAATCAATAAGAAAACAAAAATCTTAGTCTAAAACTGACCTTAAGAGCATTCACAAGCCCTGCACGATCCTCCACGTTAAGAGCTACAAAGCAAAAAAAAAAGAACTTTTCAATAAATCTTTAGATGAATAGAAAACAAAAGGAATCAGGCGTCGTTGGAGGAGTATACATACCGGCGGTGAGATCAGACATGTTCAAGTTGTCGTTGCTCATCTTCTTCTGGCGGAGGATAAGAGTGAAACTCCTCTCTTTAAAACCCTAGTTTTCTTGGGAGAGCGGCGGAGAGAAATTTTTTTTAATTCAATTAAATAAATAAAAGAAAAGGGTTTCAATTAGTAGACCGAAATATTTGGGCACTTTATAAGCCGTGGCAATCTTTGATAAGAAATTCCCTAAGATAGCCCATTTTAGTTTGTTTGTCACAAAAATAGCTTTTAAAGAAGAAAATGATTAAAATATTTTTTTTAGAAGCTAAAAAATTTATTTATATGTATTTATACTCTTAGTGTTAACTAATTTGGACTTTAGGGTTTAGAGTAAAAAGGTGAGTTTGGGGTTAGGGTTTCAAATTTTTTAAAAAAAATAAAAAAAAAATCAAAATTTTTTTTAAAAAAATCTATTTTGGTCATTTTATTTTTTTAGAGCTATTTTTGTGATAAAAACTTAAAAAGAACTATTTAAGAAAATTGCTCGTCTTTTATTTTATATTTTTTCCGTAATTTGATTTTATTGAAAAAAAGGTAAAGCAGTGTTCGGTTCATAATAGGCACACAAGGCCCAAAACCGAATATTTGTACCCAATCTCTAGATAAATTTTAGATTCAGCTTCGTATTTTTCAACTTTACTTAATGCTTACCAATCCAATAACAATCCCAAACATTGTATATTTGAGTTCAACACAATTTATAAACATTTTAAATTTTAGATTCAGTCGTTATAAAAACGATTACCATTATATAATTTTTTATTTAGATGTGAAATTATAAAAAAGATTATCACTACAAAAAAATAACTCTCTCATCACAAAACTTATCAAATTTAAAACAGTTATTTTAAATACTTCTCATACTCTTTTGAGATCTAATAATACTAATAATTAATTTTTATTGTTTGGATTATTCGACTCAGTACATGAGTTTTACGTAAATAATTTAGTCACTTCACAAATAAGAAAAATCAGTCATATTATAAAAATAACCAATAATATTTTTATTTATCTGTGATAGACCAAAATATTAAAAACTCATATTTTTATTACCAAACTTTTATTTATATATTTGATGTGTTTAATAATAAATTTCAGAGTATAATTTTTAATCTTTAGTTTATTTGGTTTAATAATCAACCAATCAAATTATAACTATTTTCTTATAGAAACTCATTGATTATCATGATCTCTTATCAACTTTTTAATTAGCGAATATAAATAATTATGTATAATATTATTGTGTTATTTGACAACTAACATTAATTAGTTTTAGATTTTTTTTTATGAACATAACTAAAATACATTAAATTAAAAGTCATCAATCAATCAAATTATAATTATTTTTAAGTTTTTTGTATGAGAGACACTTAAGTAAAAATCGCTTAAGTGATTTCTTAATTAATACATAGTATGATAACACGATTAATACGCTTAATGAACCATGGAGAAAATAATATGAGTCGAACACCAAGTAGAAGGTATTATTGACTTATTGTAATAACTAATTAATTTTTGATTTGTGTTTTACAAGCGTGAAATATTTCATGGTGAAAGTTTTCACTAATAAATTAACAAATATTTTGTTAATTTATAGAAACACTGTTTAATTAGAATATTTTGTATTAAAATTTGATCCGGATCTGTGATCAAACTGATTATAAGTATTTGTTTATTTAGGAAGGTGGTTTGTTTAAGTAATTTCTGATGATTATAGAGGAACAAGACAGAACAACCTCCGGGTGGTAATGGATCCCAGGCCAGTATTTGGAAGCGTGCATGCAGCTTGATATCGTGAAAGATTAGATCTTTGTTCAGGGCCTAGTTTCATTACCTTTCTGATGTCCTCACTATGCTTTTGCGTGGTTTTAAAATTCTGGAAGGTTATCAATTTTATTTTCAATAACGATTGACACGCTTAACGAACCATGGAAAAAATAATCTCAGTCGAACACCAACTAGAAAACGTTATTGACTTATTGTAATAACTACTGACAACGTTGGGTTAAATACCTTAACACTTTGACACCATTTTTAGTTGGAGTGACAAAATGAAACAAAACCACTCTTAAAATCATCTAAACTTAATGAGAGGTATTGCAAATTGTTGACCGGAATAAGAGAAGTATTGCAGATTTTTATCAAAACATACAGAATAATAATCATATAACATTAGACACATCCATAAAATGAAAACGAAACTACTTCTACAAACATGATAATTACTCTATTAATACCTAACTGATGTTAAAAATGAAACAAATGAGTAATCACCAAAAACTATATAAAACATTAATAAATTTAGAATATGTCAAAAACTTAATAATCACTCACTCATATCACTTTCAATCTAAAGAATTCATCTACAATAGAATATCTATATTATATTTATTTTCTTTTGCTACACAATCACAATCACAAATTAAGAAATTCGAACACACCCACACACACACACAGACAAATAATGATAAAAAGGTAGTATAAACTAAATCGAAACCATGGAGCTAATAAACATATTAAACCCACAAAAAGTTTGATTTATCTTAAGCAGATTTGCTTAATTGAGCAACTTGTTGCATTTATCTTTAACCCACTTGAAGCTTTTCCTCAAAGAGCCTTTAAGCTTACCTTCAACTGTATAAGCTCTGTAACTCACAACTCTCTTCTTCCTCTTTATATCTGGATCCGCAAATCCCCATGAAGAAGACGAAGATTTTCCTTTCTTCGGATTCGGGTTATCTTCGGGTATCCGGGTCGGGTGATCTGTGTAGGAAGTGCTGTAAGACCTGAGATCTTGCATACCATTACCACCGAGTGAACCTGGACCGTCGTATCTCCTGTCTGACGTTCTTCCCTCACCGTACGATCTGGATCTGAAGTCTTCCATATTGGTCGTATACGGAGACAAGCGAAGTTGGAGAGATGGGGAGGGTTTTGTAATAAAACTTGACGAATGGCTTTTTCTTTTTGGTCTTGTTTCTTTCTTTTACGTGAAGGAAAGAATCTTTTGTTTGATTTTTTCTTTTATTAACTTCTTTATATCTCTGAATGAAGACTACTACTATTGTCTTCGAATATTTATAGTAAAAATATGTGCAAAAGAAATTAAATGAAATTCGTATGTAAATAATACTCAACTAAATACCTAAAAATGTTTAATAAATATAAATACAATAAAAGACTGACAAGTCAATATGAGGCGCTGAGTCAGATGCAGCTGTAGCCAAGTCGGTGGAACGTACAAATTAATTTCCTTTTAACTGAATTTCTCTGTTTGACCAATACGTCCACGTGATCTTCACGTGATCCCTTTTGAACATTATTTTGCCTTTGAATACAATATTTTTTTGTTTGTTAAATTCCTTTGATATAGTTGACTATTTGTAATAGCAATATATCATTGATTATTTGATGACTTGATGTCAGTTTGTTAAGGTTATTTTAATCAACTAACTTAATTTTCGTTTCTCTGTTTTAAAACGTTTTATTAGGCCGTCTTTTATCATAGAACTCCACTAATCATATGATTAAAAAAATGTTAACCGATTTGGGGGAATATAAATAAGTATAAAAGTCAAGATCCAAATTTAAGACGCCGTCAACTTCATCAGTAGTATCTGTTTATTTGTGTAAGTTTTTTTTTTTTAAATAGGAGTACTATATAGTAGCTTTAAATAAAGTTAGTTACAAAAGCTGAAAATTATAACTTGTCCATGATTTGTAAGAAAGCTCGAGACAACTAATTTGGTCACTCTTCATTAGGGATCGATACAGATTAAATATCCATATTTTTGAGGAATTTATAGTCTAATCATCTTCATCCGAATAATCAGTTATCTAATTCGATTTGATCATAACTACTAAGATATACAGTGTTCTAGATATCCATTTTTTAATTTTTAATTAGATATTCAATTTGATTCGTATAAATAAAATAATATAATAACATTAATAAAGAAATATATTATTAAACTTATATGAAATATAATATTTATATAAGACATGTATACAATTCTTTAAATATATATATATATACATATAACAAATCATATCGGATATTGCGTATTAGTATTTGTTTTAATTCGCAGAATTATGTATATCCGAAACTTTTGTTTCAAATCAAAATGAATAACCATACAAATTAAAATTTACGGATATAGACAGTTAACAACATTTGTAAACCTTCTATTCTAACTTTAAATCTTGTCCCTAAAACATTATTGTTGGTATAGTATCTCTCTAGTATCTAAGCAATTTAATATTAATAATTATGTTATGTAATTAAAATTAAATAGAAAATATCACATACAAGTGAAATTTAAAATTTGAATTTTTTTTTCCGGTAGCAGCAGCCAGCAGCTCCTCTGCTTTTGTCTCTGTGTTTTCTGATGGTAGGTGTAGCGAGTGCTTCAGCTGATGTGGTGGTCTTTGGCGTGCTCCGGCAAATTTCTCAGTGCCTTTCTTCTGATTTTATCATATGTACAGTTTGTAATTCGGTTGAACCGCTTGTTAATGAGTTGGGTTGTTGAGTTTTTAATCTTTTCCAGCTGTTTGTATTAAAAAGAAAATATATATTTTAGTATAAGACCTTTATTTGAAGGTGTAGGAAGAAACAATATAAAATTAAATGGGAGTTGAATTGTTTAAAATATAAAGCTCCTGTAAAAGCTTTGCCACTCTTCATACGCTCCCAACGAAAGCCCATATAGCTTGAGGAGACGGCAAGGAACTGCTATGTATAACTGCAAGAAAGAAGAAACAATGCTTGAGTAAGGCAACTTACATCTCCCACACTTTTTGCATTACACCAATATCTGTGTAATTCACGATCCCCAAAGCGTAGGAGTTCTGCCAATATGTTAAGCCTTGGACATGAACAATGCAAAGAGATTTGTGATCAGAAACTACACCTCAGACTGTGAGAAACTTAAAATGATTAATTTCTTGATGAGATTTCCTTTTTTTTTTTGCCGTTCATCTTTGGAAACTATGTTAAAGGAGAAGGGATCATGGCACATACCTACCAAAGGTGGAAGAAGCAGTAGAACATGCAGAGCCACAGAAGATCATCCCCTTTCAAAGGATGCTTTTGAGTTTCGAACAATATGATTTATATAATGCCAAAGAAGTAACAAAAGAACACTGCATAACTTATGATTTTTCACAAGGGAACTTTAGCCACACAATGCAAGTGATCAGCATCAATGTGACACCCAATAAGAAGGCAAAATCACACTTGTCCATTTTCAAGAGCACTGACTCAACTAACCTTCATAACATATTCAATGATGAGTCTATTGTTTACAGCAATAAGAACACTACCACACAGAGGTTGAATAGTCCGGTATCGCTCTGCCAAGGGAAAACAACCACATATGAAAACACTCAATCTTTAACTAACTTGTGACACTAATCTGGCTTATAGAAAGCTGTTGCATCCCTATTTTAATACCTCTTTAGGGGGTTTATCGGGCCAAACCGAGAAATTGCAAGGAGTTTCACAATGAGCTGTGCAGAGATGGCTTCCAAACTGAGAGCTAACATCAACAAGGCATCCCAGACTAAACAAAAAAAAAGCATTCAACCTTTACAAGGAAATTAAGACTCTGTTCATCTCTGTTTCAGTATATATATTTTTATCAATGTAGGCTGCGATGATACTAGGAACACATATTAAGCTCTTGGTAAATAAAAAAACACTAAGACTTCCCAGATTTTAGATTACACCAGTTAGATTTTAATCTAATGAAGTGCTGCTTACCTGCTTTTCGTGAAACATCGAGTACGTCCTGAACATGTGCAGGGGAGGATACTGTTGATACGCATTCTGAGGCAGGAAGGTTCCATAAAGCTACATTTGCACTACACTGTCCACAAACTTGGAGAAGGAGAAAATCATAGCAATAACAGTAAATGCTCAGTCTTTAAACTTCTTAATAACCCATCGGTAAAAGGTAATTAGTAATTCTGGTATATTATTTTTGTAGTCCATAAACTAACAATATTTGTTATTTTGTCCGCTAGATTCCTTGGTCGGAAAAACATCTGATCGAATCAGAAGTTCTCACAATAGCAAAAGTTTAAAACATGGATTATCTTAACTTTTCAAAAACATTTTGAAAATGGTAATTAATTTCGCCGTCTATGGGTATCGAATCCACCATGGCCACGGCATTAGATGTCACATGCTCCACCACCACCACTGGGACAAGATGGCTTTCTATCGTAATATTGAACTAATAATAAAAATATATATTTGTAATATCTATTTTCTATTTTCAATGGTTAATTTTATTATATAAAGCTGTTCTATAGTTGAGTAGGTATTTAAAAGAGGAGAAAGCAACTTACAAAGTCTTCAGTGATTGTGATTGAGGATTGGTCTCTTGAAGAAGCTTCGTATTTTAAAAGTTATACTCTCCCCCTTTCGAATGATTTGTCGTTCTATACTTAATTTTTTTCACAAATTAAATGTCGTTTTCATTTTTCAATGCAAAATTTATTAATTAAATTATTCAATTTTTTATTCTATTAGTTGAAATATGGTTATATGTATATGTAATTGTATTTTTATATTAAAAATATACAAAATTATATATTTTTAATGTGTGCATAAACCCAAAACGACAATTAAAATGAAACAGATGGAATATATAGTATAGAAAATACACGAGTAGATTAGTAATTGTATATAAATACACAGATGACATGGAAAATAAAAATCCCTACCTAAACCCTACAAAATAAAATAAAATTAGAAGACTTTGGATAGTAAAGATGCCCGCTATAAAAAAAAAGAAGAAGATGCCCGCTATAATAATAAATAACTTATTTGGCCGTCCATAAAAGTTTTAGGATTTGAAAAGTATAACTAAATGAATAATTAAACCTTGAAGGCCATCTCCATGACTCCATCCCGTCAATTACTTCCTGAGTCTTGCCTTCAAATTTCTATAGTTTATTTTCCAATAAACAATATAAGTATAAAGGACTGCAAGATTCATGACTACCAGAAAATCCCAAAGCAAATAGGCAAATTAAACAACATCTATCCAACCTATGAGAGCCTACTTCAAAATCATTTTTCTTATATACTTTATTAAAATACAGAGAAACAGTTATGAACCGATCCTCTAAAGTATTATTGGGATACCAATATCTTCGTAACAGAATATTCCCTTTATGCAAGCTTTTGATCTTATTGATCACCTTAGGTTAAATCATTGAACAACACTCAAATCTATATTGTAATTTTTATCTGTAATCAATAACACCATCTGAGAGTAATACATTGCTACTTTATCATCGTACCAAAGCCAATCTTTGGCCTGTAAAATTGATCTGAATAAACCAAATCACTGCCAACCACTTTTCTTAGCATGACTAGCATCAATTACAAGAATACCGTAAACAACATGTGGCATCCGCCAATTGATGTGTAGACAAGTTGACACACTTATCAAATCCCTTCCTATTTAAAATCGGCCCCATTAAAAAAATAGTTGTCTAGAAAAGGAAATACTATTAATAAAAAAACTGGCAAGAAAAAGAAAAGAAAATCATTCAATAAAAGAAAATGTTCTAAAAAAAAAGAGAACGGCTTAAAATTTGTGTAAATAAAGTTCTTCAAGACAAAAAAAAACATCATAAATATTCAGAGCTTTCTATACAAAACCGAGAAGACATATTTCTCTTTTTGAAACATCATTTTGACAATCTAATTCTCTTTATAAAAACTATGAACGGCATGCTATCTTAAGGGTAGCCTTTTATAACGTTCAACTATAATAAATAAAACATATTTTTATGTATTCACCGTGTTCTGACTTTATTACACAACTTTTTTAACCCATCATCAAATTTATGTTAAACTTTCGACGTTCTTTAATAGATTATGTGGTCTTCCTTGGCAACTCACTTATTTGTTGGAAAACAAAGACACAAAACACAGTTTCTTGGTCTTCAGTTAAAGCAAATTATTGATCCATGGCTCACATTTGATGTCTCCTATCCTGAACTAATCTCCTTTATTGTGATAATAAATCTGCACTCACATTGTGGCAATTTAAGAAAATAAAATATTTGATACCAATATTTTCATAACTAAATATTTCCTATTTACAAGATATACGAACTTGTCGACCAATTTAGGTTAAATCATTGGGTAACACCCATATATTTATTATATTGTAATCATTTTCTCATTTTCTTGGAAGCATTAACACATACAAAATAATATTTCCTATGTTTAATAAAGAATGTTATTTCAGGATTATTTTAATTTTAAAATAGTGGCATTTTACATTTGTAATATGACTTTACTATTTTATCATTTTTACCTTTTAGAATAATCCGTAAATGTTTATTTAGTTAATTGTACACTAAATAAAACCATAGTAGTATATTTTTGCAATTTTCTAAATCTATATAAAATATGTCAAAATAATACTTTTTGCAAAAATAAACGGGTATATTCTTATTTTCTCAGGTACCACTATAACTATTATACATACATTTCTCACTAATTATCATTCATATATTTAATTCATATATCAACACTTGGTGATTAACCATCCCATTCAAATTAAAAATATCTATACAGAGAGACATATCAATACAATATAGCCGTGATCAGAAAAATACCCATCTCTGCAACATCATTTCCCAATCCACTCTTGGAAACAAAATCGTATAAGTCACAAAGAAAAAGAAAAGAAAGAAAAAAACATATTTGGGTTACTTGAGACATGTGTATTAAACTGATTTAGATTATGGTGATGTTGACTTAAAAGGGTCTAGAAATGAGCGGCGGCAGCGGTGGTCCAAAGGCGAAGGAAGGTGAGTTGTTTGTGGCAGTGGCCGTGAAGGGTATGATCGAAGATAAATTGGGCGGCGGTGGAAGCCGCCGCGCAGTACGGTGGGCTATTGATAATCTCTTACCTAAGGCTGATAGATTTGTGATGATCCACGTTATCCCCACAATTACTACTATCCCTACCCCTAGTAAGTCTTTCAATCATTAACACATTTCACATGTTTCTTGGTTCTGTCTTTTTCTTTGATTTTTCCATATGAATTAAATGTAACATAAAAACATATATAAGCCAAATACGATATGAAATATGTTTTGGCAAAAAAAAAGGAAATATGTTTTCTTGTAAAACATGTGTGGACTGTTTGAATAACTTTAGAGATTTGTTTTGTAATATGCATGAGTTTATAACATGGTAATTGAATCATATTCCAATTAATGATTATGAGAATGGTGTTTGTTGCAGCCGGAGAGAGATTACCGGTGAAGGAAGTGGAGGAGAGATTGGTGGAAATGTATGTGAGAGAAGTGAAAAAAGAATATGAATCAATCTTTGTTCCCTTCTTGAAAATGTTCAAGAGAAGTAGTCGCAACAAGGTGCGTTCATTTTATTTTCAGGACAAATTTAAAACCTAATAAAAGTTTTAGGGTCAAACTGTAAATTCCCTGAATTATAAAACCTTCAATTTCAGATAGAAACTCTGTTGCTAGAGTATGATGATCCTGCAAAAGCGCTTCTGCGATTTATCTTCAAATCAGGAGTTAACAGTTTGGTTATGGGATCATTCACGCCAAGTCTATTCACACGGTATATTACATAGCTCAGTGTGGTTTAGTTTTCCTTAAACAACACGGTTATTTACACTAACCGACCCGTTAATCTTGCTTTAGGATAACAAAAGGACCAGGAGTGCCGTTGACTGTCTTAAGATACGCTCCAGAAACATGTGAAGTATACATTGTTTGCAAAGACAGGATCACTACAAAATCTATGAATCCATTAATCAACGCAGGTGAAAACAAAATATATATTTGTAAATATTTATTTTTATAGGCACTTCACTTTAATAGCAAGAAAAAAATTATCATAAAAATAGCAAGCAAGACAAAGAAAATCACAAAATAGCACTTAACACACTAAGAGAGTGGTATTGGAATGAAGAGCTTAATTGAATTTCAAAAAATTAAGTTAAATACATATATAATTGTTTTCGTAGTATTTTAGAGATTTGATGAAGATTTAATGCAACTGTCTAATTCTTATGTTTTAGATTTTAAGGGTACAAATAAATTTGATAGAAACTTGTTTCTCTAAATTCTATGAATTTTTTGAATCTATTTATACTACAATCCAATTTTTTTTTTTTTAATAGTGAAAGTATAAACAGCTAATCATTTATATACCATCTAAATAAAAAGTCATTTACAGAAACAATTGAACAAAAAAATTTCTAAATAAATAGTTAAACTCAATCATTTTTATATCACTGTGTATAAACGTACAAGATAACATTGTATATGAATATAAGAAACTAAAAAAAAATTATTCTCATGAGTCATTTATTAATAAACTTTAGAAGAAAATAATCGAAAGAGGTTCATCCGTCCATTGCAACTTGAACTACAACATTAAATTTTTTTCATTCACTAATAAAAAAAATTTAGGGTTTAGGGTAAACAACATTAGGGTTTAGGGTAAATTTAGGGTTTAAGGTAAATTTAGAGTTTAGAGTTTAGGGTAAATTTAGGGTTTAGAGTAAATTTAGGGTTTAGGGTAAATTTAGGGTTTAGGGTAAATTTAGGGTTTATGGTCAACCCTAAACCCTAAATTGACCATAAACCCTAAATCATCAACCCTATACTCTAAATTTAGGGTTTAGAGTAAATTTAGGGTTTAGGGTTTAGGGTTGATGATTTAGGGTTTAGGGTAAATTTAGGGTTTAGGGTTAAGGGTAAATTTAGGGTTTAGGATAAATTTAGAGTTTAGGGTTTAGGGTAAATTTAGGGTTTATTGTCAACCCTAAACCCTAAATTGACCCTAAACCCTAAATCATCAACCCTAAACCCTAAATTTAGGGTTAAGGGTAAATTTAGGGTTTAGGGTTAAGGGTAAATTTAGGGTTTAGGGTTTAGGGTAAATTTAGGGTTTAGGGTAAATTTACCCTAAACCTAAACCCTTCATTAAAAATGATGGTAAACATGATTAATGTAAACATAAAAATGATACTATAAAAATGAGATTTTTGACAATTTCTCAATATTTAATATAATGAAAACTAAGTTGAATAGTATTAGAAGTCAAAGTATTTTATGAGAATGATTACAAATGCTTAATCAAGTAACACAAAAAAACACATTAAAAAAACACACAAACATTTATAAAAATTGATGTAAATACATAATTGAATAACACTAAATTTAATATGAAGGAGCTAAATTTTCAATACTAAGCACTAAATTTGTATTCCCTAATTTCTACAAATGTCTAAGTTCTAGTTCCTAAAATTATATCGTAAACATTTAATTATATGGTCATATGTGTATTCTTATCATTTGATGCATCTAATTTTGTGATTTTTGTCGGTGTGTGTTATTCTGAGATAAAATATTTTTTTTTTTGTATTATCCGAGAGTAATTCCTTTAACTGTCTAATTATTAAGGGCCGTCCACAGGGCCACAAGCAGCTGCGTCCGCCCGCGGTTACCTGAAAGACGGGGCAGCTAGCTTCCACACTGTACAGTGTCAAACGTCGCCTGATCATCGAGAAACCATAGGTAAATTATATAAAATATCCATTGCATATGATATAAAATGAACCTATGCAATAACCAATAAGAAATTCATGTGATCTCATTGAAAGCTGAGATTTTACTCTCTTTTTTTTGGGTGTTAAAGAGCCAGGCACGAGGAGGTCTGTATCGGCTAAAGAGCTGAGATCAACAGTTTATAGTCAAGTCCATACACCTCCAAGTAGTGATCATGATTCGAGTGCAAGAGTTACAGAGATTGTTAGACGGCGTGGAGCATCAGACGATATCCCACACATAAATTACTTGTGTTTTGATCAAACAATCCAACCCCAACCTAATCTTGAGAACATCGACGAAGAACCATCTGCAACATCTAAAAAAGCTAAGAAGGTATAAATATCATCATCTTTTGGTTCAGTGATGAGACCAGTAATAAGGAAGAGAGACAGAGAGTTTGAAGTTTTGGTGTTTGTTTGACAGGTTGACATTGAATCAGAGGTCAAGCGTTTGAAGAAAGAGTTAGAAAATACTGTCACTAAATACAAACAAACTTGTGAAGAGCTAACTTCCACCAAAAACAAGGTACATAGCCGTTCAAACCTAAAGTACATGAAACTTTGGTTGCTTGTTCTCCAAGTAATGTGTTTCTTGTGGGTTTCTATCTGCTAGGTTCAGGTGCTAGCGTTGGAATGTTCGGAAGACGCTAAAAGAGTGAACAGTGCTGTTGAGAAAGAAGAGTTACAGAGAAAAACAGCGGTGCTGGAGAAAGAGCGGTACATGAAGGCTGTTAAAGAGGTAGAAACGGCGAAAGCATTGCTTGCGAGGGAGTTTTGTCAGCGACAAATCGCGCAGGTAAATGCTTTAAGGACTTACTTGGAGAAGAAGAAAGTGATCGATCAGCTTTTAGGAACCGATCAACGGTACAGGAAATACACAATCGGTGAGATTATAACAGCCACCGAAGGATTCTCCCCAGAGAAAGTGATCGGAGAAGGAGGATATGGGAAAGTTTACCAGTGTAGTCTTGATAGTACTCCGGCTGCTGTTAAGGTTGTCCGGCTAGATACGCCTGAGAAGAAACAAGAGTTCTTGAAAGAGGTAATTAAAATAACAACTTGACTGTATTTTTAATAATTGAGAAATTTTATAGGATAACATTTTTAGTTTATTTTCACAAAAATAGTTTTCAAAAAGAAAATGATCAAAATATTTTACTAAATAGGTAAATATACACTTATACCCATAAAGTTAACTAATCTAGATTTAGAGTTTATAGTTAAAGTGTGAGATTTTGGGGTATAGTTTCAAATTTTTAAAAATAAATATTGAAAATTTCAAAATAAAAATGTGATATTTTAGTACTTTTAGTGTAATTTTGGTGACAAAAACTTAAAAGTAACATTTTTAGTTTATTTTCACAAAAATAGTTTTCAAGAAGAAAAATGATCAAAATATTTTACTAAATAGGTAAATATACACTTACCCATAAAGTTAATTAATCTAGATTTAGAGTTTAAAGTTAAGATGTGAGATTTTGGGGTATAGTTTCATTTTAAAAATAAATATTAAAAATTTCAAAATAAAATATGATATTTTAGTATTATTTTGGTGACAAAAACTTAAAAGTAACATTTTTAGTTTATTTTCACAAAAATAGTTTTCAAGAAGAAAAATGATCAAAATATTTTACTAAATAGGTAAATATACACTTATACCTATAGAGTTAATTAATCTAGATTTAGAGTTTAAAGTTAAGATGTGAGATTTTGGGGTATAGTTTAAAAATTTTAAAAATAAATATTGAAAAGTTCAAAATAAAATGTGATATTTTAGTATTTTTAGTGTTATTTTGGTGTCAAAAACTTAAAGGTGATTATTTGAGAAAATTACTTTTTTTATTTGATATAATAATTTAGATTATTGTGGAAAATTGTTTAAGCTTTTGGTGTGATGCGGTCTGATTATTTGTTTGGTATTATTACTCTGTAGGTTGAGGTCTTAAGCCAGCTCCGACACCCACACCTAGTTCTTCTCCTCGGAGCTTGTCCGGAGAATGGTTGTCTGGTTTATGAGTATTTGGAAAATGGAAGCCTCGAGGAATATATATTTCACCAAAAAAATAAACCCCCTCTGCCTTGGTTTATCCGGTTTAGGGTGATTTTCGAGGTAGCTCGCGGTTTAGCCTTCTTACACAGCTCTAAACCGGAACCTATTGTACACCGTGACCTAAAACCGGGAAACATCTTGTTAAACCGGAACTACGTGAGCAAAATCGCAGACGTCGGTTTAGCTAAGCTGGTTACGGATGTTGCACCAGATAATGTCACAACGTATCGACACTCACTTCTTGCTGGTACATTGCATTACATTGACCCAGAGTACCATCGGACCGGAACGATTAGACCAAAATCCGATCTCTACGCGTTTGGGATAATCATTCTTCAGTTGTTGACGGCTCGTAAGCCCAACGGGCTTGTACATGCAGTTGAAAATGCGGTACAGAAAGGAACATTAACAGACATGCTAGACAAGTCTGTTACGGATTGGCCTTTGGCAGAAACAGAGGAATTGGCACGGATTGGTTTGAAGTGTGCGGAGTTTCGGTGCCGAGATAGACCGGATCTTAAGGAAGAGGTTATACCGGTTTTGAAACGGCTTGTAGAGACTGCAAACTCAAAAATAAAGAAAGAACGAAGCAACGTGCGTGCACCAAGTCATTACTTTTGTCCCATAATAAAAGTGAGTAGAAGTTTTTACCCGGTTCGTTGTATGATTTTAACAATCAAAAGTTGGAACCGGTTTTGATTCTTTAATCTTTTGAAAAACAGGAGCTAATGGAAGAACCAGAGATTGCAGCTGATGGATTCACCTACGAGAGGAAAGCGATCTTAGCCTGGCTTGAGAAACACAACATTTCACCAGTGACTCGACAAAAGCTCGACCACTTCAAGCTCACACCAAACAATACACTTCGGTCTGCCATTCGCGATTGGAAATCAAGAGTCCGGTTTTCTAATGCCGTTGTTGATACATCATCATGTTGATTTCTCATTGTGGATTGTTCTACAACTTTTTCATTTGGAGTTGTTATATTATTTTAGCTATATATGCATGTGACTATATGGTCGACATAAAAAGAAAGGGTTATGCAGTTTGGTCTAAGTTCTATAAGCTGATAGAAACCGAAAATACAGTAGAAGATTGCTGTAAATTTTATGGTCACTGTATGAAATTAGGCCTGTACGCATATTTTGTATTTCATATTTTTTAACATTACTAGGCTTCAGCTTAATATATTACATACGAATAGCAGAACAACTGAACCAGATAATCAATACTGAGAGTGGGACTGTTTGTTTTGTGTTAAAATGAACTTTATAGTCTTTCTAAGTTTTAAATTTGTTTTAAATAAAACTCACCGAGAACAAAATTGGTGTAAATTAATGGAGATAATTCCATCTCAAATAACAAATGACAAATTTATCTTCATCTAAATAAAAATAACAATAAAAAATTTAGATAAAGAAATAATCATGTATAAATATTATTCTGCAACTATAACATATAAATTGTAAAATAACATCACCCGTAAAAATCGTAAGATCAATTTTCTTTTGCTAAAACAGTTAATTTTTTTTTGTCAATACCGTAAATCACATTTCTTTGTCAATGTCACAAAACTTTATTTCCTGCCAGCATCGCAAAATTATATTTTCTTGCTAATATCACAAAATCACATTTTCTATCATAAATCTTTCATTCACATTTTTCCGCTAAAACCGTGAAATCACATTTTTTTGGTCAAAATTTCAAAATTAAATTTTTCCGCCAAACCATAATATACATTTTTTCATAGAAACCACAAATATTTATTTTCTTCTAGAATCGCTAAATCACATTTTTATCAAAACCATAAAAGTATATTTTATCATAAAACTGTAAAATCATATTTTCTTATAAAAGTTGCAAACTTATAATTTTCTTTTAGAACAGTATGAAACTGGAATATCATTTAATTATATTTTCATGTTAAACCATAAAATCAAAAACTAGTTTAAAATTATACAGTTATAATGATTTTTAGATCATAATCAAAATTAATATGATTAAAATTAAAAATCTAATTAAATTAAAATAAATGCACTTAAGTCATTTTCTTACTGAACTCATCTATATAGAAATAAAAGTGTGTAAAAAACAAAATTTATTTACATGTTTTATCTAACTATTTGAATGAGTAAACAAATAGTTTAGAACACCATCTAAATAGATGAATCATCTAAATTGATTATGAGCATAGAGATGAGAGATAGACAAATAAACAACTTCAATATATAAATTTATATGTTTAATAAACTTAAAAGATATACAAAATAAAACAATCAAAATTACGAATGGTAATGATTTTTGTTAAATAGTGGAAATAAAGTAGTTGGATTATTGTGAATGGTATGAGTCATTGTCTAATACTTTAGTAGATTTTTTTTTTTTTTTTTTTTTGAAACTTAGACTTGTTGTTTTTCCCTTCAAGTTTTACCATTGAGTGATATCTACTGTGAATGATATGCAATGGTAAGATTATATTTTGACACATGGAAACATTTTAAACCTACATACCAGTTATCACCTATGTGTTATCTTCATTACTTTACAGATACAAAATCTTTACAATCCGAAAATAATAAGCTAAATTCATCAGAATTCGCCATATTCCTAAATGTATATATCATCTAAACACGTATAACTAAAAAAATCTTGTAATTTTACTAATTTCTTTTCTCAACAATAATGGATCAAATTACCTTAACTAATCGACCAAAACAAATATTTATATATACTAAATATTATTTACATTTGGTTATATTTTTCATTGCTTCTTTCAAAAATCTGAAAGATCTTAAATATAACACTTGTCATCTATAGAAGCACATAAATCAATAATAAATATACATCTACATAATATGCATCCCCCCTAAAGATATTCAAATAATGTAATGAATAAATTACCTTATAAGTTCAGTGACTAAAAGGACTTGCAACTCTTGGTAAATAGTATAAAATAGAATCCCTAGATTAGTTCTCTTCTCTATCGAAACACATCTAGTCATAAGAATAATCTGTAAACAGTAAAAAATCTGCCAGAGAGGCACATAGCTTTGCTTGGAGTCGTATTTTACCAATTTACCCTTACCTTTTCACACTTGAATAGGGAGGCAGATGTATATACCTCAGGGGTTATACGGTGGGTAAGTTCGTAATTTCGAGTTTCATCGCCGATCAAAAACACAGCATCGAAAACGAAGCCTTCGATCTCTCGTCCTCTCATGGCCGTTGCACGAACGTTACTTGATTTCGATTTTCGAGCTCTTTACTAAACGATCTAATCTTCACTTTCTCTGATTCGAGGTACGGGTGATTCGGTTCTTCAATCTTTGAACTTTAATCCGGATTTTAGGGTTTTATTTCTGGTGAATTGTTGTTGATTACGCTGCTTGGTGAAGATTATTTTCAGTTCAAATTCTTATAATTGATTCAGGTTAGGTTTCTAATCAAAAGTATCCAGGGACTGTTTTAGTTCGTTGATTTTTGGTTCAATTATGATTTTTTGGGGGGATTGAAGTGTTATTATGTTGAAAAGCATCAATCTTTAGGTTTGATCAGTTCAAATTTCTACTTAAGCTTGCCATTGTGCTAAGTTGAGGAATCTGTTTATTAGATTGTGCAGATTAGCTGTGATTTAGGCGTATAGATTAGTTCTTTTATTGGTTTTAGTTCTTAACTTGGTATAGATTAGTTATTTCAGTATTTAGGATAAGATGTTCTTTGCTATTTATGATGAATATGAGCCTGGTTCTTGCAGTTTCTGGCTTTAATGAATATATGCTTAGGAAGCTTAACGTATGCAATGACTGCTTGAAGAAATCAAATTTATCTGAAACTAGATATAGATTCTACCTGGGTTTGTATTTAGAATCTAGATATTGGAGTTGTTTTTCTACATATGGCCTTTTGAAGAGTTGGACTGTGGTAATCATCAAATTGATTCACTTGACTCCCTTGATTATTTTCATGTTTAAGTTCTATATGAAACATGCTGGGATTTGTTTGTCTTTCAACTAGCGATACATATACCATTCTCATGGCAAAGGCTTGTGGCGTTGGCTGATGTTTATGTTTCATTTGTCACATTGCAGGTGCACGCTAAATACATTATCTGAGAGCTGAATAATTAGCATTTATATGCTACGGCTTGTCATACTTCACCGTGTATTTAGTGTTTATAAATAAAGCATAAGACTTTCGAGGGCTGAGGGAATGTCAGCACCTGGGAAATTTGATTTTTCTTCCGCTGCGCTAGATAGGCCTTCATACAGATCAAACTTTGCTGCACAGATGGAAAGATCAAGTAGCTTTCGTGAGTCCATGGAACATCCTGCCCCATCTCATCCAAACATGTTGAGGGGCACTTCACCAATAGCACAAACCGACGTAACAAATTTCTTTCAGTGTTTGCGTTTTGATCCTAAGGTGGTTGCCGCAGATCACAAGTCTATTCGTCAAGGTGACTTTAAGCGGCATGTTAATACTGCTCTTGGAATACAAGGAGATGAGTCTCCGAGTGTAGCTCCGAAAGGGAAGTTAATTCCATCTCCTATACCAGAAGAGATCAAAAGACTAAAGACTGGTCTGCGCGAAAATAATGTGAAGGCCAGGTAATTTAACTACCACAAGTTAGTTATGTTTGAAGTACTCTTTTGTCTCATTTACCCTTTCTGTCACAGGGAGCGCGTAAAAATCTTCAACGAAGCTTCTTCTGTATTTAACAAGTTTTTCCCAAGTGTGCCTACAAAGAAGAGGTCTCGACCAGGAGGGTATTCTGGTGAGCGCTCTGGGGAACGCTTGGTATCAGGATCAGGCCTAGGTAAAATGGGCATTCAAGGTCAGACCCTGGCTGGTGGTTTTGAGCTTGACCCGCAGAAGTTGGATGAACGGCCCAAAACTGGCGTTCCAAATAAGCGAACACGTACTTCCGTGGTAATTCCTGACTTTTCTTTTTTTAACAAAACTTCCTTTAGTGAATAATGTATTACCCGTACCGAGCGTTTTAGTTGATATCTTGGTTCGTACTTGAACAAGTAAGCGTCATATGCTATACTGCACTTTTGTGTCCTGATTTTTATTGACAAGCTTCTGGTTACTTGGAAGGTGGATTGTTTGAACAACTTATTGGTGAAAAATGGGCACTGGTCAGCGATAGTAGTTTTCAATAAAGTATAGAAACTTCGTTACTTGAAGCAATTTGCTACCAAAAGTAGTCATTTTCATTTATGTCGAATTGCATGAAAATTTAAGTGTTAGATAAAGGAAGGTTATATTAAAGCAGTTATCTTTTTATATTCATTAGTACTGTTATGACCTGAATATATTTGATACGATGAAACTAACTATTTTAAATTTGATAGAAGTGTGTAAAAAATTGCATTTGATGTTGTATTCTAAATTTATGTTTTTATAACAAGTCTGCCATTATTGCTTCTGAAAAACCTTTAATCTCTTTATTTTGTGGTGCAGATGGATGTTCGAAGCAATGCTATTGTTCGACAGTCAGCTGTTGTAGGCAGAGATAAGGAAATAACGCGGCTGGCAAATCATAATGCAGTTCAGGGTGAAGATCGAAGTTCAGCTGGTATTGATGGTTGGGAAAAGTCAAAGATGAAGAAAAAGCGCTCCTGTATTAAACCGGACTTTCCTCCTAACCTGGCTTCAAGTAAAATGGTTGATGGTTATCGAGATTTGAGGCAGGGCACACAACAGAAGTCAATGGGTGACTCCCGGACGAGATTGAATGGTGACTCGAACATGTTAAGGTATGACCTGTTGTATACGATAGCTTCTTGGTGCAGTTTTAAGATACATTGTCCAGTGCTGATACTTAATATCCTCTTTTGTTGATTTTTCCCGTGTTCTTAGAGGTCTGTTCTCAGAATTACTTTACTTAGGTCTACTTAGCAAGCATACATTTATTAGGAAAATAAGCATAAGTGCTAATCTCATGAACTTCGATTAATGGCTCTTCACTCTATCTTTAGCTGCATGATTTTATCTGAACTAATCGAACTATGTACTGGATTGATTAAAATGACCTTGATTCAGATGATTATTTAATCTATTGAAGTTTCAAGGGATTAAATTATGCTAGGATCCTTCCACTTGATCTAGTTGATAACTTTGTTGTGTTGTACTAAATTATTTTCTCACCTCCTGTCGAGCAGCTGGGTTCTGTTTATTTTAATGTTTATTCTATATGTTAAAGTCTCCTGTTTTAAAATATATTTGTTTAGGCAAGCGGCTGCTAATGGAACTTCTGGATATGGTAGATCTGATAACCTCGCTCAGCAGACGAGCTTGGCTGGGCATTCCCCAAGGTCAGGGCTCGATTCGGATCATAATTCTTTGTACATTGAGAAGAGAGAACGCTCCATTGGTTCAGATAAGGAAAGGGTGAATCAAAGGGCTATCAACAAGTATGTGTTATACCCATAATCTCACATTTTAAATCTTTTTTTATCAATCACACTCACGTTGATTATAAGATTTCAGTTTACCATATCATCTTCCTGATGTTTTAGCAACTGTTTTTTTCTGATCATTGTTCTATGTTCTTATTACTCTGTTGGGTTCTTTGAAGGTCCAATATTCACGATGAATTCAATTCCTCAAGTCTGGTTTCAAACAGAAAACCAAATGCTTCAGTTCGTGGACCTAGATCGGGATCAGGGTTACCTCCGAAACTGTCTCCAAGACTCCACAACACTCCATCCCCAAGTGACTGGGATATCTCTGGCTGTCCAGCTAAGCCTCCAGAATTGTCAACCGCGCTTACACATCGGAAGCGTATGACATCAAATCGGTCGTCGTCACCACCTGTTACTCAATGGGCGAGTCAAAGACCACAAAAGATATCCCGTACAGCAAGAAGGACGAATTTAGTACCGATTGTTTCTAACAAGGATGTTTCTAACAAGGATGAAGCCTACTCAGATAGTATTTCAGATGGTGGCTGTAGTGAAACTGGGTTTGGATTTTATAAACGCTCGCCAGCTGCTTCTCCTCAATTGAGACTGAAAGGTGAAAGCAGCTTCTCCACAGCAGCTTTGTCAGAAAGTGAAGAATCGGGTCCCCATGAGATCAAGTCTAAAGACAAGGGGAAACAGTCTGATGAGGTTGATGGGAAAGCTGCACAGAATATTCCGAAAGCGTCCATCCCTGCTTTACAATCAAGAAAAGGTAGCAACCCTGCTTCTGGTGAAGAGACTGGGGATGGTGTGAGAAGGCAAGGAAGGACGGGCCGGGGCTTTTCTTCCACTAGGTCTCTCAACCCAATGGGAGTAGAGAAACTTAAGAATGTTGGAACAGCGAAACAGCTTCGCAGTGCAAGAACTATCTTGGACAAGAGTGAAAGGTAGGGAACATTCTTATTTTTACACGTAGCATCTAATTTCTTTCTTATGTGTTTGAAGTTTTTTTTGGACTCCATGGTGTTTATCTCATACATTTCTTCGTGAATTCTTTGCAGTAAATTGGGTCGTCCACCCACTAGGAAACTATCTGGTCGCAAGACTTACGAACGTCAGAGAGCTACTGCAACAAATGCTTCACCACTAGATTTTCAAGGTAAAATAAGTTCCGTCTAAAAAGATTTACTCTTTTGTCTGGATTTATATTTGGTTTGTTCCTTTATTTATGGATTTATTATGTTTCTTAGCCGGTTCAGATGATGGCCATGAGGAGATACAAGCGGCTGTTAACTCAGCAGTAAATTTTGGTAGGATACTGTTTCCTCATTGATTTTAGGTTGTATACTCAACTTTTGTTTCTAGACTGAATTGTCTTGTCATTGATGCAGCTCAGAACTTTCCCAACTCTTTCTGGAAGCAAATGGAGCGCTACTTTTGCTTTATATCTGATGATCATATCAATTTCATGAAACATCAGGTGAAACCTTTAATTTCATTCTCAGATCTTATTGACAGATATATCTTTTTTGGGTTATAACTGTTCACTAATGCACCTCACTAATGTAAAGGTTAAGGAAACGATAAAATTCCAAATAAGTAAAAATAGCGTCAAGTGTCTGTTAGATTTGTTAAAAATAAGTGATTTGATAGATATCAATATTTGTGGCGTTACAGAAACTAATTGGAGCTCCAAGCATGTTAACTTCAACACATTTTAGATAGTCAATAATGTACTGCATTTTCCCGATTTTCAGGGAGAACTCTTGTCCATGGGTCCCTCACCCGTGCTGACATCCTCAGACTTTGATAGCCGTGATTTATATCCCGAGGAACTTGCAACTAGCAGGGTGGATTCCAAGGCTTGTCCACTTTACCATAGATTGCTATCAGCTTTGATCTCTGAGGACTCGATGAGTATAAATGAAGATCTACATGTTGATGGATTTGGGGCTATGCATGATCTTGATGACGACTCAGAATTCAGTGTTCTGAATGATAGTGGATTTAGAAAGAATGAAAGGCTGGAACATGATAGTTATGAATCAGAAGATGATGGATCTGCAATTCTGTTCAATGGTTTTAGTAACTCGGCCTACCACTGCAATGGCAAATTTCTAGATCATTCACCCATTGACTTCTCAGACATTCCGTATGATAAATTGGGGATAGATGAAAAGATTTATCTTGAAGCTCAGTCTATTGGAATATCCTTAGAACCAATGGTATACAGTCTAGCATCTTAGTTATGGATAAACTTGTTACTGCTATCTACTTTTTGCTAAGTTTTATGTGTGTCTCTTACAGCCTAGTATTTCAAACGTGGAGGATGAAGGAATCGTTGACGAAATAAAAAAGTTGGAGGAGGCCATCTACAAGGAGGTCTCTTTCTCATCTAAATATTGGTTTATTATGGATTTCTCGTCTCCCTTACGGGTTATAAAAAGCAATATGTGCATCTTTTGACGTCTATGTTATTTTTTCAGGGTTCTAAAAAGAAAGAGATGATGGATAGGCTACTAAAACATGCCACAGAGATGAAAGAAATTCAAGAGAGGTATGAATTTTTCCCATGCTCCGCTTTTTGTGGGCGCCTTTGTGGATTTGGATTATGATCTGACGGTTTTGATCTGTATTTCGTTCGTTTACATAGGGAGTTAGATCAGCTTGGTTATGATAAACTCATCGAGATGGCATATGACAAAAGCAAGGTAAACTAACTGTCCCTAAATAGGCTCATCTTCATATTCACTTATCTGCTTTAACTCCAAGATTCTTGGTTGGTAACTCCGTCTCGTTTCTTTTTACAGGCAAGTCGGCGTCATCACACCGTTGTTGGAAAGAATTCCACTAACAAGATATCAAAGCAGGCTGCATCGGCTTTTGTTAAAAGGACGCTTGAACGATGCCGTCAATACGAAGAGACCGGCAAAAGCTGCTTCAGTGAGCCTGAAATTAAGGATATGTTCATTGCCAGGATGGCAACAGCTGAAGATAGTCTTGCGGACAAGGAGGATAATCCGTCGACTTCAAGTACGATCTGTTTCCTATATATAACGAAAATATCTTTTAAATATATATCCGCTCTGCTAATTTGTATCCCTGTGCCTTTTCCCTGACAGCACCCATTGGCTCACAGCCAAGCCCTTCGTTGGCAGGCATTGGGCAGAACTTGGAGAACTATGCTAATTGTTCTGATGTACTACCATCTGAAAATGCTATACTAGAGCAAACGACAGGAAGAGAAGATACATCATGGTCCAATAGGGTCAAGAAGAGAGAGTTGCTGCTAGAAGATGTTGGTTTTGGGACACATCTCTCAAGTAGTACAAAGGGAAAGAGAAGTGAGAGGGACAGAGATGGGAAAGGGCATGCTTCATCTAGAAGCGGGACCAATAAGATAGGCCGGCCTTCCCTGTCCAACGCCAATGGTGAAAGAAAACCTAAGCAGAAAACAAATCAGATATCTTCATCTGTTAGGACCCCAGAGCAACCCAACGCACCATTACCTGAAGCAAACAGCGAGCAAGATAATTTGGAGGAGGATACAGAGCCCATGTTCGACTTCTCTCAGCTACAAATACCAGATAACTTAGGAGGTCCAGAGTTTGATGGGCAACCAGGTGACATAAGCTCCTGGTTTAACATGGACGATGATGAAGAATTTGATATCCTGGAGCTTGGAGTACCAATGGATGATCTCTCAGGGCTGAATATAAAGTTATGAGGTTACTTTATCCCCTCTAGCTATATATGTATAGTCTTGTTGGTTATACTAGTTAACAACAAAAAGAAAAGCAATAAAGGTAAAAGAAAAAAAGTTTTGCTTCCTTGAACGCTGGGGAATGAGGAATGGGTTAGCTCCAGAAACATTAGGTCACATATAGATTCTTTACTTCTTCATCTTTTCGTCTTAGGGCTTCTTTTTTCGTCTTTCTACATCTCTTATTTCTCGGGTGAAACTCTCTTGATGGATGATTGTTGTTAATCCTTCCTGCTGTAAAAAGCTTTTGTGGCAGGAGTGATGATGTAACTTTATATACAAATATAAATGGAGGGTCGTTTTCTTCTTCTTTGATCTTTGTTTTTGGTAGTATTCATAACCTCAGAACCATTACCTTCTTCTGTAAATAGATTTTATGCCTCTTAATAAAATTCAGTTTCTCCTTCCATTTACAAGGTTACTTTATATTCATAAATTCAGTCTCTCCATTGTTCCCCGTTTTCTAGCTTTCTCTTCTTCTCAACACCCGAGGATACCGGTGGATCTACTTGCTCACCATCACAAGTATTCTCGGTTGTATCCACCTCCACAGGTTTATCTGATCCTTGTTGTAACTATATTAAAATTTATCTAAATATAACTATATGAATCAAAATAATATAATAATTTAAAATTCGCTTGGTTAAGTTAATAATTTTGGTTTATTAGATTTTTTTTTGTGTAGAAGTCTCGTATACCATAAATTATATAAACTTCACATGAAGTTTTATATACCATAAATTCTAACAAATTGATTTAGTAATTATTTTTTAGCATCAAAATATTTTTTTATTATTCAAACAAGTAATAGCGTGGAAAACTATATTGTAATAGAATAACCAACAAAATAAATTCCTATAAAACACATGTGTAATCTTAGCTAATAAATCGATAGACCCATTTTGCCCTCAAGAATAGTAGTTTTGAAACATTTCTTTACAATAACTAACTCTTTCAATTTCGTTGAAAAACTTAGTCATTCTGTTGGATCTTGAAATTAATGTTAGATCCTTACAATAATTTTTTTTTTACGAGATCAAATTATGTTACCTTCAGACTTCATAAGGTTATGATTTTAAACGGTCACATTTGGACAGAAAGTTCTTAATATCATTGTGGTTTGGTTTGATGTTGTAAGTGTTTATGCATAGATTAGAACTAGTATATATAACACAAAATATGCTGTTTGAGTTTTCAAATCAACTAAAATACTCACTCTATTAATGCATACTATACTTTTTCATGATGATTTTGGCCTTGTTGGTTTCAAGATTTAAATTATCTTTTAAACTTTAGTTCACCATCACGTATATATATATATAGATATGACGGTGGTTAATATTATTGATCGACTCATATACAACATGCTTACATTTTCATAACATGTATAGGAGGAAATCATTTACACATAGAATTTTGACCAGGACCACCATAATAAAAGGAAGCACCCAATTGAGGATGAAAAGGATTTCGTATCACATTGTAACAATTCTGATTCGTCACAAAGGGAGTAAGACTTTCAGGAGGTTTCGTAACACCTTCATCATTTATCTCAAGATTCATGAAATAACTAGCCTTTTTATATCCCTCATATCCGAAACGACCACTCCCCATATTTGTTGATGTGTGTTGTGAATCCTCCTTGTAGTTTACTACTTCACCTCCCCAATGAATTTCTGAAGCACCATTCTTTAAATTATTGAACAATGAGGAAGGCCAGTACCCGAGAATCTGATAGTAACCCAATCTCAACCACCAGTTCCCTGTGCGGGTATCCTATAGTAAAATAACACAACCATTATCAATTTGTAAATATCATAAGAGTGTATGTTATTATAAAAATATATGTTGAATATTAGAGCACTCGCAGTGGAAGTTTTTCGATGAGAATCTCTCACCAAAAATAATAAATATTTTAAAGGAAGAGTCTCTCGAAACTTAAGAGATTCTTTTTTTTAAAATATTATTACTTTTGTTGAGAGACCCTTGATGAGAAATTACCACTAATAATGCTCTTAGCGTGGTGGTTATATTAACGAACCTTCCATATAGTTGTGAGAACTGATGCTTGTCGACCACCCATGACGGAAACTTTAGGCATAGGTGCACCTATAGCAAAATCTGTGTTGACTTGAACAAAACCTGGACATCTAAGATTGTAGCACCCTGTTTTTCTGTATTCATCAGCCTGATTCATGTTATTAAAACACACACAAAAACCAATATTTATTTTCTTTTAAATCTCAACTCAAAATATAAAGTTGAATCCAAAAAAGCAAGAACAGAAAAGAAAAATCATAACAACTTTATAGAAATTAACTCACAGTCCAATAAATAAAAAACCGAGGCTTGTCATCACCATAAAATCGCGGGAACACCTAATTAATAATAATAGAAGAGCAAAAAATAAGTTTATATGTGCCAGTACATATAATTTTGTAACTGTAAAAAAAAAAAAGACCTGCCAACCAGCTTCAATGGTGTCGCGGCTAGGATAAGTGCCACCCATAACCCAAATTTCTGCTAGGCTATATTCTCTTCTCTTTTGTACACGAGGCTTCCACACATTTATATCCGCTTGGGCTCCATGAATTTTTCCTTGTGGAGATTTTACGGTCACTATGGCATACTATACGTACAATTACAAAGCATATATAATATGTATAAGAGAAAATAATGGAATTTTAAGAGTATATATATATATATATATTCATTGCACACACACCTCATTTGTAGTATTACTTGGTAGATTGGTTGCCTTTGGTTGAGGGAGGCTATTGGGATATTTTCTCCCGTATCTCTCAACTGATTCAGCTTGTAAAATGTTTTCTCTTCTCGTTCTTATGATCGGAATACTATTTTTTGGACACTTTCCGTTGATTGTCCAGAGTTGCATCCCCATACTATGGTTTTGGGTCTTTGAAGCTTCTTTGTTCCATCCTTTTGGGTAAGAACTTGGTCTCATCTAGAAAACATATATAAAGAGATGATTAACACAAAATATGATTAAGTTCAACTATTTTGGACAGTCTATTTCTAAAAATATTGTATGAATGCGTAGTTTTATATTAAATATGATAAATTATATAACTAAAAATGTATGTTGAAATAAAAATAAAAAGTATTAAATAATTTTTTTAAACCTGAATGGTGTGGTTTTTGAATAAAGGATGATCATAAATTGGATGATTCTTCATATGAACACAATCTATGATATCTCCGTCTGGGCTCTACACAAAAATTACAAACCATATATATAATTATTATAAAATGTAAGAAAAAGTAGTTGCCTTATAACTCGTGTAAATTCACAAATTGTATTTACCTTGATGGATTTAAGAGCAGGTTTATTTAGTTTTTTCAAAAGTTCGTCTATTTCAGCATCACGAGTATCATCATACTCTCTTCCGCTGACCATCACAGCTATGATTAAAATGATAATCACAGTTAAACTTGCCATCATTCGACTGATCATGATTAGAATTTCCAAAATATTTTGATATTTTTGAAGTGCTTCTCAATGGCTTATTGGGGTTATGCACACGAAAAACGAACAAGTCTTTGAAACTATATTTATTCTATTTACGAAAGAAAAAGCTATTAATTTAAAGCATAATAATATTCATAAAGTACATCTTGCTCCTTGTTATGATCTGCAGACATACAAATGCAATTAACATAGCGGTATAAATTTTCGCAGATATGGAAGAGAAAAAAGTTAGCGTATTTATGAAATTTCGTAAAGATGGAAAAGATATCTATAATAATTTTTGCTTTTGAAAAGTGAATAATGTTCGAATACAAATGCAATTAATATATCAATATATTCCACTAAAATTATAGTTTTGGAGTTTTTACACACTTTAAAAATAAAATTACAATTCTGAAAATAACCTTATTTTAATATATTTTTTAAAAAAATTATTATATGTAATAGTTGTCTTAATTAATATGAGTGAAATGAGTAAAAAATTATAAAGTTACATTGAAAATACAAAAATACAATCTTTGTGAAATACATAAAAATCTCAAAATAATAATTTTCGTGAAAACCGAAGAGTGTATGTTAGAATCTCATCCCATAGTAGACATTATTTGAGAAGTACCATCACTACACTGATTTTTTAAAAAATTAAAACATAACTTAATATAAACTATGATATAACTCTCACATGTACAAAATTTACATTTTAGTATACTGAACCCGATTGGATATCCAAACAACCTGAACGCGCATGTCTAAGTTTGGTGGTGAAACTTGAGCATCAGTTTGAAGTCCGAAGTGTCCACTAAGAAGAAATTAATGATTGACATAGTTTAGAAAAGAGTCTTAAAACCATTCAAATTGATAATGTCCCATATGAATTTAATATCTAGGAGTTGAACTATGGATTGACCACAGCTTGTATCTGCTCCAATGTCTTCCCCTTGGTTTCAGGCACCACGGCGATGACAAAGACAATGGCCAGCGCGTTGATCACCGCATAAATAATGAAAGTTCCTGCACCATTTTTTCCCCGTTTTCAAGGATTGCCTGGGGGAAAGTTCAGAGAAAAAATGAAAGGATATAATATAGTTTACCATAAGAGCTCCAAGACATGAGGAAGTTGAAAGTGTAAGAAACGGCCCATGCTCCAAACCAGTTCACTAGTGTCGCCATGCCTCCTGCTACTCCTTTTATATTTATGGGAAATATCTACAAGTTGTTGTATGGTAAGTAAGAAGATAAAGATCCTTCTCAAGTAGTTTCTTGCTAAGAATGTGATTTGTATTTACCTCAGACATGACAACCCACGGCATTGCTCCCATTCCAGCTGAAAACGATGCTATGTACACCTGCTCTCACCATTATATTGATCTTAACAATCTGTTTTGGGTTGGTGAAATCATTTGAAACTCAAATGACTAACCATTATACCAACAACAGCCAGGATAGGGACTGCTTTGTGTGCCATGTCGTGAACTTTGAGATAGAATGAGACCGCTGTTATCAAACAGCCTATCACTAACCCTGTTGCAGAAACCTGCCTCAAACCCCATGTTAGTTATAATCTTAATCATGCCTAACTCTTTTGAAGACCTTTTTTTTTACCAGTAGCAATGGTTTTCTTCCGGCTTTGTCAACTATTGGTGCATTAAGCGCAGTGATTACAACCTGGTTGTGAACAAACCAATAGTGAGATTAAGAACATAATCATTCTATGCAATAGATTCTTTCTCGTTACATAAATAAGATGGAACCTGAAGAACAGCATATATTATCATCCCAAGTCTTGTGGGGAAACCTGTCACACAAAGATGGCAGATTAAGATACAAGAAAGAAGGTGTATTTTAGTATAATTCAAGAAACTCTCTTAAGTTAAAGAACCTGCTTGTTCAAATATAGAGCTTGTGTAGAAACATATCCCGTTGATTCCTCCAAACTGCTGAAACACCATTAACCCGAATGCTATCTGCTCCAACAAAGCATGCACTTGGTTACTTACATATGCAACGTGAGCAAAAAAATAAAATGAAAATTTGATTTGCGTTGGTTATGGACTTATGGTGGTTACAAGGACAGAGCGTATGTATCTCCTCTGAAATAAATCCAGCGCCTTGGCTTTCGGAAGCCTTTCCAGAGTTTCGATATAATCCTGTCAAGATATGATATGTTTTCAAGATCAAGACATGGTTTCTTGATTCAGAAGAAAACAAATGCAAGTTTCAAAAAAAAAAACCTGAATCTCAGCTGCCTCCTCCGATATATCAGCCTTCTTCCCACGTAGCTTCCTCAGTGCAGCTTTAAACTCTGTATCACGGCCCATCTTTGCCTACAAGTATATGTATCATCCATTAAATTACCAAGAAAGTGATACATGAGCTTCCATGGTGGTGTGATTATTCTGATCTTACCAGCCATCTTGGAGACTCAGGGATACAAAAGAGGCCAAGAATGGAGACAGCACATGGGATGAGTCCTGAAGACAAGGTACCATTTTAGATAAACAAAATGATTCTGAGTTCAAGTGGAGTCTTATTTTAGAGTACCTAACCTATTAGTGCTAGGACTCTCCATGTCACCATTGTGCCTATGATGAAGGAAACCGATACTCCAGTGCAGATCAGAATCTGTGGCACAAGAGGTAAACATCCATTTCAGAGTTCTCACAAAATTAGTGAGACAAAAGATCTTTACCTGGTTTAGTGTTGTTAGAGCTCCTCTGAAGGTCTTAGGTGCAATTTCTGCTATAAAGATTGGTACCTACCATCAACATAAATCATTCACAGAGTGTTACTTTGTATACATAGATATTATGAGATATGAATTAAATCTAAGAGCTCTCACCACATAGGAGAATGCTCCCATTCCATAACCCGTTGCCAGTCTTCCGAGATCCAGAGCCACTACTCCCTTTGATAATGACACCATTTAACATATAGAGAGAGATACATTATGCAAAGTTTTGAGACTAGTATAGAGCATTTTGGTTTATGATCTTGAGTAAGAGACCTTGGCAAAGAAGATTGCTAGCCAACCGACGACACAAAATGCAGATGAAACTCTCATCGCCTGGATAAAATAAATCCACAAGTAGTAGTAAGTAGTCTCACAAAGGCAACTCTATTAGAAACTTTCAATTATTTTTTTCCTGACCCCTTTTCTTCCAATTACGTCAGCTATAGGCCCACTTGTGATAGCACCAATCATTGCACCAAAAGTCAGTAAAGAACCAAAGAGTGAAAACTGCAGAAACAGAGGTAGTGATTCAGCAAAACTTCAATGGCATGCAATGAATGATTCAGTTAAAAAAGAGTTTTGAGTATAACCTCAGCTATAGTCAGAGAAAGATCATTCCTAATAGCAGCCTGAGCTGGTGAGGAGTATCCTGCCTGCACCAAACCCCATTTTCAATATAACAACATTCATCAAAAGAGCCTAACAAAGCTTGGCTTTCCATGGATATATAAATTCACTTACACAAGAACCAAAAGCAAAAGAACCACAAACTGCAACAAACGTGCTAAGATAAACCATCCACGGCTGCTCCGGTTTCGATTCAGCCATAACCTTGTCCACCAATGGTTCCCTGACTTCTCTGCTACCATCACTTGCGTTTGACATCTTCATGATTATATATTTATATGTCTTCCTTCTGAGCTCTTTCGTCTCCACAACTACCTCAAAACTGCAAAGAGACGAAGCTTGAAGCAAGAGTTGAGTAAGAAGGCAGAAGAAAAGTACAAAGGAGCAAACTGGGAAAGCAGAGGACGAGAATAATAAAAGATGATAACTTTTTTATAGCTGATAGTGATTTTTTAGACAAGAAAGCTTTGTGGGGTTTATATTACAAAGAGATGAAAGCTCTGTTTTCGGCATTATATTTAGGGGGCAGATTAGTTTCCTATCCTCTATAGCTAATGACAACGTTGAGAGGGGATGAAACCAAATTGAGGTAAATATAAAACGAATATTCTGTATAAAAACATCATCTTTATGCTTTTGGTGAACTCACTGACAACACAACAAGTTGTATAAATAAAATTGAATACGGCAAATATAGTCACAAACATGCTAGTGGCAGTCGTGACGTGGATGTGATAGAGACAGACACGTGATGTCTTGTCCCTCTTGTCAAGCACTTGTTCTCAGACTCAGTTTCTGGGATTCCTTTGCATCCATCCAATAAGCCAATAAAAATCGCTGTTTTGAGTATAATTGGTTTAAACGCAGCAGTTACATATACGAGTGCAGAAGTTGCAAATGCGAGTAATAATAATGTACAGTGTTGTAATACACGTTTTTCAGATATACTTAACAAATTCTTCGTTTTTAAGTTGCAATTTAAAATTCTATTGTTTGAATATTAATTTCTTTTACTCCTATCTGTTAACAATCAAAAAAAAAAGAAAAACAATCAAGAGTCATCTTTGAATATGAAGAAAGCCTTGTGACGTGGCGGTCTAAAGCGCTCGATCATTGCTTCCATCCCAACTCTGCTGGTCGGTCGGAATAAAATAAAAAAATGTTTTCAAATTAAATGCGAAAAACCGGATCCTCCTCAACTAAAGATTCTCTCTTTGTAATCGAGATTGAACCCGACCCGGATCCGAATCTCTGCGATTGACACAACTTCGGTGCTTCTATTCGCAACTCCGTCAACAACAACAATTCTGCTTCTCTACCGGATCGGATCATCTAAAGGCCGTTCGTGAAATTCATCTTCCCTCGATTGTCGATTTTGTATGATTCTGCTGTCGGTGAAGCAATTCATCATTGCTTGTGGAGTTTTCCCTAATCGAGGAGCAATTATGGAATTGGGATTTTCTCGGGAGTGAAGGATGATCCAGAGAAGAGAGGATTGAATCATGTGGTTCTCTTTCTTAAGATCCAGAGATCGATTCTCCTTGGTCGAACTCAGGTTTTAATTCCTCAGTGTTTCTCTGTTTCCAATTGAGTCTAAGATCATCAATGGTGTCAGAGTCTTATGTCAATTCTGGTGTAAAAATTGTATCTTTTTAATCTCTTTGGAAGTAGAGTTAGCAGTTTACAGCTATTTGTTAGGGTTTACTTGGAAGTTTAATCTCTGATGATGGCTTGAATGGTGCCATTGACTATTGAAGTTCATCTTCCCCTGTTTCAGTTAGGGGTCAAAGGGCCTGTCTTGATCATAGGAGGATGACTTCTTTTCATTGAGATCTTAGTGTACAACAGTATTTGATTCTACCAGATGATGAAGCATAAGTGTTGAACGTTTGTTTTTTCTTTTCTTTTCTTGTAGGTATCTGACTGACCAGTTGACAAAAATTCAGATAGTTAACGAGACCAATACGGTCAGTGGCACATTTTAGCAATGTTTTACTTGGCATTATTGTTCTTTTTTTTCGTAAGGATTTGATCTTTGTAAATTGGTCTTCGTTTTTGAAGGATTTTGTTGTCGAGGCATTGAGATCAATCGCAGAGATATTAACTTATGGCGATCAGCATGACCCCTCATTCTTTGAGTGAGTGTTTTCTGCGAATTATCTGCCAACGCACTTGATGTCTTATGGGCAGATGCTAATATTATGAGAATTCTTGCAGATTTTTTATGGAGAAGCAAGTCATGGGAGAGTTTGTACGTATATTGAGGGTTAGCAAAACAGTTACAGTTTCTGTCCAGTTGTTGCAAACCATGAGTATTATGATCCAAAACCTCAGAAATGAACAAGCCATCTGTGAGTTCGTCAGATGCAGTATATTTGTCTTTGTTAAAATCTCATGACTATAGTCTATTTATGATCTTTTTTTTGAAACTCATTGCAGACTACTTGTTCAGTAACGAATATGTAAACTATTTGATAACATATACATTTGACTTCCAACATGAAGAGCTTCTTTCTTACTACATATCCTTCCTAAGGTACATTTTCTGATGTTATCTCGGTTTCAGGAAGTGCATATCGAATGTATCTGATAACTCTTTCGCTTTCTTTATATAGAGCTGTTAGTGGGAAACTCAACAAGCATACAATATCGTTACTTCTGAAGACTGAGAACGTGAGTATTCTTTAAGTTGCATTTTCCTTTTACTGTTGTATGATCTTTATGGGTATTTTCTTCTGCATATGTTAATTCTGCGTTTCTGCGTCTAGGATGTTGTAGTTTCTTTTCCCCTTTATGTCGAAGGCATACAATTTGCATTTCATGAAGAGAACATGATACGCACTGCCGTTCGTGCCCTGACTCTTAATGTATATCATGGTAAGTCATTTATAATAGTTCTTTGGATTTGTTTACTTGTATGATATAAATACCCAGAGCTTTAGCATCGTTCCTGATACCTTTAGTTTGTTTTTGCAGTTGGCGATGAATCTGTGAATGATTATGTAGTTAGTCAACCACACACCGAGTACTTTTCAAAATTAGTTTCGTTTTTCCAAAAGCAATGCATGGATTTAAGCGCAATGGTGTTGAACACGCTAAAGTAAGGTTCAGTGCCAATGGAAATAGCTTATAAAATTTATCATTTCTTTTCACAACCCCTGTTTTATCTATATACTTGTTTAGTTTGTGTTTGATCTTTGATAAATATTATTCTTTTGAAAGATTTTATTTTATCTTTGCTAAAGGAGCCCATCCCCAGAATCGGGTGGAAAACTGTTTTCTGCCGTTGATGGGATTGAGGACACCTTGTACTACTTTAGTGATGTTATCTCTGCTGGCATACCTGATATCGAGAGGCTTGTAACAGATCACATTTTGCAGCATCTAACTCTCTCACTTCTTCTCCCGTCTCTCTGCTCTGAGGCTGTAAATGTACAAACTATCACCTTTTCATCCTAATTTCCTTTTCAGCGCTGAATTATTTTCTTCCTGATGTGCTACTTTTGTAGAGTACCATTTCTTATTCCAGTAAAACATTGTGTTTTGTTGTTATTTCAGGATATATCAGTCGATCCTGTCACTTCTCTCTATCTGCTTTGCTGCATCCTTCGAATAGTTAAAATAAAAGATTTGGCAAATATCACCGCGGCTACTCTTTTCTGCCCTGTTAAGGCTTTCATTTCAAGTTCCCTAGTAAAACCTAATAGTAGCTTGGCTCCTGAACGCCCTAGATTTGGGAATGGGCATCCAGAAAATGGTGTTGCTGAGGAAGCAGATCAACAGTATTCAAGCACTGAAATCTTGAATGAGGATAAGGAATCCCACATTTGCAAAGAAAATACTACGAAAAGTACCTTCAACAATTCGCATATTACATTTAGGTAACATGTTAGCTAATAAAACCTGCATGAAGTTGAGATAGTTGCTTTTTACATTGCTTAAGCTGTGTATGATGATGTCTTAATATTTTTCTCTCTCTCTTAAGCTGGTGTTCTTTTGTTACTAGGGAGACTTTACTTCAATATATTTCTGAGGGGGATGATGTCCAAGCTCAGGGTTCCTTGTTTGTGCTAGCCACTTTGTTGCAGACAAAAGGTATTTGCAGTGGTGTTGTGTAGATTCTTCTTGCCTTTTCTGGTTTTGATGTTTTACATTCTCTTTCGATAGAACTTGAAGAGTCAGTGCTAGATGCTTTCGGCATTCTTCCTCAGCGTAAACAGCACAAAAAACTTTTACTGGTGAGTTTCTGCTATTATCCTTTATCTACTAAATTGTCAAGGAAAATTGTATCTGCATGGATCATCTACTATAAGCATAGCCCAAAAAATATCCTTTACTTCTTGGGCAGCCCATCTTTACCGTATTGAAAACTTAATTTGGTAGTTACTCTGACAGCAATCTTTGGTTGGGGAGGACTCTGGTGACGAACAACTATTTTCACCGAAAAACGGTTCTATGAGAGATGGCTTAAGTAGCGAACTTGATGTGTGTCTACGGAAGCTGGAGGTACGTCTCTGCATCTCTATAAATTTCTTCCCTTCCATCTCTTTGGCCTTGTCTTATACTGTGATTGACTTATTCATTCAAGTAACTTCAACAGGAGCAGTTTGGAGTATGCTGTTCATTACCTGGGGCCGCTATGTGCCCCCGTGTACATAGACATCAGGTAAACTATAAATTGTTGTAGTTGTTTGTTAGCCTTGCTTCTTCTGAAATTTCATCTGCTAAAGCTAGGTTGGTTTTCATCACAGTGCAAAAGTTATTGTCTTTGAATTTTTTTTTTTTTTAATAAATGTGGTGTAGGTGGTGGATGCATTGGTCAGTCTTCTCTGCCGTGAAAACATATCTGCAGAAACATTATGGGATGGGGGCTGGCTTTTACGCCAATTGCTTCCTTATAGCGAGGCCGAATTTAATCGTAAACATCTCAAGATACTGAATGTATGTTTCTTCTGTTTGATACTGTTTTTGTCTCCCTCCTTACTACTTACCAATTCCCTTCTGATATCAGGATTCATATGAGAAATGCAAAAATGCACTAAACCAGGAGATCAAAGGTACATGGCCTGATCTACTCATCAGGGTACTGCTTGATGAGTGGAAAAAGTGCAAAAAAGGCAAGTAAATTAGCAAAATGTTGGATATGTTAGATTTTTGATAGTACGAGTGTATTCAACGAATCTAATACCTTCTATCTTCTGACAGTGATCGAAGCTCCATCCCCTCAAAAAGAGCCTAAATCTGTTATTCTCCAGCTGGATAGATCCGCTTGTAATGGTAGAATATTTGTTTTACATTTTGCGCGGCTAACTGATAATAAATGTGTATGCATACCATTAACAACTGATTGTTTTACAGATAACACTGTTAGCGAATCATCATTCACAGCAGGTGAAAAATTGTGCGAGGTGGTAAAGGTTCGTCCATTGTGTTCCCTTTATCAGCGCTTGTCTTTAATGAATATGCTACAGACATCTGATAGTCGAGCCTTCACTCAGGTTTTTGTGCTGCTTCATCAACTCAAGATCTTCTCGCTTGGTAGGCCCTTGCCAGATCAGCCTCCTATCCATCCTCCTGCCGACAGATCTGAAACGTCTCGTGCCACAACTGCTGGTTTGGATCTCACAGTCCCCAAACCTGGCACCGAAGTGAAGCTAGGTTAGTACGTGATGCTCTTATGCTTGCTTTGGTACTACTACATCTACCAAACCCACAACATGTCCATGATCGATTCTCATGTCTTAGTTTGATTGATTTCTATATCTATAATTAGTCTAATCTTTGAAAATTCCCGGTGCAGTTGATGCTGTACCCTGTAGGATTGCTTTTGAAAGAGGCAAAGAGCGCAATTTCTCGTTTCTAGCATTATCATCTGGTGTGTCTGGGTGGATTGTCCTTGCTGAAGAATCACTTTTGAAACCAGATCATGGAACCGTGCGTGTTACCGCACCTTTAGCCGGCTGCAATGTACGTACTCACCTTCATTGTCTTCCTCTTTTAACGAAAGTGATTGTAAGTTTCACACACAGTGATGTTTATAATCATGACATTGGCATCTTCTGTTTTGTTTTCAGCCTCGAATAGATGAAAAGCACCCAAAATGGCTACACTTGAGAATCCGACCATCGAGGTTACCTTTCTTGGATCCAACAAAGAGAGGAGTCTATGAGAAGCTCAAGTCCAAAGGCCTAGTAGACGGGAGATGGACATTAGCATTCAGAGACGAAGACTCCTGTCACGATGCTTGCTCAATGGTTGTAGATGAGATCGATCTACAATGCAGCGAGGTTGAAAGAAGGTTAAAGCCATTGTTTGACCTTGACAGAAACCAGCAAGATCAATCAAACATTACTTCAGCTGCCTTCTCTTCATCAACTTCGTCCGGCTGATGTCATTTTGCATCGCATTCATAAATGAATATATGTATGGGCATTTAAAATGCACTCTTAGAGCAGCTTCAATGATTCTTTCATATCTCTGCATTTTTTTTTTTTTTGTTTATTTTTCTTTTTCTTCTTTGGAATGTCTTTAATGTAATATCACTGTATATTTGAACCAAATTTGTCATAATTAATTATAAGTTTTTGTTTTCACTTGTGTTCATCTTTCATGTATGTCGTTAGTGTTTGGTTGTCTTTTAATTGTTTGGATGCCCCTGACATGGAGAGAATCCAGATGAATTTGAAGAGGCTTTCTCTTACCGATATCGTCATTGATATCAACAGAGTGCTTTTTTTTTTTTGGTTTACATGCATTACCTCTGTCTGACTCTGCAAGTGTCATCTTCACCTGTTAAAACTTTTGCAGATGTGAAGAACAAGAGGGAGAAGAGTTCACGGGGGTAGGAAGACAGAAGAGAAGAGCTGCTCTCAATGACTTTGATAGGTTCAAGATCATGTTGGCCAAAATCAAGGTCGTGCCCATCTCTGTTTACTGCAATGAATGGTCCCTTGTCTGCCATGTTTATACTCGGAAGTTAGGTAGATAGATGTCAAACCTCAAAACTAGTTACATGTTTCTAATGCTAATGCTAAACACAGTTATTTACCTGTCTTACTTAATCACTCTATTCAATGGAATTTCAGGTGTTGTAATTTGCAGTGGGCGGGTGTTGTGAGGCAGGAGCTTGCAAAGCTCAAGAAAGAGATCACCGCTTGATGTTTTTCAAGAAGATCCGCCGACATCAGATTTATCTTTGGTACAAGTTTGAACAGTTTTGCAAATGATAGTTCAGAACTTGAAACCTTTTTGATGAAGGCATTTATTCCCCTCTTTTTAAATTTGTTATCTGAATTAGAAGAAAACAAAGTGAGTATTAGGTAGAAACTATAAACTGATAGCAGAAACTGTAGAGCATTCTTAGTTCACAAAACGCAACAAGAATTAAAATTCTAAGGAAGATGTTTATTTACTGGTAACATACCACTTTGCATCTGCCTTGTCTGAAACAGATGCTGGTGTGGCTTTGGTCTCACCAAGCTTTTATCTTCTTGCTACCCCTTGGTCTTGCAATAGGAGCATTCATGGCTGCCATTCTCTTCTTGTACTTTTGGCGTAGAAAAACATTGGAGACCCACAGGTCACTCCAATCTTTTGTTTTATCCTCCTTGTCTTTTTTGTTTTTGCCACCATATGTTGTATCTTCCTTGACAAGGTGAGTCCATTTAGTTCCTCCACTGCGACCAAAGTGCTTCACCTGCATGACTTCCCGCAGAACCGACTTGTCCAGCCTATCTACACCCGTTGGAGCAGAGTAGTCGCGCTGCAATATACCATCGGTTTCATCAGATCCTTGCTCTTGGAAGTAGGCACCCTTGTGGTAGTATCTTTGCATAAACTTCCACTTCTTTTTAGGTTTCGCTGATGATAATGATGAAGGCTTCGGATTATCCCTCTCCCAGTCCTTCCTCTCCTGCTCTGTCATGTTCCTCAACTTGTATACTTCTTCCTTCTCTTTAGACATAGCTTCCCTTGCATCTTTGTCCTTCTTGATCCTACCGAGTTCCCTTGCGTTCCAAGTTTCGTACTCTTCAGCTTCATTGGTTTCATCATCAGTTTCCACATCTCCAAGATTTGCTTCTTCCAGTAACACGTTCTTGCGTCTCTCTTTGTCTTTTCTAATTTCTTCAACCACTATTTGCTTAGTCTCAATCTTCCTCATCTCCAGTTTCTTCTTGGCTAGTTCCTCAAGAGCTTCTTCTTCAGCCTCCATCCTCTCACGTTCTGCTATTGTATCCCTCTCAGGTTTCGGTACAAAGACAGGCTTCATCATGTTGATACCAAACATCTCTTCTTCTGAATAAGTCTCGTACTCTGACTCTTCCTCATCCTCTTGTACCTCTTCTTCTTCTTCATCTTCTATAGGAAGTAGATCAGCCTCCTCTCGAGTTCTTTTAAGATTCTTTTCTCGGATTCTGCTTCTTCTGTCTTCCAGAGCATCTACATCTTCATCTTCTTCCTCGTTTATAGTCTCTTGCTTCCTCAATTCTTCTTCTTCTGTAGATACAACCTCAGCCGCCTGTCTAACTCGCCGATAATCTGCTCTAACTTGTTCACGTCTTTCAGTTCTTGTGGTCTGATCTAAACGGCGCAGCCTTGGATCATCATCCTTATTCCTCTCCAAATCATCAACCTTCTTCTTGCGCATCCCAACATGATCATGTTCATCATCATCATGATCTTCTTCAGCTTCCTTGGCCCACTTGGGAGCTTTTCCAGGCCAATATCTTCCCACTTTAGTCTGACCAATCCCACCTTGTAGATTTGCCCTAGTCGCAAGTGTAGCATCGCTAACTCCTGCTGTGACCGACATCTTTGCAACTTGAGACTTGTACAATCAAACTCAGTTTTATGTCTTTACTTTGACAGATTCACAATGACAGAAACTCAGTTTATATGACAGAAACGTTGCCAACGAAAACCCTAAAGAAGGATGTCTCGATACTGGTAGAAATCTTAAATTTCATCATGATAAAAAAGATTGTTGAAAAGGTAATTTAACTAATTAATTCCTATTTTCTTATTGGATATTGAACGTGATTTCCTTTTCCAAGGGTTACGTTTTTTCCTTTTTAAATTTTTTTTTATACTTACAGATAAATACAATAGTTGATTGTTCTGAAAAAGGATAAATACTAGATTTCTTGTGGGGCAAGGAACCTTTCCTTTTCTCTAACTATAGGGTTTAGGAATTTTCTGTATTATTGTTAATATATAAAGTCAAAGTAAAATCTCATGTATTTGCTACAAAATTTTCTTTGGTCCAAAACGTAACCCTAAACATCAAGAGGATGAATGATCCAATCTACGTTAGTTCAAGTAGTGATGATGAAGATGAAGTTCAAGAGCCCAATAGCCAACAACAACATGTGACGACCACCATCGTTAATGATGAGAGACGTATCTATCAAGCTGCGTTACTAGATTTGAATCAACCCAAAACCGAAAAAGACTTACCTCATGGTGTTCTTTCAGTTCCTCTTATGAGGCATCAGAAGATTGCATTGGAATGGATGAGTCAGAAAGAAAGAAGATTTAATAATTGTTTGGGAGGGATACTAGCAGATGATCAAGGACTTGGTAAAACAATCTCAACCATTGCTTTGATCTTATTAAAAAAGTTGAAGTCACAATCAAAGCCTGCAAAGCGAAGAAGTAGAAGATCTGGTGGTACATTAGTTGTTTGTCCAGCAAGTGTTGTGAAACAATGGGCTAAAGAGCTTGATGACAAGGTTTCTCTTCAACATAAGCTCTCTGTTTTAGTCTACCATGGTTCTAAAAGAACCAACGATCCTGTTGAGTTGGCAAAGTACGATGTTGTCGTGACAACTTACGCGCTTGTTACAAACGAAATTCCTCAGCATGATTCTAAAGAAAAAATTCGAAGAAGATACTTTGGACCACTAGGAAGAGTTAAGTGGTCGAGAGTGGTTTTAGATGAAGCTCAGATAATAAAGAACTATGAAACACAAGTTGCAAGAGCTTGTTCTTGTCTTAAGGCCAAAAGGAGATGGTGTTTGTCTGGAACACCGATACAGAACGAAGTCATGGATCTTTTCAGCTACTTTAAGTTTCTTCGATATCATCCTTACGCTGACCTCAGCTCATTTTTCCAAAGAATCATGGTTCCAATCACAAACAATCGTCTCAGAGGTTACAAGAAGCTTCAAGCTATTCTAAGAGCTATATTGCTTCGCCGTACCAAAGGAACATTGCTTGATGGTCAACCTATACTCCATCTACCTCCAAAGATTATTAATCTGACTAAGGCTGAGTTTTCTCCAGAGGAGTCTGCTTTCTACAAAGGGCTTGAAACAACTTCACAATCAGAGTTCAAGGCCTATGCTGATGCAGGGACTGTGCACACAAACTACGCTTATATTCGAGTGATGCTTTTGAGACTACGCCAAGCTTGTGACCATCCACAACTTGTTAAAACATCAAAGGAATCATATGAAGGAGAACATCTACTTCTGAAACAAAGCGACTTCACGTCAACGAAAATCAAAGCCATGATGGAGACTCTTGAGTCGCTTGGAAAGCAAGTCAAGACCTTAGTGTTTTCTCAGTGGACTGGTATGCTTGATTTGGTTGAGCATAGCTTTGTTAGAAACGGTGTAACGTTCAGAAGACTAGACGGAACAATGTCTCTAGTAACAAGAGACAAAGCTGTGAAAGAGTTCAACAATGATCCAAGTGTGCAAGTGATGCTAATGTCACTTAAAGCTGGAAACCTAGGATTGAATATGGTATCTGCAAGTCATGTGATAATATTGGATCTTTGGTGGAATCCAACAACAGAAGATCAAGCTATTGATAGAGCTCATAGAATTGGACAGACTCAGGCTGTTTCAGTGACTCGTATAACTATCAATGACACTGTTGAGGATAGGATTTTGGCTCTTCAGAAAGAGAAAAGGGTAGTGGTTGCTTCTGCATTGGGTGAAGATCCTGGTGAACTATCTGCGACTAGACTAACAGAACAAGATCTTGGATATTTGTTTTTTGGTGTAATGCAAGATTTATGATCAACAATATCAATAAAACTTTAGCTATTTTTTAAGTCATGTGATGAATATAATTATGCTACTTTCACATCTTTGTTAGTGGTTTTCTATGAAACTTTTTGCTATTTTGATCAGGAATATATCTATAAAATTTAGCTATTTTAAAGTCACGTTATGAGTGTTATTTGATGCTACTTTCATATCTTCGATCTCCAGTGAATACAAAAGATATATTCACTACTCCTTTCAGGGGCTAACAAAAACACCTGAACATAATCAAATCTTTTATAAAGCATCTTAATATCATGCTGTTTTCGCAAGGGGTTACAAAACTCATTTGCATGGAATGCTCATAACAAATAAGAGTTAATGTGAGTTATCCTTTGTTTTTTTTTTTTTTTTTTTTTTTTGGACTAACAAACTTGCATTTCTCAAAAGAGTTTTACACTCCAGCAGAGGAGTTCATTACAGATAAAGCAAGAGCTGCCTTTGCCAAAGCATCAGCTTCAACATTGAAGTTTCGAGAAATAAAACTAAAGGAAATAACATCAAAGAAGGGGATAAAGTGGTAGATATCAAACATGATACCGAACAGTTCAGGTTGAAACCCTCTCGTCTTTAACAGGTTGACCAGAGATAAGGAATCGGATAGAACCGCCAGGGATTGGACGTTTGAATAAACGGCTAAAGATGATCTTTAAGAATGATCTTTTGTCTTATTGTTGCTTGTCTTGCAAGTCTAGTCGTCTACGAGATGCTTAAACCAAACGACTTGTTTTAGTTAAAGGCCACACAACATTTGAATCTTTTCTTGCTATAGATGACACCAATTCATTGTTTATATAGTAGTACTGCTGTCAACCCGTCACGCTCTCTTGTAAGAAGTACTGACCAGGTCAAATGCTATTGTTTCTCCAATCGTCTGATCCATGTTAAACCGTGGAATGAGGATAGAATATAAA
Organism: Sinapis alba; assembly: GCA_012274485.2. NCBI lineage: Eukaryota > Viridiplantae > Streptophyta > Magnoliopsida > Brassicales > Brassicaceae > Sinapis > Sinapis alba. Next base: position 133,301 of record MU105555.1, on the reverse strand, counting down.
TATCTTCTTTTTTTAATGTCACTTGCAGTTTCATATACTATCCACATACTTAGTTTGAAACTTTCATTGTCAACTAATTGTAAGAACTATCTCTAATTAGGGCTTTAAACAATTAGCCCACTTGAAAATTTGTCAACTGGCAAAAAGACCACGAGAAGTCGTCTCTCTTATTATTAGCAGAAAAAATACTCCACGAATATCCAAACTTGCCCCTATTGACTTGAACATTTGTTATTTTAATTATAGAAATTGATTTGCTAGAGATAGTGCTTCACCATCAGCCAACATGGCTTTACAATAGTCTTTACAATAAAAGTATAGAATAATGAAGCAAGATTTGTATAAGTATTGCAGAAAGAGGCTGGTATTGAACTTCAAGAGCATTTTGTCACTAAATGGGGCTTCCATTGATTTCATTCACAAGCTTCTTTGCTCTTCTTGTTCTTCTTGTTCATTCTCAAGACCAGTCAGGTACGCAAAGTCTTGCAGAATCAAATAATATGGCTGAGTTTTCCAGGATTTAAATCTCTATGTATGTGTGTGTGTGTTTATTACAGGTTTTGTCAGTATAGACTGTGGTATACCGGTTGATTCAAGTTACAACGATGAAACAACAGACATCAAGTACGTTTCAGATGAAGCATATGTCGAGTCTGGAACAATTCATAGCATAGATACTCAGTTTCAGACAAGTTCTCTTGAGAAGCAGTTTCAAAACGTTAGGAGCTTCCCTGACGGCAAGAGAAACTGTTACGATGTTCAGCCCCCAAGGGGGAAAGGCTTCAAGTATTTGATCAGAACACGTTTCATGTATGGTAACTATGATACTCTAGGAAAATCACCCGAGTTCGATCTTTATCTTGGGGTCAATCTATGGGATTCTGTTAAAATAGATAATGCAACAATGATAATTACCAAAGAGATCATCCACACTCTTCGTTCAGACCATGTTCATGTGTGTCTTGTTGATAAAAGCAAAGGAACACCATTCTTGTCTGTGTTAGAACTCAGGCTCCTAAAGAGTGATACATACGAGACTCCTTATGATTCTATGATGCTGAACAAAAGATGGGATCTTGGGGGACTTGGTAATCTTCCCGTCAGGTGAAAAAATGAATTACTTTTTTTTTCTTCTGTATCTTTGGGATGTGTTTTGTTTGTCATTCTTCTTAAAATTTTATAGTAATATAATATATAATAAAAACCTATAAATTAACTAATAATGTCAAAATATGATAATTTATAAATTTATAGATTTATTGATTTATAGAGATTTTTATTTTTTATTACATATTAAAATATTTTAGTTATTTTTTTGAAACAATATAAAATATTGATTAAAATTTATGTAATTGAATTTCACCTACTTGTATTACATTATTTGATATAGATTTATATATCTTGAATATGTATCATGGAATACAAAAGCGATTTTATATAATTAGATAAAATAATATTAAAATAAAATAAAATTATAGATCAATTTATCATGAAGGATACATAAACAATAAAATATTTTGTTTATATAAATATATATATGTACTAATTTGTAATCTAAAACTTCTATATATTTATGACTTATTCTTGGGTTCACCCCCTAGGGTGAACCTATAGGTTCACCACTTAAATGATAACCAATAAAAAATTGCCACGTCATATTATATTTAGAAAAATATTAATTGCTAAAAACAATATGAATTGTTAAATATTAGTTTTATTTATAAACTCCAAACTTTATAGCTCAAATTCTAAAAACTAAATTCTAAATCCTAAATTTAACAACACTAAACCCTAAAAACTAAACCCTAACCCCTAAATCATAGAGGGTGAACCCTAGGGCTTAGGATCAACCCAAGGTTTAGTGTTGTTAAATTTAGGGTTTAGATTAATCATAAACCCTTGGGTTGATCCTAAGCCCTAGGGTTTACCCTCTATGATTTGGGGTTTAGGGTTTAGTTTTTAGGTTTTAGTGTTTTTAAATTTAGGGTTTAGAATTTAATTTTTAGAATTTTAGTTATAAAGTTTGGAGTTTATAAATAAAACTAATATTTCGCAATTAATATTTTCTTTTTAGCAATTAATATTTTTCTAAACATAATATGATATGACAGTTTTTTATTGGTTATCATTTAAGTGGTGAACCTATAGGTTCACCCTAGGGGTGAACCCAAGAATAAGTCTATATTTATCTAATTTTGTCCAATTATATTATATTTTATATTGACGAATTTGAAACCTAGATATTTATTAAACTGAGTATTGATTTATAGTATCTATACTGCAGGTACAAAGATGACGTTTTTGACCGGATATGGATACCTCTAAGGTTTCCAAAGTATACAATCTTCAACGCATCCCTCATAATAGACTCGAACAACAACAATGGATTCCAACCCGCTCGCTCTGTCATGAACACTGCAACTTCACCTGAGGATTCAAACCAAGACATAATCCTTTATTGGGAACCAGAGGTTCCTACTTGGAAGTACTACGTGTATATGCATTTTGCTGAAGTTGTGGAACTTCCAAGTAACGAGACCAGAGAGTTCACAGTGCTTCTTAACGAGAAGTCAATCAACATGACCTCTTTTAGCCCTCGCTACTTGTATACAGACACGCTTTTCGCTCAGAACCCTGTGAGCGGTCCAAGACTCGAGTTTCTTCTTAGACGTACAGCTAAATCTACACTTCCACCTATCATTAACGCCATTGAAACATATCGAGTTAATGAGTTTCTTCAGTCACCTACTGACCAACAAGATGGTATGGTTTTCTTTTCTGAAAAAAGAATCTTATCCCTTTTCATTATTAACTTTATACTTATTCATGTTTGGTTTGACTTCTAGCTCAAGCAATTATGATTATAAAGTCAAAGTATGGAGTGAAGAAGAACTGGCTTGGAGATCCATGTGCTCCAGTAAACTATCCTTGGAACGATATCAATTGCAGCTACGTTAATAACGAGCCTCCTAGAATCATTTCTGTGTATGTATTTCAACGTATCATTTATATATTATGTTTTTCCTCTCCCTCTCTCTTTATGTTCTCACCGCAAGAGTTGTGTGATCTGCAGGAACTTATCCTTCAGTGGCTTGACTGGCCAGATTGATCCAGCCTTCTCCAACCTTACCTCATTACAGAAGCTGTCTGTAATTTTGATTCGATCCATAAATTTTTGTATACATATATAGTTTTGGAATCTTTAATTGATACAACAAAATAAATCTCATTTCAGGGACTTATCAAACAACAGTTTAACAGGAAAAGTACCTGATTCCCTTGGAAATCTACATAACTTGACAGAGTTGTAAGTCATGCTAACTGGAATTCTAGATGTTGATATGCCTTGAATCTTGAATTTGGTTAGCTTTATGGTTATTGAACAGGCATACTCTTTATATATATATATATCTTGTGTTCTTCTAACTTAATGTATTTAAAAATATACTTTATTAATAGAATAATAGTTATGTTTGATATTTGCTTGTGGACATAGTCAGTTCGTGAACCACATTAAATCTTATTCATATGTTTCCGCATTATCTTCTCTTATAACACTAGTTTGCATAATGGTTATAATAACCTGGATAATTTATATTGATTTCACATATATGTCTGCAGAAACTTGGAAGGAAACAAGTTAGTGGGTGCTCTTCCGGCGAAACTACTGGAAAGATCAAAGAACAAGTCCCTTGTGCTAAGGTTGGTTCATGATTATATTTGGCTTTTAAAAACAATGCAGATGCTCTGCAGTTGTTTAGTTTAACCAATTCTGTTTATGTTTTTGCCTTGGGTTCACGTTTTCATAATATCTCTGCAATTTAATCGTTAGAGTTGGCGGGAACCCGGACCTCTGCGTGTCTGCTTCATGTCAAAATACGAATGAGCCGACAAAGAAGAATGTATACATCATTCCCCTAGTAGGATCTGTAGCCGGAGTCTTTGGTCTTGTAATAGCGATAGCTCTGTTCTTGATGTACAAGAGGCGACATCGAAGCGGTAAGAACATCAAGAAACTATTTAAATTACCTTTAAATTAATCATTCTTTAGTTTTTAGGATTCCTTCTGATAAAAACTTATCATGATATATTTACAGGCGGCTCTAATGGTGTTAAGACTGGGCCATTGGATACAACAAAACGATACTACAAATACTCAGAAGTTGTGAAAATTACAAACAACTTTGAGAGAGTACTTGGGCAAGGAGGTTTTGGAAAAGTATACCATGGTTTCCTAAATGAAGAGCAAGTCGCTGTCAAGATTCTGTCTGAATCATCGGCTCAAGGGTACAAAGAGTTCAGAGCAGAGGTTAGTCTCTTGTATACTCTAAAAAAAGGTTCAGTCATTATAGTATGAGTGAGTTATTGAGTATGCATCCTCTTGTTTATCACCAGGTTGAACTTCTCCTGAGAGTTCATCACAAGAACCTAACCGCACTTATTGGATACTGCAACGAAGGCAAGAACATGGCGCTTATATACGAGTTCATGGCTAATGGAACCTTAGGAGAATATTTGTCAGGTAAGTCTCTCTTTTACTTACTTTTGGCTACTGGTATTTTGCTGCTCTAGGCAGAGGAAACTAAACTAACCTTTTGGTTACTCTCTTAATAAAGGGAAAAAATCTTATGTCTTGAGCTGGGAGGAGAGGCTGCAAATATCATTAGATTCTGCACAAGGTTTTAAATGATCTTGAAAACTCAATAACAGAATAAGAAAAGGGAAAATCAAATGATATTAACGTAAGTCTTGTGTTTTCTCAGGGCTTGAGTACCTTCACAATGGCTGCAAGCCTCCCATTGTACAAAGAGATGTAAAGCCGGCTAATATACTAATCAACGAGAAGCTGCAGGCCAAGATTGCTGACTTTGGGTTATCTAGAAGTGTTGCATTGGACGGTACTAACCAGGATACAACTGCAGTTGCTGGAACTATTGGTTATCTTGATCCTGAGTAAGTAAACATCTTCTTCTGTTATATTCTATTATTAGCTGTTATGGTTTCTAAGACATTCTTTTTTTGCAAAATGAAGGTACCAATCGATGCAACAGTTAAGTGAGAAGAGTGATGTTTACAGCTTCGGGGTGGTTCTTTTAGAGGTTGTGACAGGCCAGCCGGTGATTTTACGTTCAAGAATTACAGCAGAGAACACACACATTACCGACCGTGTAGAGTTGCTTCTGTCCACAGGAGATATCAAAGGCATTGTGGATCCAAAGCTAGAAGAGAGGTTTGATGCTGGTTCGGCTTGGAAGATCATTGAAGTAGCATTGGCTTGTGCATCTCGTAGCTCTAAAAATAGACCTACCATGAGTCAGGTGGTTGCTGAACTAAAAGAGAGTGTGAGCAGAGCAAGAGATGGTGGAGGTTCCGGCGCCAGTAGTGTTACAGGACCGGCGATGACGGCTGTTGACTCAGGAATGTTTCCTCAGGCGAGGTAGATGATTGTTGAATCCATCTAGTTTTTAACTACCAGAAACTGGAAAGTTCTGTTTGGTGTGGAGTGGGATTATAAAGAAGAAGAACAAGGTTGGGTTGTCTTTTTGTAAGATACTTGTACAAGAAGTTTCGTGTTTAAAAGTCTTTTATCATTTTGTCAGTTTGATCAATCAGAGAAAGGATTGATCATATGTTTAGTTTGCTTACTAGATTATTGCTTTCACCCTAACTATATCTACAGATCTACTGTTGTATTGACAAGCGTACAGAAAAAGAATAGAGAGTCAAAAAAGTACACTTTACCACAAGTTCAACAATACATAGATAAGATTGGTGTCACCAAATTATACAATGTTTTCTGTCTCACCTCAAATTCAGTTGATCGTACATGGCATACATAATGCAGTTTATGTACTTTTGGAGTGGTTAACATGTTTTCTCAGTTGTGATCTCACCTAAATCGAGTCCATGCTAATGGTTATGTTCTTCACGTCGTTGGAACCGAAGCCATTGAAACATTCATTGAATATATGGCCAAGACTAATAGAAACAACGATTCTTTAACCTTTAATAATTTAGTTAGGTGAACTGGTATGACATGCCTTGTCGTTGACGTACATTTTAAATATTCAGAAAAATCCATTTTACCTAATCACTTCGTCTTGCTTATTAGTTTATGATCGATCTTATCAATAAAAAGTATATTTAAATATCAGACAACATGAATGTAGATTACTCTCAAACAAGAAAGACTTGTTGGTTATGAGAAATTGGTGGCTTGCTTCCAATTTCTTCTGTTGTACCAAACCTGACGTACGTCGTTAATTCTTTGTTGATGTAACGAATGCCCTCAACTAATAAACGCGTTAATAGTCAGGTTTGAGTTAACTCTTCGGAGTATGTGTTCAGCAACTCCATCGTCGTTGTTCCTGGAAGACCTTACCGTGAAACCCATTGTCCAAGCACTTCCAGCACCGTGAGCTTTCTTTCTTTCTTTTTTCCTCGTTTTTTTTTTGGGAACATATGTTTATGTATATTAACTCTTAAATTTCTGGGGGTTATAGATCACTGTTTCACTTTCTATGTTATAACACTTAGCAAAAATAACACATTTCTATGTTATAAATATTATCCTGAACTCTTTTTCTTTCTGCTTATAATTGTCAGAAGCAATACAAATATTCCCTCAGATCTACTACGAGAGATACTGTCCCGCCTCGGACTTAAAGCCAACATACATGCTTCTCTTGTCTGCAAGACATGGTTTGAAGCAGCTGTTTCCGTCAGAAAGTTACAGCCACGTCCTTGGCTTTTCTATCCACTAAAAGGAGAATCAAACGGAGACTACATTCTTTTAGATAGGCTACGTTCTCAGGCATACAAGCTTAATTTTCCAGATTTAAAGGGCCATGGCTTCTCTTGTTCTAAGGATGGTTGGTTGCTTGTGTCGACAAACTTCCCTTCTTACTTGGTATTTTTCTTTAACCCGTTTACTCAAGAGTACATATACTTACCCGAGGCTGCACCTACATCAGGCTATTGCTTAACTTTCTCATCCGCTCCTACATCAAGTAGTTGTTTGGTGATCTCTCTTAACGATAGAAGTATCTGCTCACATATTGAGATTGCTACTTGGAGACCTGGCGAAACCCTATGGACCACTCATCGTTTTGAGAACTTGTTACCTGGTCGTAGATGGAAGAGTTGTGTCTTCTCAAATGGTGTGTTATATTGTCTTACTACTTTCAGCAACATTGGGATTTTCGACCCGGCTAGAGCAACCTGGAGTATTCTTCCAGTGGAACCCTGTCCAGCCTTTTTTCAAGTAGATTTAGGTAGGCGAGTGTTGATGACTGAGCATGAAGGAGATATATTTGTTATGCTTACAAGCGGCAACAAGAACCCATTGATGTTTAAACTAAACCTTAAACGCAATGCGTGGGAAGAGAAGAGAGAGCTTGGTGGCTTGACAGTCTTTGCAAGCCACCCTACCTCTCTTACAAGAGCTGGTCTCTCGGTGGAGGAGAGGAACAGAATATACCCATCACATAATGGGCACCTTGGCGTGTACTATTCCCTTGGTGATGGTTTAATTAGCTCTCGTCTTCCTTCCAGCAACTATTTGTCTAACCGCATTGCTTGGGTTGATCCTCCCCATAACAATTTTAATTTGTGACCTTTTTACGTTTTGTTTGATTAAAAAAAAAATTATTTAAGGTTTTATTAAAAAGAAAAGTCTTTATTGTTAGCATGATTGAGTTAAGTTGCAACTCTGGTGGTGTACACTCTAACTTGGATACTTTACTAAAATTTAACTTGATCAAAAAAAAAAAAAAAAGTGTTTCAATCTGATTGCAAATCTATTATAGACTTTGTATGTTAATCAAATTGATTGTTTGTTCTCTTTCTTGCTTTAACTTTGCACTAGCAGTATAAGAAGCGACAAAGAAGTGAGTATAAACAAAAACAATAAACGAAAACATTCAACATGATTTGTCTTGTAGAGCATCTATGCCAATGATCACTTTACAGGTCAGAGGCTGGATCAATCTGTTCAGTCAATCCACTAAAAGATAAGTTCCTGCAAATAAAACGAAAAACAGAGACGTGGTTGTCAGAACAGAGCAGAACAAACAGAACATGCGAAACAGAACATGGCAGAGCAAAACAGAACATAACAGAGAAATACAGAGCAAAACAGAACACAACAGAGCAGAATGACTTACAGAGAAATGACTCATAGGTTTAGTAATGTTGTCACTATGGATACAATCAAGACTTTCCCAAGAATAATCCACATGGATCTCTTTGCCCGTTTTTTTCTTCATTCTGTACTTATCCTTGATCTCCGTCATGGCATCGACTAAACACATAATATATGTATACAAAAGGTTGGTTAATGAATTTACCATCCTCTTGATCAGTTGATAACTGAAAGAACTCATTAACTTGATATATTTCCAAGGCCTAATGATCGGTGGAAGCATCTCAGCAGAAGTTTGTACGAAGAGAAAACTCATGTATGGTCTGGTTACTGGATCTGGTTTGAAAACTGTATCCGTATACGAGTAGCTTGGCCTGAACTTTTCAGCGAGTGTTGTGTCATTGTTGTAATAAACTGTGAATTCACAATCAACAACTGTTTCACCAAGTTCTCTGTTAAATTCACACAATATGAACACTTATCAGCTGAGTAAGAACGTATCATTACCCTTTTCCCTTCAGTTCGATTGAGAGAGATGAAACGTTAAAGACGCAGAAGAACCAAACATATCTCATGTAAAGAGAAAACGCTTGCAAGTACATTGAGATAAACTAAACGGCGACGTATGTGGCATTAATGCGTTGAGTTTAAATACGGCAGAGTATTGGATATGCGAAGTTGTTTATTTCCTCCCACATCGCTGGTTTTACAGAGAAGTCATACTGTTTATATAAGGAAGAGAAGAACGTATAGGTCACGACCTTACTTGAACAGGATCTGTTCTATAGGCTCGTACCTCTGTATCCTTGGTTTCTAAGGAGACAGGCCCTCAAACCTGGTTGATGAATCATGGCCGTGCGATTTGAGTGTGATTAACGGCTGCAATTTCTCCTTGGAGTCTTTGTGCTGTAGAGGATCGCTACCTGGTTAGGTCTGACCTCTCCAGGGTGGTCGCACGGTTGTCTGACAGGTCCCTTTTTTTTTGGTTCTTTTATGCCCTCTCAACTCAACCCAGCTGCAAGAGTTTTGTGAAGGAAATTATACGCTCATGTTCTGCAAAGTATAACATCTGAAGAATTAAAAGAGTAAAGGCTTATCCATGAAAGAGAACTTAAAATTGTCGTTACAAGTTAGTGGATTGACCTTTGATTATTTTCTCATGGATTTCGCTGCTCTTTACGATTGAAGGTAATGGGAGCTTGCACGTTAGTCTAATGAAGCTGGTTTAATATTAAATCAACATTCAATACCAAAATTCAAATTTTCATTTTGTCAAACATAGCATCTTTTGTGATTAGGTTCATGATTCAAGTACTTGGAATAGAGGCAGAGCCATGTCAACGCTTCTCACTTTGATAAACTATCTCCGTTTATTCCATAGTGGAGATTAGATTTATGGTTACTCTGACTTTGAAAACTGAACTAATCTTGTTAGGTCTTAACAAGCCAAACAATGATATCACTATGTAGATTCTTTTATCATGCCAGACAACAAAAAGACCAGAAGCAAGTATATAGACACCGAGGGTATTAGTCATAAACAGAGGACAACAAAGTTTAAGATCATAACCAAGAAGTAGCAGCCTAGTGTTAATGATTGACATCAATTTTTAAAGTCGAGAAATGAGAACAAAGTTAACGATGCCTGCTCAGAGGAAAATAGGATCATGTCTGTTATCAACGTCGAACATTATTATCTCGTCTGCTAAGGTTTTCATTATATAAAGCTTTTTATAAAATGTAGTAGTTCAGAAACAGCGTTAAGACAGCCAAAACAGCGATATAATTAATTCCATGGCTTGCAACTGTATATACAAAACACAACGTCATCAGTCTCGAGAATCATCTGTTTATGCCTATCCTGTTTATGCAAAACCATGCATAAGGACTGGACTTCCACGCGAGCTGGAAACATAAAATCACTCATCATCGTCTCCATGTTTCAACAAGTAGATTGGCTCTGGAAAATGCGCTAGCTTCACTTCCAGCATCTCATTCCCCGGTACGTTAAACTCCGTGCTACCTTCCACCTCTTGTTTAGATGAGGAATCATCATCTACAGTATATCAATTCAACAAGAAAGAGAAAACAACGATCACCGTACATATCAGGAAGCAGAATACAAAAAAAAAAAAAAAATCAAATCCATTACAGTGCCCCCTTCATTGCCTATCACCTCTAAAGATCTCAGCTCCGAAATTCAAAACTTTCTACCTCTTGTTTATACAGATACAGACTCAGACGAAAGAATCAGCTCCTTTACATTATTGTTGTTCATGCAGACAAGAATTCAAAAAGACAAAAACACGATGCCATCCATCTTCACAGTTATCTCTCAAAATCAAAACTTTAAACCAGAAACTACCTCCCATGGCAGAAGAATATTTGCTCAAAAGGAACCATTTTTAACACGCAAAACCATAAAGCAAGTGAGACCCATTATCTAGCAGAGACGATTAACCCTAAAGGAAGACAATTTACGGATTCATATAGATTATAGAATCTCAGGGAAGTACCTGGAGGAATGAAGAAAGAGGAGCAAGGCCAGCCAGAAGGAGACGACAGAGAGAGAGCCTCCTCCTCCGTCAACGGATGCGTCACCTGGTCTACCAAATTAGCGATCTTGGCGGCCGTGTTCTGATGCGGTGGGACCCAGAAGGAGGAGCCGGGGGCGAAAGGGAGCCAATCAGGAGTCGAATTCTGAACGACGATCCTCCGTACAAACTCGTTCAGCTTCTTCAGAACCGCGGCTTCGGCTTCTGCTTTAGATGTCGCTGATGAGGAAGAATCCAGGTCGATCTCGATGAGATGCGGTTTTGATGAATAGGGACGGCGGTTGAAACAGACGAGGCTTGGCGCCGCCGTCGTCTTCAAAGCCGGCTCGTTGAAGCGACGGAGGAAGAATCCCCCGTGGGGGATTAGGGTTTTTGACAGCAATCGTGACATTTTTAGAGAAAGAAGAAAAACTGTTTTTCACATATATAAAGGATGTCCGAGTAAGGCGGTGTCACGTGTGTACAACTGAAACGGGTAATAAAAATGTCCGAATTATTGGGATCCGACCCGAATATAAAACTAGAAACGGGTAATGAAAATGTCCGAATTATTTACATCCATTCCAAGTTAGATCCCTTCCGATTGTTTCAGAAGAAGGGAATAGTCTGATTCAGATCATTCGAGCTTCTATTCTCAGCACTGGTCTACAGAACAAGTAACATAAATAATTGTAACAATTGTTTGTTTATGGTAGAGAATCCAGACATTGGAGCTTCAGCTAATTTTTTTATTGTTTTATAATATGCAATAATAAGAATGTAGTTCTACAGTTTTCTGTCTGAAAAAATGATAATGCTTAATAGCAATTTCAACAAAAGAGAAACAAAAATCACTCTGAAAAGATTAACAATGAGATGTGGTGAAAACAGTTTAGTTAAAAATGTCCCAACGTCCCCAACCAAATAAAACTTCCTATGCTTCTCAAGATCACGACGCTTTTTTTCTTTCTATGCTCTCAAAAGGACTTTGCAGCGAGTTACATCTTCTAGGGGATTCCATGATAGTTCCCTCAAAGTTTAAAAAACTTGGTTCCTTAGAATGTAATGGGACGTTGGTCAAAGAATCCGAGTCAAAACAATACCTCCTTTGGTTTTGCATTTTCACCTATCAATATAAACCACTCGTGTAGGTTGGAAAAAGCTCCATCAGTTTATCGAGAGTATCTGCGTGGAACTTCCTTCCAAAGAGATAGCAAGGTCTTTTGATTCCGTTCCACATGCATTGTGTCCATGTTACTATACCCTGTGTAAGAAAAGGACCATTATAATCTCGGTAAAGAGAAAAAAACCGGTAAATGTAGAACTGATTACAAATGTTTAGAAGCGTGTACCGTTCCTTCACTTGTTACGCGTGAAACTGCGTCGATGGACTGCAAAAAGGTAATACCAATTTACATATCTCAATGGAAGCAAGCACAGGAATAGTCAGTGAAGATTTTGAAGAGACCAATACCGTGAGGTTTTTAAGTAACTCGTGTGTGACATTTTCAGGCATGAATGTTCTTGGATGCCATTTTCCCTCAGACCAATCAACATGTGTAAGAGTCCAGTTAGCAATGCCACCAGGATCAAGCATCTGAGAGATATATCACACCAAATTATTTTATAGATACAAAAAGAATGAAACTTTTAAGCTTAAGAGTCAGAACATATTCTCACATAGAAGAATGTTGGCAGGTAGTGTTCATCCGCAATGCAGTTCTTGTTACTCTCTACACCTGGCTGCAGAAAAATAACAAGAACCTTCCTATTAATATAACTGAGAAAAGAAAGTAAGAAACATGTGATTTTGACGGTAATATCATACTCACCCCACAGTAGTCCCGGAACTTTGAGTAGTATAGACTATCTGCCATAGTCATGACAGCATGCTGACGCGTCATGGAGAACCACTGCAGGGATACAGAGAGAGATATAGTTGACTAGGCCATGAAAACTTATTCAAAATGGTGCATTGCCATAACTAGTCCACAAAGAGCTCTACTTTTGTCATACCAACCAAATTCAACAATGACACAGAACTCATTCGTTACTTTTGAGTCTTTGTATTTAAACGATCTCGCATGTATTTTCAGAGTACGAGGCAAAGCATGATACTGGATCAGAGAAATAGTATTTGACCTGTGAACCCTTTCTAAAGTCTTCCTTTGGAATTTCGGGCAACATGTGATCCATATGCCTGCCGATTCCATGTGGACCAGGATCGTCAAAGCTGAAGAGTATGAGAAAATCCATATATTAGTATAGAGAAGAAATCTGGCAACATGTGTAATTAAAGTTCTGAGATCTCATCAACTTGAACAAATGACTTTACCAGTCAACATTGCTAACATTGCTGTACATCATATAGTTGTACATGTAATCAAAACTTCGAAGCGGCACACAACTACAAAAAAAAAAAAAAAACACTCTCAAGTTAGTTAAGGCAACCTCAGAATAATCAGTGAGAGGAGAAATAAATGTCCTACCTATCAGAGAGTAAAACAAATTGCTGGTTTTCAGGATCTCTAAGAGCACTGGTCAGCAAACGTCTCTCGGCGTCAATCATTGATATTCTACCCCAGACCACCTTCACAAAGAAAAACATATATATCATTATTTTACCACAATTGTGAAAATTATTACAGAAGCAAGATGAATTCATGATTACTGAATCTAGACCAAACAGAGAGATGACATGATAGAAAGAGAGACAGACCTCATCACTTCGAATTTCACGGTTAAGAAAGTAACGACTGGTGTGAACCGGCGTATCCTTTGATGCATGGATATACACAGAGAATTTCCCCTCATGACCCTGTGAGAGAGGACACGAAACCGTCAGTGAAAGAAACAAAAGTTGAACAAAGAGTTATATCAACGCAGATATAATCATAAGGCACATCTTCAGTATTATTCTGCCTAAATGTGCTGCATCCAAGTCTAAACCTCTGACACAATTGATGCAAGGAAAAGAGATGAAGATTACCTGGAAAAAGAGGTCCCATAGCTTTTCAAAAGGCAAAGTCCCCGGAGTTAAGAACATAAACGCAATCTTAGAAGTCTTTTTGATAACACGAGGGGAGCTCAAGATTTCCCTAATCACTACACGAGCTGCAATCTCGTCATCAGAAAGCTCCCTAGGTGAGGGTGGAAGCCAATCAGTAAGCCCTTTGCATCCTTTAGAAGAAAACATATAACAAGCAGCTCTTCTGTGATGAGGGAACACGTAAGCACCGATTACAAACATTGTTATCAAAGAAACCACTGCGATGATCCATACTGGCTTCCTTGTAGGAGCACGGTTGCGAGCTCCAGGCAAAGACTGCATATAACTTGTTCCGCATAGACGCCACCCTTTAACTGCCTTCATCTCATAAAAAGGAAAAAAAGAGGAAACTTTATTGCATAATGCAACTACTCAGCTTCAAATATTCTTTGTTCAAATCTGGAGGAACAAGCTACAACGAGCAAAACTCCACTTCGCTGCTATAACCAGTAGAAACCTAAAGGGACATATTAAAAAAAAAACATTCAGACCAAAAGACAAGCAAACAAAAGAGAAATGGCGAAGAGCATAACTGCACTTTGAAAACTAAACCGGATCAAGAATTAAAATAAGATAGTCTCTAGTTTATCCTTCAAACTCACTCAAGCTGGCCAACAAAAGAACATAAAGAATACCATACATATGAATCAACAAATAAATTATAATAATAAAATTTGAATATCAGAAACCCAAACAGATCAAAACACAAGGAAACCATAGAGAAACGTAAATGATCATAACTGCACAAGATGCAACTTTGATAGTCTTTCTAGTTTATCCTTGAAACTTTCACAAGCTCAACATAAGAAACCAAAAGAAAGCCATACAAATATAACAATCTAGATTTATGGTGAAGATAATATCTTTAACACAACACACATTTTCTCTCAGTTTCCTGTATTACAGATGTAATAAGCATAACAGGCGAAAGATGTAAGAATCAAACAATGAGAAGAAGATACATTGACAAATTCAAATTAGTACCATGAACAAAAGTCAATGCTATATCCAACAAAACCAAGAAAAGTCAAAACCATCGTCACAGCTTCTAATACACACACACACACAATCATTCACGCGCATTGCTTCAATGTTAACATCTCAGTAAAAATCATTACCACAATATGCTTCTAAAGAAGCAACAACAAAAAATGAAATCGAACACATCAGAAACCAAATCTGATCTCTTTCTAAAAGAAAAAAAAAAATCGAAAAGAATGTAACCTGGTTCAAAACGGCGCCGGATCACAGACACCGCGAGCTTGTTTTGTTTCCGACCAAAGATCTAGGAAGAAAAAAATCACAACTCAGCGAACGAACAACTGAGAGGTAAACACTCGATGAGAGAAATCTCGGGGGGGGAGGGAGTATACGTATCGATGTGTAGGCAAAGCAGTCAAACGTTTCCTTCGGTATAATTTTAAATTTTCTTCTATAAACAAAAAAGTTCCCTCTCTCTGATCCTTCTGTCTCTCTCTCTCTCTCTCTCTCTCTATCTCTTTATAAAAGGAAGGTATGTATGGACTCTGTACGCCAAAGAAGAAGACGATGTCGAAGAAGAAGTCCTTCTGTCTCTTCGCTTCGCTTCAAAAACAGACAGGAGAGGTCTACACATTAATAATATTTATTTATTTTGACAATAATTATGAAATTTTATTGTCAATTTGACGTGTAAATTTATAATTGGTTCTCTAATATTGTATTCCCTACAAAAATCACGCAACATGAGACCGCGTGTGTATGTTTTTTCTTTCTTTTTTTGTAACACGACCGCGTGTGTTTCAAAACTTTAGATTCAGTCATGCCTATGTACCGGACATTTGGTTTCTTGGTTCGGTTATGTTCAGTGTTTTTTTTTTGGGTTTGAAAATAATATTTTTTGATTATTTTTAGAGACTGTTATTGGTTCATAAATTCTAGATGTTCATGAATTATATAGGATTTATAAATTTTACGGATGAAAAAAAAATTGAATTGATTATGGTTATGTTTGGTTATACTCGATTAGATTTATTTCGATTTCAACGTTCATCTATGTAAGTCACATCTATTAACTGGTTGGTCGATTTTGTCTCAAGTGGAAGGAAGGCGTGTTAGATTGATATTTCATTACATGTGCGTACTAGTTTCTTCTCAACAAATTCTAACATAAGAAAATCCCTCTTTTCTACTATATATACTTGTTCGGAAACTTGTTAGTATGTCATTTTTAGGCTTAGAACATCTCCACTTCATTGTTATTTTTTTGATTCTATAATAGTATTTGTTAATTCTACTTCAGTTCAGCAAAGATTTTTTTTTACTTCAATTCATTATTTTCTCTTCCCCTAAAATAGAGAGTATTTATTTTTATTATGTATTAGAAGAAGAAATAGTAATCTCTACTTTTTATTCTATATTTTAAAAATTACTATTATAAAAAAATATTAGAGTAGACTTCATCTCTATTATAGAGATTCTCTATATTAGAAAAAAATATAGCAAAATGTATTAGATATATTCTTAGCGAACTATTCAAAAAAAAAAATGAAAGATACGCGGTAGCTAATTTGTTATACATTTTATATAAATATTATATTTATATATACTACAAGCTTTTATATATTATATAACATTATTATATATCTGTATTATTTAACCGAACTGGATAAATTTGTCATGTTCATAATATATAGTAAAATCACTTAAATAAGTTGTAAAATATGAAAATAGCATAAGGGAAAACATTTAAACTGAATATACCAAAATAACCATTGCATATACATAAAATTTTAACTTAGATTAATTAAAAATACAGAATCATTTTCAAATCTGTAAAAACATTAGCATCTGTGTGTTTTCACCCTGGATTTTTTAACTTTTATAATTGAGTTATTTTCCAAAGCATATCCAGATAAGTTGTACTTGTAAGTTGTAACCCTTGTTCCAAAAGTATCCAGATAAGTTGTAGTATTAAAAGATTTTTTTGTGTGGGTTGTTTACAGACTCTCTAATTTATTTTGTCACATTTTCTTAAACAAGTGGACATTGACCTCTACCTCTTTTTATGTTTTTGATTAACTCGTGAATTAGTAAAATCGGTTCTAGTATAAATTTTTATAGATATAAATGGGTTTGTATGTAAACAAATAGATGTTATGTCCAGATTCAGATCTGAAAAGCCTATTTCAGATTGTAGATTCCATTATTTTAGTTGTACAGAAAACGTAATCAGAAATTTAAAACTAGTTGAGATGTTGTAAATTTGTCTTTGTTTTTAAAACCATGATGAAAAAGACCCCACGAATATTTGAATCAAATCAAGATATTATCCAAAATTTTAATATAAATTTACAAATAAACATTACCAACTAAATGTTGGTAGACTGGTAAAAAAATGTATATTAGGCACTCCATTTGATTTTAATTCTCGTTGGGAAGAACTATTTATATTGTTTAGGTTTTTGACAAAGATGTGAAATCAGTTTTTTTTACAAAAAAAAATTCACATATCAACACTATTATTATCAACTTACCATATATTATTGAATCTTGATACAAACAGAAAAACAGTTAATCGAAAAGTGGAACTTATAATAGTGTTATCATATCATTATATCAACGATATACGAGGTCAAGTCAACTGCTCACACAGAAAGAACTAATGCACATATATATAATCCTACGTGCTATATAATAATTTCTTGCTCTTTGCCACAACCAAGCACTTTGATCCCACTTCTAGTGTGTTGCTCTCATGTTTTTAGATTCCATCGTATATTCGATTATTTAAAAGTTTAATTTTACGAAGACTATAACATATTTTGAACAATTCATCTTTAGAATATTTAATTGTAGATGTAAAATTAGTTTGAAATATATAATTTAGGTTTATTAAATTATAAGTGAGTTGCAGTTTACATGACGTTTACAATTATCTAGTGTATGTAATTAGTTTTTACAGTAGACCAGACTCTATAACAAGCTAAATATTTTGAGAGTGTTAGTTTGTAATAAGTTAGTGAAGAAATAACGGGCACATCGTCTGCATGTTTCCTGGTTCATCTGTCCAAGCTTCGACCTAAATGCTAGACTAGGTCCCAACAAAAACACACCCCAAAAAGAAGATGAGGAACAGAGGAAGATGCCTTCATAATAATAGACAATATTTCAAGCTCAAACAATTACAGAAACAAGACGTGTGAAACAAGCTAACAAACAAACTTGGTAAAATATGATTGAAGAAAAACAAATCAAAGATCAGCTCTTCTATAGAATTCTGCTATAATTTCAACTCTAATATATACTTGTACTTCAGTTGTTGCGTGTCCATACATTTTTTCAAGTACATCATAAAGCCTTTGTTTCATGTTGAAGGTTGAGTTTGTTTTGTGACTGTACAAAAAAGTTTGTTGAAGTGTTTGTTATCATCTCTGTTTGCTCAAATCCGAAGTATTCATAAGGTCTTTCAAACCTAATTTTCTTCTGCAAACAAGAAGGCCTTTCACCATTGTAAAATCTTCATGTGTTACATAGCGTAATTAAGCAGATAATTTTTTCTTAAAAAAAAATCCTCTGCTAAAAATATAACAAAATGAAAAGCTAAGTAATCAAAGAGTGACACAGCAGAAGACCTTATATGAGTTCGACACTGTAACCAAAGCATTCGACCTTTCAATCTTCCCCAAAATATCCAATCCAGACAAGCTCTTTTCCAACCTAATCACCGCATACCACATTCTCTTGCAACGAAATATGCGAGTCCTCATCGCCATTGGAAACTCGAGTGACCGTGGCTCGCCCCATAGAATTATGAGTTTCCCACAATAGTTAACTAACCTAACTGTAGAGTAGAGTATAAGAGGGTTTCTAAACAGCTCTTCCAAACCCAAAACCCTTTTCCATATTATTTTCTCTGAGTCATACCACATCAACTTACGCAAATCAAAGCTAAACATTACATCTTCTATAACGCACCAAGGTCCAATCTTACGTTCTAGACCAAAACCATGCACCTCTTGACTTATTACTTTCCATGTTCCTTCTTTGGGAACATAAACATACCTTGTATTCTTACTTCTAACGTATAGCTTTCCTCCATAAAGAGTAGCTTTAGCATTATTAGGGCTAGGCAAAGGCGTCCATGTCTGAGTCTTCAAGTCAAAAATCTCAACCCACTTCATTCTATCCTCTGTGCCTCCAGTTACAATTATCTTCCCGTCTATAAAAGCAGCCTCGGCGAGTCTCCTTGCAACCGTCATATCAGGAGCATCACGCCACGTATGGTTCCGACAGTCAAGCACACGAACGGCTGAGGATGGCTGTTTGTTAATGGTTCCACCAAGTTGGTAGATCTCAAAACCTACGGCTACAGTGGTTGGTGACTTTGGAGGAGTAGATGAAGAAGGTGGTATCGGTGATAAACTTGATTCATCACCGAGGCAGACGCTGTTGCTTAGGGTTTGATCAAGAGAGTGCCAGTTATCGTAAGCGGGTGAGCTTTGGCATAGGTAGAGGCACGGTTCTATGTTTCCTCTTTGGGAGCGGAGAGAGTAGAGGTGTGGAGAAGAGATGAGAGAGTGGATGTTCTTGGAGAGTAAGGAGAGGGAACGGTAGTGAGATCTGGAGATGCGAGAAAAACAGTTTAACAATATATCACCGGGAAGTGATGAAAGTGATATTGGAGGAGGATTCTTCATAGCTCCTCCTCCTCCTCCTCCTTTTCTTTTCTGCGGTTGCGGCTGCTTCGCCTCCATACCTTACCAACCACTGTTGTAAGTAGTTTCTGTCTAGGTCTTGTAATATCTCCTAAACTGTATTTATAGATACAAAATTCTAAAACATATTCATAATTTTAGTTTTGATATTAATATATCATATAGTTTACTATTTTTTTAATTTGTTCTCAGGATGGACAATTTTTTTTTTAATTCCTTTTATGTTTTTATTTTGTAAGAAAATATATTTGCATGAGTAAATCCATGATGTGTTGGTAGGTTTGTTTTGGTGAAAATAATGGTATGGTATAATTTGTCTTATTTATGTATTTGCAGTAGAATGAAAACTATATACTGTGGTTTCTCAAACTAATGAAAATACAAAATAAAACAACCAACATGCTCCAATAAACTTGATAATATTTTTCAAACTAATAAAAATCAAAATGAAACAGAAAACTTCCTATAAATTTAATGTTTATATATGCCTATTAAATTTGTTGTATGTTTGTAAGTTAATTTTTTTGTAGTCGGTTCCATTATATTAATTATTAGAGATAAACTATAATCAGTTTTCTTATAACATACAGCATTTAGTTATTCGAAATATCCATGACTGTGTCCTTTATACAAGAAACCAAGTAACCACGTAGTTGCTATGGATGCCAAAGTAGAAAATGAAGAGGAAGAAGAAGAAGAATAATGCATGCTACAAGTACTCCACCGTCGTTTTATCTCACAAGTCACACCTCCTGCAGATCTCAGTATCTCACTACCCTTCTCTCTCATATTTTCTCTAGAGCTCTATACATTTTCGGTCGTTTTCGATCTTGGAAGAAGAGGAAGAGGAAGAAGAAGAATGGCTCTGTTTCTGTGAAGAATTGTGGCTCGAGGAAGATGAGGACTCAGTGAAGAAGACCACAGATCCATCGTTTTCAACTAAAGCTTGTATCGATCTTGGAAAAGGTGGCGTATTCACTTCCAAAACACCTTCAAGAATCTGAACAACTTGACTCATCGCTGGTCTATGACTCTCCACGTCTTGTATGCACCAACACGCCACTTTACAAGCTCTCTTCAGCTCCTCTACATCCACAGGTTCCCCTTCTAGTCTCGTATCAAGAAGCGACCAAATGTCTCCATCTTTGGTAAGTACCGTAGCAGCCAAACTCGGAAAGAATCTGACTCTCTCGTTCTCTGACTGCTCAGTGTTTCTTCTCCCTGAAACAAGCTCGAACAGCATCATTCCGTAGCTGTAAACATCGGCTTTCGCTGTTATCGCAACTCCAGAGATCCACTCTGGTGCAAGATAGCCTCTTGTGCCTCTCATTGTCGTCAAAACCCTGCTGAAATCTCGACCCACAAGCTTAGCTAAACCGAAGTCAGCAACTTTGGGACCAAACTCTGAATCTAACAAGATGTTTTCGGGTTTGATATCACAGTGAATGATACAGTCTCTACATTCATCGTGCAAGTAGGCTAATCCTCTAGCCGTCCCTAACGCGATCTGGTACCTCATTTTCCAACCGAGGACGACGGTCTTCTCTTCCGCAGATTGATTAGTGAAAAGATGAGAATCCAAAGAACCGTTAGGCATGTAATCATACACAAGTAGTTTCTTGTTCCCTTCAGAGCAAAACCCACGAAGCCTCACTAGATTCATGTGTTGGATAGTTCCTATTGTGACTACTTCTGTCCTAAACTGCTTCTCTCCTTGGCTAATACCTTCAAGCCTCTTCACTGCGATGTCACTAGAATCTTGTAAACCTCCTTTGAACACCGAACCGAAACCTCCTCCTCCTAGCTTCTCCGAGAAGTTCTTAGTCGCATTCTGTAGTTCTCTATAGTTAAACACTGCTAATGTACCATCACTCTTCTCTCTTATCATTCCTTGTCTCCTACGGTACCTTAAGGTTAAGTTTACCACCAACAAAACGAGAGCTATTACCCCTAATGAGCCTAGAACCGCGCCAAGTATCATGGCTTTGTTTCTCTTACGACCGGAAGAGGAACCACTAGGCATGTCGGAAGCAGAGAGTCTAAGATAAAACGTGTTCCCCTCGCTGTTACCTTGTTCTAGTTGCTGAAGATTCAAGACATCTTTACTCCATGTCAAGCATCGGTTAGAGCTTTCAACATGCGCATAAGCCTCACAAGAACAGTTTCTTAGACAAGCCGATCGGCAAATAGTAAGATTCTTTCTCTCCAACACCTCTGACTTGTCAGGTAATTTCACGTTGGGAAGAGGCAGAAACTGGTTAACGTCACCACGAGGGCATTGTAGCTTAGTCTTTCTCACGCACCCTGCAGAGTAATCCTGCAAGTCCCAATCTTTCTGCGACTTGGGCCTAAACCCATGAGGGCATTGGCAAAAAGGTTGAGACTTGTCATTGCATATCCCAAAGGAGCCACAGTAAGCGTAGACTTTGCATTGTTGTCGAGGCTGAGACCAGAACAAGTTCCATAGCTTGATGTTGTCTAACCAACTCAACTGCTTGATCTGTCCCGACAGGTCTAAAGTCAATCTTGAAACGTTTGCGTGGTTGTAGACAGTGTAAGTGAAGTAAGACTCCGTTGCGTTGGAGAAAAAGCTGAAGTTATAGATGTAATTGAGTCTCATCTCAGGGACCAATTCAAAGATCCTGCTTTGTGGGTTCCATGCACCACTCGTCCAGTACTGAGTCGACCCGTTCCAGAGGATTTTGTAAGCTGTGGACTCGTCTAGCTCCAGAGAGAACAAACCTGGTGATGGGTCTTCAACGTTCTTCCACGACGTGAGACGTTGACTCTTCTTGGTTCGTTTGTCGAACCGGATCTTGGCTCCGGGAAGCCACGTGTCGCAAGGATGCTCGAAGCTTTGCCATAGAACGGAGCCGGACTGGTCTCTGAGAACGAGGTTGCCGTCGTCGAGCAGAACCGCTTTGAGAGCAGAGGAAGAGCTGAGACCGGTGGACCAAACCGGAGTCTCGCCTTCGAGAAGGACTAAGTTTCCGTTGGAGATTGTGAGAAGTGACGTGTTCTTGTCGGAGACTGGTTTGTCTCGGTTAGCAACCCATACGACTGTTTGTTGAGAGAGTTGGTGGTACCACAGACCTATGTAGAAGTTTGAAGAAGTACCCGGTGCGAAGAAACCCATTTCGAAAGTTCCTCCCGAGGATACGAGTGTCTGGTCGCCGGAGAGAGTGAAGTTGGCGGAGATAGTATCAACAGCGGAAGAGATATGGAGGGAGAGAGAGAAGACAAAAAAGAAAGAGAGGGTGAAGTAGAAGGAAACCATGGGAAACGCTTAGAGGGAAGAGAGAAAAATCATATGAAATAAAATGAAGAGTCTCTCTGCTATTTAAAGAAGCTAAAAGTCTTCATAAGTCTATGGTCATGTTCACTGACTCGTCGTGTGGTTTAGTTTGTCAATGGCGAATTGGAAAATATATAATCAGAAAGAAAAGAGAAAAAAGGAGATAAGTGTTACTATGTTGTTTCAAACAAGTTGAGGAATATGGTGGGGATCTACTGTGAGTCTGCTCTTGGTCTGATCAACATCTAATCATTTTAGTCATGTCTGTGGTCATATTCATGTCATGTGAAGTGGTTTTGGTGTGGAATGTTGTTTACTGGGGAATAGAAAATAGTCAAACAAGTTATGAAATATGGTGGTGGGAGCTACTGTGAGTATATGCTCTTGACCTCGTCAACTTTCAAAATGGAAGTGTCAATCATTAGTCGTGTAAAATACGTTTTATTGTGAATATTAATGCGTTTTTTGATAAATTGCATTTAAACCGAACTAACACTTTAAATCGCAATATGACTGAAGTCTGATGACGCAACGCCACCAGTTTGTGAGATCAATCACGAGGTCTGGGGGTTGTAAAAAACATAAAAATGAACAAAGTAAGCAAATGAGTTTAATAAAATAAACGATATGTGAAAAGTAACAGTTTCAGGGTCTAGCAATGCTTTGGACCTGCAGGATGAACTGGAAGAGGTGTATATTAACAGTACTGTAGATACGTTTCAGGGTCAAGAACGTGATGTCATGTATCCGTGCTTATGGTCACGGGGTTAGCTTTGTTGCAGATATCCGGAGGGAGGATGAACGTTGCTCTTACCCATGCAAGAAGAGCTATGTTGGTATGGTTTCTCTTTCTCTCACACAAGTTTCGTTAATATGTTTTGTTTTTCTTTAAAGGGTGTTAAGACTCGTTCTTCTTGAATAGGTGATGGGGGAATTGCATCTGCGCTGATGAAGTCTGAGGACTAGGCAACTACTTGGAAACCAAAATGAAATACTTACGTGATGAGAACCGAGTAACAAAACAAAAAAAAAACTAGAAATATTTCAGGCAAACATAAGGATCACTAACTTTGTTCTTGATGAACCACACAGTTGCTAAATTTGCTGGAAACAATAGAACAATGTTTTTTTATTTTGTGGACGGCACTAGCTAGTGGAAGAAGCAAGGTTATTTGAAAAGATGGATGCGTCAAGATTTAAGGCCATTCGGTCACAATCTCCGTTAAACAGCGCCAACATGGTGATGATGGTGGTGATGGTTGTGATGCCTGTGGCTGCAATATTCCTTGGCATAACTCCTGCAACAGCTTTTACCAATGTGACGCTTCTCTCTTTCCTTACACTTAGATCCACAAGCAGCCTCTGGAGTCTTCACTTTGCAACAAATCTCTATCTTCTTCAATTGCAACTCAGATAACATCAGCTCAGTAGGACTTGTGCAGCAGCTGCTTTGGCTAAGAACTTTCACTATCTCTCTCTCTGTTCCCACCACATTTACCAAACTAGAAGAAGACCCTTCTTCCTTCAAACCTGTTCCACAGCAAACAGATTTGCTAACAGGATTCTCATGACAAAGTTGTGTCACTTCACCGGTTTGTTTTTCATCGCCGCAGCAATCAGACTTGCACTGTCCTTCGTTCTTTATCTGCGAGCCCTTCTCAAGATCAAGTTTCTCTTTCACTTCTACTTCTGTGTTTCCACAACAAGCCAACTTGAGATCACAAGTTACACAAGATTCAGTGTCCAGACATGCCTTCTCTTGGCAGCTTTGTTCCTTTTCCTCCTTGTTTCTGCAGCATCCAGAGGAGCAATCGGAACCATCTGTCTCTTTCTCACATGCCAGAGTTATTTCTCCGGTTTGCTTTTCATCAACACAGCAAACAGACTTGCAGTGTCCTTCATTCTCTATCTTAAGATCAAACTGCTCTTTCACTTCTTCTCCATCAAGACCTGTATTCTCATGGCAGCTTTGTTTCACTGCAGTCTTGTTCTCGCAGCTTCCTGAGGAGCAATCCAGACTCTCTGTTTCTTCCTCCGAAGCCAGAGTTATTTCCTCGGTTTGTTTTCTTTCATCACTGCAGAAACCCTTGCATTGTCTTTCATTCTTTACCTGCATGCCTTTCTTAAGATCAGATTGCTCTCCAACTTCTCCTTCTGTCTCTCCACAACAAACCAACTTGGAGTCACAACCTACACCGGTTTCAATGTCTAGACATGTCTTCTCATGGCAGCTTTGTTTCACTGTCTCGTTTTTCATGCAGCTTCCCGAGCTGAAGTCCACTTTGTATGCCACAATTTGAGCTTCAGAAGTTTCCCTAGCCTTCTCTTTAGTGCCGCAGCAGCTTGATTTGCAGGTTTCACCAGCCTTTTTCTGCAGACCTTTCTCCAGGCTAAGAATCTGCATCTCAACATTTTTCTCTGCCTCACAACAGCTCTTTGCCACTCTTTCCTTCAGATTCTCTTTCTTCTTATCACAACAACCTGAACCACCTTTTATTTTCAGGTCTTTGTTGACATAGTTAGACTTCTTGCATGAGCTCAATGAAGCCATGGGTATCTTACTTTTCTCACCGCAACAGCTCTCTTTCACAAGCATCTTTACATTGTCTTGCTTCTTATCACCACAACAACCAGAATGAACATGTTCAGAACTGGATTTACTACTTGGTTTCACCATCATCACCTTCTCTTGCTTTTTCTTATCTCCACAACATCCTGAGTTGCATTGACCACTACCACCACTCTTTGATAACAAACCTGCTTCTAAGTCCAGCTCTTCGTCTGCATTCCCTTCAAGTTTCTTACCATTCAACACAGATGTAGAAGCCCTGTAACACTTTTTGTTCTTAGTTTTGTCCTTCTCTCGAAGCAACAACATACTGTTGAGAATCACAAGCAGACAAGTCCCTACATCAGCGAGTACCGCAGCCCAAATCAAAGGATGACCAGCAAAGGCCAATATCAGTATTCCTACTTTCAAAGTGATTGATATGAACAAGTTTTCGACAACTTTGCGGCGAGCTCTTCTTGCTAGCCTTATCGCCTGTGGTATCCTTCTGATATCATTAGACATCAAAATGATATGACCAGTCTGTGTTGCAAGTGCAGAGCCAGAGATCCCCATGGAGATACCAATATCAGCTGTAGCTAAAGCTGGTGCATCATTCACACCGTCTCCTACCATTGCTGTTGCTCCTTCTTTCTTAAACTCTAGTATGATTTTGGATTTGTCTTCTGGAAGAAGTTCTCCATGCACAACATCCATAGCATTTCCTAACTGTTTCATTAAAAAATATTTATTATCATGTATTAAGGGTGTAGCCAAACTCTTGTTATTAGTCTCTCTCACCTGTTCTTGAGCATGCATTGCTGCATCTTGATTATCTCCCGTTAGCATTGCGGTTTTGATCCCAAGGTCTTTCAGTTCCTTCATTGCTTGAGCTACACCTGATCTACAAGCATCAGAAAGATTGAAAACTCCAGCTAGTCTTTCACCTACATAGATGTATCCAACGGTCTTTCCTCCTTTGGTATCCACCTCAATCTCTGGAGCTGACAAGAAAGAACACTCAAGTGAATCAGAATCATTCCATTGAGTTTCTTGTAGCCACAGTTTGAAGATGTACCTGTTGAACACTTAGCTCGTGAAGCAATCCTTTTGTTCCCAATGTAGATATCTTTCCCATCAATCTTCCCATAGATTCCTTCACCTGGAAAGTTCTGGTAACCCTCAACTTCTTCAGTCCTAGGCTCAACATTAACAGATTTTGCATAGTCCACGATCGTTGCTGCCATTGGATGGCTTGATTTGCTTTCAACACTTGATACCCTGAAACATTGTATAACCAGAAACTCTCAGTCATAAGTTATCTCATCAAACTAGATTTTTGGTCAGAACACAAAGTTTGTTTTGTACCAGTAAAGCAAGTTGTGTAGGCTTATATCTCTAGAGAGTGATCTGAACTCAATGACAATGAACTCTCCTCTGGTAATTGTCCCGGTTTTGTCAAAAGCAGTGATCTTAATCTTTGAGAGAGTGTCAAGATAATCAGCACTTTTGATTAGAAGCCCTGAAGTAGCCGCTTTTGTAAGCGCACAGAAAGTAGCAACTGGTGTAGAGAGGATAAGACCACAGGGACACGCACTGACTAACACAACTAGTGCTAAGTGAAACCAATGGTTGAGATTGTGTACTTTCATTACAGCCGGGACAATCGCAAACCCAGCTGATACTAAGAGAATTGCTGAAACGAAAAAGAAACACAGAGGTCTCAAATTACACCAATCAAGAACTGAAAAACAAGTTCTGTTTATGTCTTTTCTTACCTGGAGTATAGAACTTAGAACATTTGTCTATTAGTCTTTGAGACTTAGTTTTACTGCTCTGAGCCTCTTCCACGAGCTTAGCCATCTTTGCAACCACACAATCACTGGCTAAGGAAGTTGTTTTCACACTTACATAACCTGCAAAAACACAGTAGAGAAAGATCAAAAGAGTGAAAGACTAAAGCTTGGAGCTCTTGTAAGAGGGTTACATTACCATTTAGATTGATGGTTCCTGCCCAAACCGTAGAATCTCTCTGTTTAGGAACAGGATATGCTTCTCCCGTTAAGGTTTTCTCGTCTACTTCACAGTTTCCATCCACCACAATTCCATCAATAGGTATGGTTTCACCAGCTTTGACTGCTACAATGGTGTTAACCTTAACCTCATCTACTTCAACTTCTTCTCCAGTCTCTGCTATTATTGCCTTCTGTGGAGCTAAGCTCATCAAAGACTGCATTACCGCGGTTGCCTGAGATTCCAAATGTTATAATCATTATCTCAGATTTCTCAAATTAATAGTCCATTACAATTTCTACTTCAGATCACAAAGGATGAGTATTACTAGTTAACAAACCTTGTAGCTAGCTCTTGTTTCAAGCCATTCTGCTATGGTGAATAAGAACACAACTGCTGCAGCCTCCATGTAATCTTGCATTGCAAGTGTCGCTGCCACTATTTGATGAAATTGGTTGGATAATTTATCAGCGAGTATAGAAGGTTGGTTTTTATTATATTAAGATTACACAAAAAGATTTAAATATTAGTTTACAAACTTGGTTTATATTATATGATTTTTCTTGCTTAACCGGGTCTCCTAAACCGAATTTCCAACATTTAAAGTAACTTTATAATCAGTCAATAGCTATGTCAAAAAAAAAAAAAAATTAAAAGTTGATTTTTTTCTATTTTGAGTCGTAGAAGATAAGCCAATCAAAACCCACACGTAAATGTCATTTCTTGAAAAATTATAAAAATGAATAATTAACATAACAATAATGAACTCAATCCTTTACTTTTGTAGAAAATAAACCAAAAGTAGTTCATTTTTCCCGAAGAACCCAGACAACTCAAAGAAAATCGATCACTAAACAATTTGTCTCGATAGTTTTAAATATAATTTCTGTGTTATGACTTATGTCGATAAAATAAAAGTTTTAAAACACATTGTTGAAATATATATATATATATATAGTTTTTCATTTATTTATAAATTTGAAAATATGCAATTAACTTTGCAAAAAAATATTTTGAAAAACTATCCTTTACATTTTTGTTACATCTAAAAAAGTTTTTAGTTAAAAATGTAAAATTTTATTTTCATGTAGAAAGACAACGTGTATAATGTATATATATATATATATTATTTTTTGTAACAGAATATATATTATTTTGTCACCATGCAAACTTGTATATATCTTATTGAATCAGCAAATAACTTCGGTTGTACATTGTGAATGAAAATGAATATTTTGTAAATAAGAAATTTGAAAGGCGTATCCTTTTTCTCCATATTTACAAGTTCTTTAATTTCTGCATTATCTTTCCTACCAACTTTCCAAGTTTATCACATGTTCACTTCAACTATACCAAAAGAACATCTTGATATTTTTCTATATCCTATTACTATACAACAAAAATTATCAAATTGCTACATTTATAATATTGGAGTTCTATAAAGTAAAATTAGGCATATGTTTGTACATGTTTTGATATTTGATATTTCCCATATGTATCATACTAATTAAAGTATTAAGGAAAAATAAAATAAAAAAAAACTTTTCTAAAAGGTTTCGTGAAGTGCTAGGTTTGTCATTTGTGGGAAAGCAGTATATACATAAACTTTTTTTTTAAGTACCATAACGGGTTAATGCAGAGTCAGAGTGAAAGACTCGCAAGTTTTTAAAAAATTATAGGTCTATTAATAGGGTCTTAATACTTTTAGTATGACCAGAATTTGCTAAATTCTTTTCTTATAAAAAATAATATTACATAACTACTGTACGGTACAATATATATTTAATAAAAATGAAAAAGTAGTGTTACCGGTTATAATGACTAGGATGTTGATGTCGACCCTAAGCCCTATTGCAGAAGCAACGGCTTTTGCAAGAATCGGATAAATACCAGCGGCGACGGCTGCGACAGCTAGCCAATGGAGAGGCGGGTATACAAACTTCAAAAAGGAGAGGAGGAGGAGTATGCCGGAAAACATCGCGAAAGGGCTTGGCCATTTATTCTTGAAGTTGGTTTTCCCGTCCACTTTCACGTTTGCTTCTAACTTAGCTTGGTTCAAGGCCTTAGCTGCACCACATTTGTATTTGGAACAAAATCAGTTAACAACCAATATGTGAGAAAAATGATTTATAGTATTTGATTTCCTTTAGCAAAAAAAAAAACAAAACAATATATGAGAAATTTTTAGAAATTAATAATTTCGTAAGGGTAACAAAATATTGCTTTCTGTCAAATGAAAATTATAAAATATAGTTATGTTACGAGTATGATCCACTACCAATAACTAAAATATTCTAGTAGTTGGCAAATATATCCATAGGCTTTTCTAAAAGAAAACAATAATCTGCATGTTTTTGGGAAATCAAATCTGTTTATGATGTCAGATTGTCTGTTAGATATTGTTTAAACTATACACGTTACATGTGGTACGTATATTTGAATTATATGTAATATACACACAAAAGCTCCGCACAAAAATTGTAAAATTTTCAATTTAAGTTTTAAATACCGTCTGAAAATTAGTATTAGATGAACGAAATTCACAATTGCTGGTTAAAATCAATTGAACGTATTTCTTCGGAAAATGTAAACAGAAAAATCAATAGTTTTTCAGTAACGATTTAACTATAATAACCTATACAATTTTGATAAGAAATTTATAATAATCATCTACAAAGAAAATGAAAAAATCGATTAAATAAAAGAGGTTTTTGAGGAGAACCCCAAAGAATCCGGTTGTTAGTTTATAAAAAGAATTGGTAAAAGTTTCCGAAAAAACTGTTTTTTTTTTTTAAGTTTTAAGGATAATCAGTTTTCCTAAGATCTTTAATTGAATTGGTAAAAGCTTCCAAAACGGTTAACAAATATTATCAAAGGTAAACACTCTTTTTTTTTTTTGTAACTGAAAGGTAAATAATCTATTATGGTAGAATTGTTGAATTTCATTAGAAGTGAATTGTTGGATCACATAAAAGATAGTAGTGGACCAAAAAGTAACGTTTGCGTATCAAACCACTCACGCAAAACTAACTTTGGAAACAGAAAACGAAGTGATTTATTTCGTGTGAATTGATTACTTTATGCTTTTTAATCATATTTTTGTTATAACAAAAAAAATATATAATAGCAAATAAAATGATTATTTTATGGTTTACCAATTTGGAACGGAGAGATGAGGAGACTGTCATGGACAACGATCACAGTTCTCGACGGGACGATGACGGAATATTCCTTAACGCCGTCGAGAGACTTGAGAATATTCTCGATCAGAGGAACCTCCGATGTACAACAGATTCCCAAAACATCGAAGTAACTCTTCTGCCACTTCTTCTTTGTCTTTTTCTCTTCTTCTTTGTTCTTCTCCTCGTTCTGTAACTCCATTTCTGTTTCAAAAATAATTGTTTATGATTTTACCAATCTTTAAAACGAAATTATAAACAAAAGGAGAAATCACATCGCAAAAAGATTATTTAAGGCTACTTTTCACTCTAATTGCATGTAACGTATTGTCTTTTTCTTATTAAAACTGTTTACTTTCTAGAAAAATAAAATAAAAAATGAAAGCCCAGATCATGCAAAAACAGAAATCATCACTCTCTCGTTGTTTAATTCAAATAACGAAAAATTATCAATTAAGAGGAGGAAGAAGAATCAGATCTGTTATAGATCACTTGTCATGCATGAACTAGAAATGTGATGAATCAAGAAGATAACGAATATACCGCATGCAGAACAGAGCAAATAGCAAAGAGACGAGGGCGAGAGGAAAGATCGGACCGGTTTCCTGAGATTTGATTTGAGAAGCTCTTGAATGATACTTGCTGATATATATATAGGCAGATAAGTAAGAATACTAGATGCAATATGTTTGGTTTGTTTTCTTTATCAGGTTTTTGATTTTTTTTGTTTTTTTCTACTAAATATAGTATTTGACAATGATTCTTTTTTTTCTTTATGAATTTATTTTATAACAAACAATATATATCGGTTTGGATTTAGTGATTTTGGATTTAATTAGTTTTGTTGATACCATCTGTAAACGCATCGTTTCCAAGCGGTAATAGTTGTTGACGTTTTAAAACAGTTACAAAAATGTTGTAAATTCAGTATTTTTAAAAGTGGTCTACATAGCCACCACCTACCTAAACAGCAAAGCTCCAGTCATGGTGTTGATTGGCACTTTTCTCAACTTGGATGGGTTTATCCGACTCCAGTCTAATGATTTGGAGTTTTGCCTTATATTTACGTGGGAAGTCGCAAGCTTCCTTTGAATGGAAGGAGGTGTTCTTAAGTCAATTGTATTTCACCTCGATAAAGATCTCGAATCAGAAAGGATCGAGGTATATTAGGACTAGGTAAATAAACTGATTTTAAAAATTCAAATAAACTCGACCCAATAAAAATAAATTTGAATCTGATATAAACACTAAATGAATCTTATTTTGAGTTATGAGATTTATCAGAATAGAACCCAAACTCAAATAGATATTCAGAAAAACCCAAAAATATAAAACATTTGAAACAAATGACGATTATGTTTCTGAGATGAACAGTGGAAAAACACACTTAAGTTTTTGACACAAAACTTTTGAGATAATCTTATAATCCATATTACAACTAATTGATTTTAATTCTGTCACTGGACTCAGTATGACCGTCTTAAGAATGAGATAAATATTTTTGTATTGAGTCGGTCATCAAAAGAACTTGATCTTAGAAAATCATTTACCATATTTTAATCATATCAGTTTTTATAATAGGCTCTTGGGCTTTTCCTTGGAAAGAGTTTCAGTGAGGTATTAGTATTTTAGTTTGATCTCTGGCTTTCAAAACTTTTCATTTCTTCTTAATTATTCTAGTTAGAGTACTTGAGCAAAGAACTTCAGTGAATGTTGTTTTGTTGGGCTGTAGGGACTACGACATTCCTTGTATTGTTAGCTTAGATGTGCTTGAACCTTCTAACAAAGCTGATTCTTCTGTAATAACAAAAACCAACTTCCAAAATTTGTGAGTTTCCTTTTTACTCTCCTACATAAAATCGATTTACCAGTTTGCGTCCAATTCTTTAAACTTGTTGTGAATTTGTGACAGTTATTCCACCATAACGCAGCAGCTAGCACACTATACCATTAACAGTTGCAACTTGAAGCCTGGTGATCTCCTTGGCACTGAACCATAAGTGGATCCATAAACTCTTTTCTCATATACTTTATTATGGCATACCGCAAACAATGATGCGAAAGAACTTTGTTTCTTGATTATAAACGCAGGAGCTAGATTCATTTGGTATAGACAGAAGCTTTCAGAAGCTTTTATCACTGAACGGAACAACTCAGACGTTTATTCAAGACGGAGACCAAGTGTCCTATTCAGGTGTATGCACAGTAATCTTTTGTGTCAGCTAATATTAAAACCAGACTCTGCTTGTTAATCAAATGACGGTTATAATTAAACCGGTGTAGGGAGATGGCTACAGAGTTGCGTTTGGAATATTTAACTAATTTTTATAGAATTATTTAAGTAAAAAGTTTTTCTTTTAAACCACTTGGATCTTCGAGATGGATAGAAGGAGCATACGGATAGAAGAACCGGTGAGAAGAGGCGGCAGAGAATGGCGTTGCTGGGAGTCCCTGGAGAAGGAGACTGAAGCCATGAAGACATTGGAACAGAGGATTTTAAAGCTGAAACAGAGAAGCACAGAAGCAGCAAGCTAGGAAGAGAAAGAAAAAGAAGAGCAAAGGTTGTTGAGACAGTCGACTCCGGAGAGATGATGCAGATGTGGCTCCCCCATACTTGGACTTGGATTGCTTCACATATTACCAGATTTATGTATATAAAAATCTATAGTACATCACTGCAATTGGTTTCTGGCGGTTTCGATGATTCATGAATCCTAAGCATTCAATGACAAAATTTAATCCCCTGATCAAATGCAATAATACAAAATGCTAAACAATTGATAAAACATAGTGATCTCATAAAAATAGTCTACATCTTTTGAATTAAATTTTTAGTTTTATGATTTTTTATAAATTTATTAGACAACTAAATTGTTAAAAAAAAATTAGCACATTAAATTTAGTTTAAGTTAATAAAAAAACAAAACCAATGTAAGTTTTATATGATCATTAAAAAGTATTTTATTTAGATTTTTAATTTCTGAGAACCTATAAAAATAGGGTCTAACAAATGTTTCGCATGGTACATAGCCCCTGATGGTGAGACTTGTTTCTTACATCAGCTATTCTTTCCAAGTAAGATTGTAAATGCGTAATCGTATGTTACATCAGCCATATGAATAACTAAGAAATACTCCTAATATATATTAGTTTCTTCATCGTAAATGTAACATAATGGTATAGGTAGACAGGTCTTTTAAGATAATATTGGAATATTAATCAGTTGTGTGAGTTAAATTAAGAAAAGGACAATAAGCATGAGCATACATACCAACAAGTAAACCTTATTATCACTTCCACAAGGTAAGCTGTTTACAAGGAAACAAACTAAATCACGAGAAATACATTTTTTAAAAAGTTCTATAAAATAATGATAAACTGATACGATTCAGTAGATTATATAAATAGTACTTTACGTCGACGAAACTCAAAAAGAAAACTGGTTTATGAAATGGCTCCTATCATCCTAAGAAATATTTACACCATCGTACCCTCTGAACCTACATGGGCCGGTTGTTTTCCCTTAGCCGAATGGGATCTAGTTGGTACAATAACTCACGTTCCCACCGTTTACTTCTACAACAAGCCATCTGAACTGTTCCATGGAAATGTTGTGGAAACCCTAAGAAACTCGTTGAGCCGTACTCTTTTTCACTTCTACCCTATGGCTGGCCGTCTTAGGTGGCTCCCTCGGGGCCGGTTAGAGCTCGATTGCAACGCCGAGGGAGTGTCATTCATGGAAGCCGAGTCCGAGGCGAAACTTTCAGATTTCAACGATTTCTCTCCAACGCCAGAGTTTGAGAAACTTGTTCCGCAAGTAAACTATAAACACCCTATTGAAAACATCCCTCTCTTCTTAGCTCAGGTCACTAGGTTTAAGTGTGGTGGTATAAGCCTCGGCGTTAGCATTTCACACGCGGTGGTTGATGGACAAAGCGCGTTTCACTTCTTGTCGGAATGGGGAAGAATCGCTCGCGGGGAACCTCTTGAAACCATTCCAATTCTCGACCGCAAAATCCTCTGGACTGGTGAACCGCTTCCAACGTTTGCCTCGCCACCTCAGTGCGAACGCAAAGGGTTTGAACAGCCGCCGTTACTGATCGGAGAAACTGATAATGTGGAAGAAAGAAAGAAGAAAACAACTGTAGAGATACTAAAACTGAGTAAGATTCAGCTTGAGAAGCTTAGAAACAGAGTGAATACAAGTGAATACGCTGATCCAGCTAGAGGGTTTACAAGGTACGAGACGGTCGCGGGACATGTGTGGAGGTGCGCGTCTAAAGCACGTGGGCACTCCCCGGAGCAACCCACGTCTCTGGGAATCTGTGTAGATACTCGTAGTCGGGTGCAGCCACCTCTACCACGCGGCTACTTTGGCAATGCCACTATTAATGCGGTCGCAAGAAGCACCTCAGGTACGTTTTGTCAAATTTTAAAGTTGTTTAATCTAATTATTTCAGTCTTATTTGTTTTGCTGAGATTTATTTTAGTTACAAATTTTAACTATTTAATAAATACTAATTTAAAATATTATTAAATAAAATAAAATTTAATATTATAATATTCAGTGTTGAGAAAATTATTATTAACTGTATTATTAAATAAAAATAAAAAATGTTATTTAATTATTTGATGGGATGAATATCGTTTCACCAAGGTTGGTATAATATTATTCACGAAATATCAATTTTAGTGATAGAGGTTATCTATAGAATTTCGTTGAAGGTAAAATTACACAAAAATTTTTTTTAGTATCATTGGAGTTGGTCTACACAATAATATATTACCATTTCAATCATTCCAATCACAGTCTTGTTAAAATATTATCAATGGGACGTGTAAGAGCACTCCAAAAAAGAACTTCTGAAAATCTTTTGAGAACTTTAAACAAACACTTGTCACTTTTTAATTGATTCAGTTTGTATTTGAAGCTTAAAATTAATTTGTTTAGTTAACTTAGCTTAAAATACTAGTTTTTTTAATTGTTTGATATATTTAGAAAGGTTCTTATGGATGAGTGTGCTCTAAGCTAGCCTTAGAAAGAATATACTTCTTGAACATTTATAGTAGAAATTCAAATTTAGATGGAAGATCTCCTTGTAGCTCTCATGCACGTTTAGTTAGACCAGTCTTATTTTCCCCCGATTTTGGGAGTTTAATGTAGCTAACTATTTTCAGACTATTAGGCATTTAGGGATATCATACAATGCGAATTCTATATTTCGATAATTTTCCTATGCATATAGGTGAACTCATATCGAATGGGTTGGGTTTCGCGGCGGAAAAAATCAGTGAAGCCATAAAGAGTGTGACAAACGAATACGTAATGAATGGGATAGAGTATCTAAAAAACCACGAGGATCTGAAGACGTTTCAAGATATACATGCCTTGGGAAGCACGGAAGGTCCATTCTACGGAAACCCTAATCTTGGACTTGTGAGCTGGTTAACTCTACCAATGTACGGCCTTGATTTCGGGTGGGGCAAGGAGGTCCACATGGGACCATGCACGCATGACGGCGACGGAGGCTCTCTGCTATTGCCTGATAAAAATGATGACGGCTCGCTGATTCTTGCCACGTGTCTACAGGTAGCTCACATGGAGGCCTTCAAGAAACACTTATATGAAGATATCTAGGGTTTTTATATATACACACAAGTATTCATATATTTATGCATTTCCATTTCCACTTGAATAAGGATTCGAGTAGGGATTCTACTACTGTTGGTGTGATTCTTGATTTGTAATAACAAATTTACACAATTATAATTAAAATTTATATTATTTTTTTTGCTTACTAGGTGGTATATATTGAATTTAGAGACGAGTTTGTCTATATCAATATTTAGTATGAAAATATCCAACAAACGAAAATGTATATATATATTATCCAACAAACGAAAATGTATGGTTTCGAGCATATATATTATCCCTATATTCTTCCAAGCAAGGCAACGCTGTAAGGAAAAGCAACGACTCCGGCAAAAGCAGCCTTTGCCATAAGCATGTTGGCCCTCTCAGTGCTGTGGACACTGTCCCAGTACACGTACCGGTCTCGAAACGCACAAACCGGTTTATTCGCCGCACATAGTTCTTCCCCTGATTCTACCGTACAACAACTCTTTTGTGTTACAGCAAACCCTACAAGAATGTAAAAAATACGCATAATTATTTTTTTATTTTATTTGTTAAAAGTATACGCATGATCAAATTATAGGATCACAATCCAATATTATAAATTTTTATCGTGATTTTACTGCAACTGTACTACTATGGAAAATAAATCATATATCTAACTGATCAAATCTTTATAGATTTGCAACAAAATAAAGATTTATATTTATATTTCATAAACAAAAATGAAAACGAAAGAAAGTATTTGATTTTAAGATATCAAGTATTCTAGGAACACGATTAGGTAAAGTTTAAAAAAAAAAAATAGGAATCATTTTCAAAAAGCTTAATAGCTTATCATACAATTGGATTATTAAACTCATGTAGGAAGGAGTTGATCATAAACCTTTCCAAAACTTTTCCTTGTGTATTTTGGGAAATTAACTCTAGTATTCCTTAGAATACCTTAATGAAAACAGTGTATTTTAGTATTACTATATGTTTTTAATCCGGCAAAATGATTTCATCTTGGGTCAAAAAAAATTCAGTTCAATATATTTTTTGGTACAATATTTAGTATTACTTACCTAAGGCAGCATACGCTAAAGGAGTTTGACCGCTGTACATATCGACAAAAGTGAACTTAGCATCGGTAAAGTTAGTGTTGAACTCTCTGACCAGAGCTTTAAGGTTCATGTTGAAAGGTTTAACTGCTCTGTTTACTTCAGCGGCACAGCCCATACCACCACCATGGGAGGCGATCATCCGCGGCGTGCACCCTATCTTACTGACCCCAAACAACGCCACCTTCCTTGCTCCTTGGACATACAACAACTTATACCAAAAAAAAATGTCTCTAAATTAATCTGTTTAAAGATACATAATTAACTAGGAGTAAACTTTATAGAAATATATCCAATACTCTGCATCATGTTTTATATGGAAACTAATCAACTATTTATAATGTCAAAAGTTATATACAATGAAATATGAAGGTTTATATAATTCCTTTATTAATTTTTTTTTTTCAAAACCTTGGGTATATTACCTTAAGAAAAGAGCGATAATGTCGAATGAGGGAATCAGCAAATTGAGCGTAAGTGTACTTGCGTTGTGTATTGTACTTATCACCTTGCATGAAGTAGTTGTTAAGATAATCATTGCTTCCTATATTAATAGTGTATAGACATTGCTTCAGCTTCTCCGGGGGCACATTTGCATTCATAATCGCCGCCCTGTGGTTCTTGATTTGCGTTTTAAAACTGATTCTATCACCCTATCGTAAAAAAATATCATAATGCGTAAGTAATTAATTTAAGTGTTTATACACAAAAAAACTCAAATTAACGAGTCATATTTAGGATCCCAGCCAGAAAAAAAAAACAAATCAGCAAAACAAATGAATATTTGCATTAAAAGAAAACAAATAAAATTTGTTTCTAGTCAGTAAAACATTTATAAAATTTTATTTTAGACAGTTGTCCCGTATATTCATTGGACAGGGAATCACAACATTTTAAATTGTTTTTTTCTAAGTTAGATTTGAAACCTCAGACTTGACACAATCATACAAAATCCCAATTTACTAATTAGTTTCGTATTAACAAAACATAAGAGCCACCAAATGAGTACAAATGATCACTGTGTGTATTTTGAATCAATATTACTAAAGATAGTAGTACGTTTAGGAACATTACTTAACCATATAGTAGTATAAGTAAAAATGGAATACCCGAGGAAAATAGTGGAATATCTTTATTTTGATCTCTTTTACTTCTAAAGTATGTTCTTACCAGATGGTAGCTAGTGTCTTCGAGAATTCCCGCGCCGCCAGAAGCGTAATTTAAACCGGTGTGAGCTTGTTCCGGCGATGCTCCGGTGAAAGGTGGAATGTAATCACTGAATCTCATTAGTTCAGCTAAAAACAACATACAAACTCATATCAGACAAGAAGCCATATACAATGCGTATCTAAACAAATAAAACAATATAAAACTCAAGAAGTATGAGAGGTAAGAAATTCTGAGATAAAAAAAATTCTCTAAATATAAAATAAAATATAGAGAAACACTATTTCTTCTTCTGTAGAAGAAAAACTAACAATCTCTATTTTTCTTTTTTGAAACACAGTAACAATCTCTATTTCTTTTCTTTAAAAAATAAATAGAATTAAGTTGGAGATAATTTTAAGAAACTATAGAGACCCTTGCCACCCTCTTAATCATTAGTTTTGACTAAAATTAACACTATTCAAAAGTAATGATATTTATTGGAGTTGATCTTAATCAATGATATTAGTCGACAGAGACGCAGCAGAGTTTCTAAACAAAACAAAAATTTGATGTTTTTAAATTATTAATCAATGAATGTCTAACAAGCAAATGGTTTTTTTAGAAGTGTGATATATAAGTCTAAATGGAGATCGTTTGTGTGATATAGTGTCTCAACGGAGAGTTCGTTCCTCACCTCTCTCATCCTATTACTTCTCTTTTATTTATGTATATATTTTGAGAAACTCTAAACCACCGATGTGGATGTATGATAAGCAAAACTTTATTTATCTACTTAAGTAGTCTCTTGATTTGCATTTATGAATGTTCTGTATAACATTATCAAGTTCTAATGTTTGCGTTTCTTTTTATGTTCCATTGAACATATCAGCTAAAAAAGAAATGCCTACGTTATGATACGTTTGTCTTCATGGAAAACATTTGGGCAAAGAAATAAAAACAAGGCAGGGACTAACCGATAAAGTCTGGAATATTACGGCCATTGCTGAACCGGCCTGTAGGACCTCTAGCTAAATCCATACCATAAGGTGAATAGTTAACTTTGGCGGAGGTGTTCAAGTTATTGTTGTTACCGTTGTCGAAAACTGAGTCTCCGAATACGAAATAGCAAGGCACGAGCTGTCCACGAGCCCCTTCGGCCATTGCAAACACCGTTGCCGCAAAAACCCACAACAATACCTTGAACATTCCCTCCGCCATTTCTAAAAATCAATTACTAGAAATCTGAAAAAAAGTGGCAACATTGAAGAAAGGATAAAAAGTCTTTATATATAAGACAGACATAGGGAGAGACAGACATAATTAAACATCTATTTCTAGTCTATTCAATAGAAGAGATAGTGAGTTAATTACGGATATTAATTAGTTTATTTTTAAAAGTATCTTCAATAGTCACCTTGTTTATTTTTCAAAAAATCTAGAAACAAGAAAAATCCTTGAACTGTGGTATAGTCAATAGTTTATTGAAATCTTCCCATCACATTACAAAGAATAATGCCATATTAGATCCTTCGTATCACATTACAAAGAGCAATTGCTATGATTTGAAGTCATCATCCACATCTTTGCACGTGTCTTTATTCTTGAAGTCATTCGTGACTTGTCCAAACCCACGACAATCTCAATGTATGTCACAAGTTAGACATCCTGATCTTTGTACATAAGCATAAATATATACTCTCTTCTCGTTTCATATTACTTGTCGTTCTAGGTTTATGTACACATATTAAGAAAACATATGATTTTGTATATTTTCAAAATAAAAACACAATTAACTATACACCTAACCATATTTCAACCAACAGAAAAATAAAGTAGAGAATTTTATTAATGAATTTTGCATTGAAACTCTAAAACAACATTTATTTTGAAACAAAAACTTTTTCCTACAACGACAAATTATATGAAACGGAGAGAATAACAACTGAATAACATGATTCTAATAATATTATATCGAGATGGAATTTATTAAGCAAACAGAAAATGGAAACGAGAGAGTAACAGGCTCACATTAGGCCATTAAAAAGGGTGTAGTCAAAGTGACAAAACAACAAGTAAAAAAGCCTTGTTTCTTCAAAGGCAAATGCAAAGCTCTATTTTAGAAGTTTAGGAACAATGACTAACAATAGAAAAAGAGAGTTTTTGGAAGAGTTATGGCTCTTCACTCTATAGTTATGGCAACTACAGAGTGTAGTGATGTCCTGATGTATCAATGTCCAAGCCCTTTAGCTTTGCGACTGATTCAACATATCCCTTAAATGTGTGAAGCTCCCTAAGCCTGTCACAACAAAGCATTCACCAATAAGAATCAAGAAAATTCCAGTTTCTTCCGTTGAGATCAAAGTACACTTTACCTAGCTATCTCGGCCCTTCTCTTGGCTTGCTCAACGATCTCAGACAGCTCTCTGTAACCCCCGTTCTCTGGGAAGAGGTTGACCTCTTGTCTTGTCTGCAGACCGTGCAGTGTCCTTTGTTGTCTTGCCCACTCAGCTTGTCTTTCTTCAGTACCGAAATCTCTCCTGGTCGTTAAAGCGGTCTGCTCACAAAGTAACAGCAGAATCAATGAGTACTGTGTTTACCATCAAGATGCAAAAGAGAGTTAGTTGTGTGTACCCTCTTGTCGAACATGCTGACCCAAGCCTTTCCACTCAAGATGTATCTAATAGCAAACTTCAAAGGGTCTTGTGGTATGTATGTCAAAATACTGTAAAGCCAAATCACACCAGCCCATCCCCAACCTATACCCTTCACCTTTGCAAATGTCCAGTCTGCATACACTGCAATCAAAGTAGCAACCTGCATTTGGAAAGAAGAGAGATAGAGAGAAAGATGAGTTTCTTTTTCTAGAATTCTTGAAAATATGATGTTCTTACCAGTTGTGCAATGACAAATGCAATCATCAGAAGCGCCCCAGGACGTTCAACGACTGACCAGCTCCTTGACCTGGTGACGAATATAAGCGCTTGACTGATGATACTAACTTGTAGGTACAAAGCAGCCATTAGTTCATCATTATTGTCCCTGATTGACTTCACACCAAACTTGTCCTGAAAATCAAAGGTAAAGTATTAGTTTCTTACACAATATTTATCTAATATAATCACTGAAGCATACCGAGACGAAGTCAGTCTTGTGAATCACCCAGAAGAAAATCACACTCATAACAGCTTGGTACCCTCCCAACACAATTCCAGTGGCAAAGATTTCATTGAGCCTCCAGCTATCAGGTGTTGGAGATGGCTTGACTCTGTCCTTTGAGATTGTCATGATAGTACCTAAAAGATAGCAACACATAGTATACCAGATCAAATATTAAGAGATAGGCTATATAGTAAAGTAGAGTCATTTGCTTACCATCGTTAAGGATGGCAATAATCAGCACCATGAAGGCTGAGAAGTCAAATTTCCAAATCAGAGCAATGAGCATGAAACCAAACTGCAAAAGTTACAATATGATCAGTATACAAGAAAAGAAACAAGTGATGGATGTTTGGTTTGTGATTACTTACAACGATACGGATTGTGATTGAGACTGCATAAATCTGTCACAGGCAGGAGAAAAGAGTTATTAGTTTCTAATGCAAACGAACAAGTAGTAGCCATAACATAAGATAAAAAAAATATAATAGAATGTGCACTGTATAGTTCTTCATTCTCTGGAAGATAGCTCTGCTAGTGAGCACTGCACTGATGATAACACTTAATCCAGGTTCGGTGAGAACAATATCTGAAGCACCACGAGCAGCATCTGTAGCATCAGCCACAGCAATACCAATGTCAGCTTTCTTCAAAGCAGGAGCATCATTGACACCATCACCAGTCATTCCAACAATGTGTTTAATCTCTTGCAGCTTTTTCACAATCTCATATTTGTGCTCTGCAATAAGAAAGTTTGGATCAATCAATATAACAAAAACCTTTTTGGTTTTAAGACTGAAAGCAAGTAATAACCTGGAAAGACGCCAGCAAACCCATCAGCCTTCTCGATCAACTCCTCAATAGGAATGGATGCAATGTTGGGGTCCTTGTCAGTACCGAGAAGAGACGCAGATGGATACATATTAGTTCCCATCCCAAGCCTGCGACCAGTTTCCTTACCAATAGCAAGTTGATCACCTGGCAACGTAGTTAGGTGAAAACATTCTAAATAGCAATGTTTTTTTTTGATGAAATTATAAAATATGATGAGTTTAAGTATAGTTACCAGTAATCATCTTAACGTTAACACCAAGGTTCAAAGCCCTACGAATGGTTTCAGCACTGTCATGTCTTGGAGGGTCAAAGAGAGGCAACAAGCCAACAAACTCCCATGGTCCACCTGAGCTTTCTTTTGTTTTCTCAGGGACCAACTAAAGAAAAGGAACAAGAACAGAGTTGAACATTTTTGTTTCAATGCAAAATAAAAGAAGAGTTCTCTGGTGTAAATAAGTACCTGACGAGCAACTGCCAATGACCTAAGACCGCGCTCTGCATAGTTGTTAATAGTAGCGAGTGCCTTCTGCCTAAGGGCAGGCCTGGCGTTAGCAAGGTCGAGGATCTGCTCAGGAGCACCTTTGCTGACTCTGTGCCAGTTCCCATCAGAGTCTATGTATGTCAAAGCAGTTCTCTTGTCCACAGGGTTGAATGGAAGGAAGTGAACCTCTCTGATGCCAGCTCGTGCCTCCTTTGGATCACCAAGCATATTAACCATGGCTGCATCAATAGCATCCTGGTTTTCAATCCTAGAAGCCATGGCTGCAAACAATAAGACTTGATCTTTCTCAACGCCCTTGCAGAAAACCTCAACCAAGTCCTTGTCCACACTCAGTTTATTGAGGGTTAGCGTCCCGGTTTTGTCACTG
Source organism: Sinapis alba (assembly GCA_012274485.2). Taxonomy (NCBI): domain Eukaryota; kingdom Viridiplantae; phylum Streptophyta; class Magnoliopsida; order Brassicales; family Brassicaceae; genus Sinapis; species Sinapis alba. Next base: position 90,098 of record MU105555.1, on the reverse strand, counting down.
CAGAGGACATCCATCCCTGCCATTTCTTCTATGGCAGTCATACGTTTTGTGATGGCACCTTGCTGAGACAACCTGTGAGACCCAATAGCCATAGTCACGGACAACACCGTTGGCATAGCAATGGGGATACCACCGATCAAGAGGACCAAGAGGTTGTCAATTCCATCTCTGTACTTCCTTTTTTGAATAAAATACATGACGATTATTTCAACCACCATACCAATAGCAATAGAACAGATACAGAAGTTTCCAATGGATGTAAGAACTTTCTGGAAGTGACCAACTTGGTTAGTGCTGTCCACAAGGTGAGCAGCTTTACCAAAGAAGGTACGAACTCCTGTAGCTATAACAACCGCTTCGATTTCTCCTTGCTTGCAAGTTGAACCAGAGAAAACTTCTTGACCAGGGTGCTTGGTCACAGGAAGTGACTCTCCAGTTAGAGCAGACTGATCAACCTTTAAGGGATCACCTTCGAGAAGACGTGCATCGGCTGGGATGATATCTCCAAGTTTAATGCTAACAATATCACCTGGGACAAGTATAGCAGCTTCTTGTTCACTCCATTTTCCATCCCTAAGAACCTGAAAAAAAACAAGAAAGTAAACAAAACAGGTTAAGCTCAAAAGAAGTTTGAAAACAGAATAATGCAACACATTACCTTGGTTTTGGGAGCAAGACCAGCCATGAGAGCAGCTGCAGCATTGCCAGCACTGTTTTCTTCAAAGAAACTGATTGTGGAGTTGATAACAAGGAGACAGATGATACCAACAAAATCTTGCCAATCCGGAGGTCTGCCATCACCATTGGCCAAAGCAATGGCCATGATAGCCGCAGCTTCCATAACCCATGAAAGAGGATTCCACATGAACCCAAGAAACTTGAGAATCTTGCTTTCCTGTTTAAGTTTTAATGAGAAGAAGATCAAACTTGTGATCAGTTCTCAGAAACTCGCACCAAGATTCTACAAAACCAAAGCTGTCTAATTAATTAAGTCAAAACTCAAACCTTCTTCTCTTCGAGCTTGTTGGGGCCAAATAACTGAATCCTCTCCTCCCCTTCCTGCGTCGTTAACCCTTCACTTGTACATTTTAGCTGCTGGAAAACTTCCTCAATTGGAATTTTTTCCTGAGTATCCAACCAAATTAAAGTTTTGATCAGTAATTTATACAAAGGATTGTTGTAATGTTATCAAGCTAAACAAAAGAGAAAATAGTTTTAAAATAACTTTTTAGTTTCATGCAAATCTCGAAGAGATCTAAACTCGGCGACTCGTAAGAGTTGCGTCGACTCAATAAGTCAAAACAAAACAACGTACTATACTAGTACGGAAAGGTACTAAATGTACAAATATAGGTGTTGTGAATACATTTTGGGTCTAAATGGTGATATAAGAAACTAAGAAGAATAATCTATTTCTATTCATTCTTTAGAAATTATATTAGTTATGAGGAATTTTTGATGTGTTTGATTATTTGTCATTTTTTAAAATTTAAAGAACTATAAACCAAAAACATTCATTATCAAAATTGATACGGAACAAAAATAATAAATGGTCACCAGTTAGATTTTTTAATGTTTGATCAATACAAAAGACACTTTCTGATTCTGATATATGTAATTTCCTTTATGTAGAACATGTTTTTAGAAATATATAAAGTATGGAACATTTAACTGTGTTTAACACAAGTTTTGTTCTTTGATATATTTAGCTTTAATTTGCATTTGATTATTTAAATCTTGTTAAATATAATTTGCTTAAATTTTGGTTTTAAATCGTATGAAAATACTCTTGTTAAAGAAAAAGAATTTTAACTAACTTTATATTTTAAAATGAAAAAATTAAAACTGATTTATTTATAAAAAAAAACTTAGATATTTTAAATTAGTGAAAGTAAGTAATAATAAATTATTCAGAAAATTCTAAACTCCCCCCCCCCCCGGTCAAAAAAACCATATAGTCCTTTAGAGCCAGACCAATCATTTTTGGGCCGGATCTTTGCGAACCGATTGACATCCCTAGTTATAATCTTTTTTTAAAAAAACAAAAAGATTCTCAGAAAAATAAAACAAAAAGAGATTCTCTCAGAAGCAAAATAAACTTTTAACTAATACTATATGAAAATAATTTCTTCTGATGTAGCTTAGCTCCACCACTGTTTCAGGTGCAAAAGTTTTTATGAACTATAATCCCATATGTTCTTGGCTAATGCCCTAAAAGTTATGAAGTTCATGTTTTATCTTTTGAAAGAAATAGGTAGACAAATCTAACATTTAAGGGGTGGAGATTTAAGGAACTGATTCAGAATCCCATCCAATAATAAGAATCATGGAAAAATGAAATCATTCATTCTGAGATTTAAGGAACCATAAATATTTGGGATATAACATTATTAGTTTTTCAACGTTTGGAGGCAAGGAATAATTTTCATTAGGAATTAATCGTGAAAGAAAGATTTTAACAGTAAGAACAATCATGCAAAAGGGTAACGAAACAGATATATACTCTCGTTAAATGAAATCATCCAATAGTTTGTGTGCATGATAACAATTGATTAAGCCAGAAGATAGGAATGAATAAAAAATACCAGATCAACATTCTCGTTCTTGATATTCTCGAGACCTGACATCTCTTTCCTTCCTTCACGAAACGGCGTCTCTCTGTCGTCTCAACACTTGATGATAACACAGACACCAGAGAGAGAGAGAGCTTGCAGAGGGAAAAACGTCTCCTCCTTTTTTATTCGACATTCAAAACGACGGACTTCTCCACCGTTTTAGCTCATGTGGGGCCCGTACTAGATTCTCTATTTTACCCATTTTGTTAATGTTTTATTTCATTCTTTTTTTGGTACTCAAACCCAATTTGATTTGTTTTATTTGTTTCTTCTCTTTATTATTTGGTGTTCATCAACTGATTCTTGATTTTTTATGGCGTCCCTACTCACTTGGACATGTGTTTTGACTGTATAATTAGGATCAGATTTATTGTGTGTTTCTTTGTATTAAGATTCAAAATTTAGAAATTTATTACTTGTTTTGATTTTTCAAATCCAACGGAAAAGGTAATTTACAATATCTTCTCAAAAAGATAAAAGTTAAAATTTGACTTGTAAACTTGAGAAGAAATCTTATAGTTAATTTAACAAATGATAATATGCCAAACTAAATACAGAAAACAAAAAGATTTTACAATTTTTAGATCTATATTATTATCTATGAAGTCATTTTTGCTTATACATTCTCAAGTTACAAATTAAAGTTGTTAATATTATTTTTTATCTGTAATGAATAATTAAATTTATTTATTAGATTAGATAGCTGAATATAAATTAATATTATAAAATTGGCTTAAAATTTAAAATTTAAAAATTAAAAATAATACCAATATATATTGTGTTGTTATCCAAAAAGAATATTTTCAGTTATAAAAGTTAAAATTAAGAAAAACATATGAATAATCAAAAACTAATCAAGTGAATATATAATTTTGTATAATCAAAAAGGAATATTCAATAATTTTAAAGATTTTTTATTATATTTTATTATCAATGAATATAGTGTATAAATAGATTTTTAAAAATATTTATAATACTTGTGTGTTTCCAAAAAATTGAAATACAGTAATGAGTATATAAATTTTGGTAATTTTTTTATATAGAAATAAATTAATGTTCGGATATAACTTTTTAAGAGAGTAAATAATAATTATAATTATGATATTTAAATTAATTATGCATGTATTAATAAGTAACTATAAAATAATTGTTTTAATCATAATTCATTACTTATGAATATTTATAAAATCACAAAATCATAACAGTTGGTTACTGCAATGTAATCACACAATTTTATATTGAGTTAGCATAAGAGAACTTTGTTATGATTAATACTATTATTATCTATGGACATATATAATATGCACAATCTCAACTGAAATAATTTTTTAAAATATTAGACTGGCTAATCAATAATAATACCAAACATGTATATATACATAACTAATATGGGTCCATGCGTTGTACGGGTTTTGTTTGATGCTTTAATTTTATGTAGTTTATGATTTTTTGCAGAAGATGTTGTGTTGCGAAATTTATTTTAGTAATAAAATTCGTTTTTTTACATAAGTTTCAGTTATATTAATCTGCATTTTAATTATCATGGTGTCTATGCGAATTATTAGCAACCTTGTTCCTAGACTTAGACAATACACAAAAAATAATATCTAAATCGAACATAATCCAAAAAGTAAAAATTAGAATGAAATACAAACACATAAGCATTATAATGACATGTATATACTATTGTATTTGTTTTAAAATATGAAAGAACTTACTCCTATATATAAAAGTGAGAATTTGTAGTTCTTTTTTATTTATGATTTTTTACCAAAAGAATTACCATGAAACAAGAAAGTTGGTTATTTATAAGGATTTTTAAAAAAATATTTTACAAATCTCTTTGTTTAGAATGTAAAGAAAGAAAAACTACTATCAAATACTTTTTACAATTTTTTGTTTTTTAGGATTTTGGAAAAGAGAAATTCTTATCACGTATTAATTTACACTTTTTGTTTTACAATTTTCTAATAAAAAAAAAACTAATTTTCAAAATATTAAATAAATTTCAAATAATTTTACACACATACGCATACACACATACACATAGACACACACATATATATAGATTTCATCAATTAGTTCTGTTCAGAGTTTGGTATGGTTTGGATATATTTTTTTTAAAGAAGAAAAGTGAACTAATTGATTATCAAACTGAACCAAAAACCAAAGTGTTTTAGAAAACCTACCGAATAGAACCGAATTTCTAACCGAACTAACCAATATTTCGGTTTGATTCCGTTCAAAATCCAGGCCCAGCGAAATGTATCAAACCGACCAAACAAATCGGCCAGGCAGTTCAGCCGGCTAAACTGGCTAATTACCGGTTCTGGATCCTAGATGGTCAAATCAGCCGGTTCAATACCAGACCGGACTTTAGAAGTCCTATATTTCCCGTTCAGTTTGACAACTCAGTTAGTTTTGGATCCGAAAGTGGAGATGAACCGGGTCGGGTTCAAATCTGAAATAACGGGTTGGAACGAAAGGCCAATCAATCTTGTTGTCGATAGGGGACGAGTTTCTTACGGCCATTATAAACTTGAACCAAAGGCTGCGCTCTCACTTTATTTATCTTCACCAATTAGCAATATCATCGGATAACGTCTTCCTCAATGGACGCTGCACTCTCCCCTCTCAAACCTCCATACCCTATCCAATCCAAGAGACCTCCACCACCTCAGTCCTCTAATCACTCCCTCAAATTCAGCTCCGCCACACTCCACTTACCTCCTCCTTCTCCTCATCCCTCCTTCCCTCTCGATTCCCTTCTCCACCACCTCGTCCACCTCTCCTCCACTCCCCGACATCCCGCCGCAGCAGCTCGTTTCCCTTCTCTGGAGGTGAAATCGGTGAAACCCATCTCGAGTCCCGTTCTGGGTATCAACGGAGGAGATGGGTCTTTGAAGCTACTCTGTAAGAAGGAAGTTGTGTTACTCAACTCCATCGTGGACCACCCTTTGTCGGAATTGAGCAGCTTCTTTGATTCAGCGAAACCTGAGCTGTTTAGGACCGATGTGTTCAGTCTTGTCAAGGCTTTAGATGATTCCGGAAACTGGGAGAGAGCGGTTTTGCTGTTCGAATGGTTAGTTTCAGCTTCGAATTCAGGAGCTTTGAAGCTTGATCATCAGGTTATAGAGATTGTGGTTAGGATCTTGGGTAGAGAGTCTCAGTACTCTGTTGCAGCTAAGCTGCTCGATAAAATTCCTCTACAAGATTATATGTTAGATGTTCGTGCTTACACGACCATACTCTATGCGTATTCACGGACGGGGAAGTATGAAAGAGCAATCAATCTGTTCGAGAGGATGAAAGAGATGGGTCCTTCACCTACTCTGGTAACTTACAATGTCGTTCTCGATGTTTTCGGGAGAATGGGAAGGTCGTGGAGGAAGATTCTAGTGGTTTTAGAGGAGATGAGAAGCAAAGGGCTGAACTTTGATGAGTTTACTTGTAGTACTGTGTTGTCAGCTTGTGCAAGAGAGGGTTTGTTAAGAGAGGCCAAGGAGTTTTTCGCTGAGGTTAAGTCTAGTGGATACGAGCCTGGGACTGTGACTTACAATGCCTTGTTGCAAGTTTATGGTAAAGCAGGGGTTTATACAGAAGCGCTAAAGATTTTGAAAGAGATGGAGGAGAACAAGTGCCCTGCAGATTCTGTGACGTACAATGAGCTTGTTGCTGCTTATGTTAGAGCTGGTTTTAGCAAGGAAGCTGCTGGTGTCATTGAGATGATGACGCAGAAGGGTGTAATGCCGAACGCAATCACTTATACTACAGTGATAGATGCGTATGGAAAGTCAGGAAAGGAGGAAGAGGCTTTGAACCTGTTTTACAGTATGAAGAAAGCTGGTTGTGTTCCGAATACATGTACCTACAACGCCGTGCTTAGTATGTTGGGGAAGAAATCAAGATCCAGTGAGATGATAAAGATGTTATGTGACATGAAATCTAATGGATGTTCCCCGAATCGGGTCACTTGGAACACGATGCTTGCTCTGTGTGGGAATAAGGGCATGGATAAGTATGTGAACCGAGTGTTCCGTGAAATGAAGAGCTGCGGTTTTGAACCTGATAGGGACACATTCAACACGTTGATCAGTGCTTACGGAAGATGTGGTTCAGAGGTTGATGCGTCTAAAATGTTTGGTGAGATGACAAGAGCTGGTTTCAACGCTTGTGTCACAACTTACAACGCGTTGCTTAATGCCTTGGCTAGACAAGGGGACTGGAGATCGGGAGAGAATGTGATTTCCGACATGAAAAGTAAAGGTTTCAAACCAACAGAAACATCTTACTCATTGATGCTTCAGTGTTATGCTAAGGGAGGGAACGTTCTAGGGATTGAGAGAATCGAGAAGGAGATAGTCGAGGGCCACATATTCCCGAGCTGGATGCTTTTGAGAACTTTGCTTCTCGCAAACTTCAAATGCAGAGCACTAGCGGGGATGGAGAGAGCATTCACGTTGTTTAAAAAGCACGGATACAAACCGGACATGGTGATATTCAACTCAATGCTCTCCATCTTCACAAGGAACAACATGTATGACCAAGCACACGAGATCCTTCAGTCTATCCGCGAGCACGAGCTGACCCCGGATCTTGTAACCTACAACAGCCTCATGGACATGTATGTAAGAAGAGGAGAGTGTTGGAAAGCGGAAGAAATCCTCAAGAGTCTAGAAAAATCCAAGCTAAGACCGGACCTTGTCTCTTACAACACGGTGATCAAAGGTTTTTGCAGGAAAGGGTTGATGCAAGAAGCGGTTAGGATGCTGTCTGAGATGACAGAGCGTGGAATTAGACCGTGCATATTCACTTACAACACGTTTGTTTCGGGTTACACGGCGATGGGGATGTTTGGAGAGATAGAGGATGTGATTGAGTGCATGGCGAAGAATAAGTGCAGACCAAATGAGTTGACGTATAAAATGGTTGTGGATGGTTATTGCAGAGGAGGGAGGTATAGTGAAGCTATGGAGTTTGTATCAAAGATTAAAACCCTTGATGCTTACTTTGATGATCAGTCCATCCAACGGCTAGCTGTTCGAGTACGTGAGAATTTAGATTCCTAAATCAATTATATATTTGTTTTTTTCATCTTTCTTTGTAGATTTGTGAGTTTTTGTACTAAAATTTACATTTTACTTGAAATAAAATAAGCAAATTTGTTCATGAATGATGAAAAAAGTTTACATACTCTTTAACCGTCTATGACGACCGCTAGATCCTTATGTTCGGTGGTCTTGCGAAATTTAGTTCTTTAAGATCCTTATCGAAAAATGTATAGCCTATAATACCCATACTCAATTTGATCAAAAAAATATATACCCATACTCAAAAAATGATTTCAAAACAAAAGAAAATTAAAAGTATTGTTTGTTAATTATCCCAAGAAAATGTAACCAAAAATCATATGTTTTCTAATATGGTAAAATTATCAGTTGAAATATATTTATTATAATAATTAACAAAAATTATAATAAATTAATACTAAAATAATTATTTTGTGGGCCAACAACAAACATTGTTTGCGGTATATACTCTATATTTTTTACGAGTTTAACATTGCTATAAATTATTAAAATATTTTTTATTGTTACTAAAAATTAATCAAACTAATTAAAAAGCGAACGTTACTCACATTGACTGATTTTTTTTTTTTTTTTTTTGATTTTCTGAGTATGAAAAAAAAACATTCAGTTTCAGAAGAAAAAGAATTTTTTGGTCTTTGACTCATTGGTAAGTGTGAGAACTGAAAAAGTACATTTATACTGGAAGCACAGAGATAGAAAGAACCAAAACCTCACTCTCTAGATAGAGTCTTCACTTTCACTGTCTGCATCTTGCACAACTAGCTAGCTTCTTCTTCTTTCTCAGGATCTTGTCTGCATAATTTGCTTCCATCTTCTCTCAATCTCACCTCAAGATGCCAATCAACACATCAACACCTCCGCCTGTCATCGGTAAGATCGGGCCTTACACTGTCTTCATGACTCCTCCAGCGACTCCAAAACCACCTGAATCTCCTGCCGCCGTGTCTCAGAAAGCTATCGTTCAACCGCCGGTTCTTCCTCCACCGCAGCAGTTTAAGTCGGTGGCTTCCTCCTCTGAACAAGACGGCTCAGTTTTGGGTTTCCTCAAAAACGCCGCCACAAAGGTTCAAAATGGTAAGGAGCGAGACGAATCTGAGGAAAAAAAGTTTCTTCATTTTCGGATCCATTTCTAGATTTGCTGATACCCTCTGATTGATTGATCAAAAAACTGATCTAAAGATTATATATTTAGAAAGCAGATTAAGGTGGAAACTATTGCTAATGCAAAATGTGAATTGAGGATTAAAAGATTGTAACTTTGACATTCTTGTTTGTTTTAATGGTTGTTGCGACAGCACATTCAAGCGTGGATGATCATTTGGTGAGATGGTTTGGGTTAAACCAATCTAAGTACCAGTGGGCTTTGGACGAGTATTACCAAGGCAAAGTATCAGTAAGTGTTACTTCCTTTCATAGATTAGCGTTTTGATTCTTGTTTATGTATATTCGCTTTGTTTCATTATTTATCTTAAATGTACATTTTGTGTAAGCTTTGTAGCAAATCTAGTTTGAAGTCTTCCTAGCGTGATCTTCACCCATTTGGTGAATAATAAAACTGGAGATTGGTAGTCAAACGTGTCTTTGGGCTTACTCTACTTTAGTCACTGATTTATTGCATATGTTACTCAAAAGCATATTGTGTGGTTAACGTTCATCTTTTATCTTCTTTTGCACATAAACGCAGGAAGTGAAGTGCGTGAAAGCAGAGGAGATGCCAGGGAAAGTACAAAGCGTATAAGAAACCATATCTATATCCCACTTCTTGTCCCTGCTAATCTCCAAAACATGTTTTTCTGAGAGAGCTAGAAAAGAAAAGCTTGAGTCTTGATGAAAGTTATCTTCGATCATTGAATTTATTTGACCCTGGAGATCTCTTGGTATATTTGAGAAACTATTTTAGTTCTTCATTTGGTTTGTTGTAAGTTTATAATATATATATATATATGATGTCTCAATTCAAAATAATTTAGCAAGTAACTAAGTTGGAACCAAACGTACGATCTTACGTTGTCACCACTGGTTTGTAGGAAAAAAGCAGAAATAATATTTGAACCTGAATCTGACTGAAAACCCCCCTCTTCTCGCTTGCAACTCTGACTCAGACTGTGTTGAGAACGCATTTACATTGATCAACAGATCCATAAGTATCTTGACTATTGGTGCTTCTTTTCCTGAGCCAAAATGTTTATATGATGCTCTTACCATCCCATTCTAAAACAGGTTTTGATAAGAACTCTGCTCCGAAAAAGCATTATGTTACTCGAAACTGCTAATCTTTACTGGTGAAGCTTTCTGAACATCAAATCTCATCTGCTTTCATCGACTGCCACATCCATAACTTTCACACTTTTAAGTATCCCCTTCACAAGCTGTTCAGCTAGTGTAAACGTTAGTATATATCCACTCAAACGCCACATTAATAAACAGAGACACCACCTGTTACATTATGACCATGATGATAAACAACAAGCGGGGATAGCTCAGTTGGGAGAGCGTCAGACTGAAGATCTGAAGGTCGCGTGTTCGATCCACGCTCACCGCATATTACTTTTTTTTTTCTTCTTCCAGAAACTAACATTTGTAAATCTTTTAAAACGTATTAGGACTTAGAGAAAGATATAACAAGGGACCCTAACTTTGAATGGTTACATTTCTATATCTTTTAAAAACGTATTAGAGAAAGATATAAAAAAAGGTTTAAGAACTGGCAACAGATACGTTATGTGGACCGCTCTTTCACTCTTTGTAAAAAGTCATATAGACGTAGGTTTACACACATTATGTGATCAGTAACTTGTAAAAAAGGTCCTAGAGCGGCCCACAGATTCTCTCGAGTGTTTCATTCACATCTTTTAAGTGCAGTGCGATCTACTTGTCCGAAGAGCAAAAACAACCAACCATTCATCAAATTCTCTTGTTACATGAAATTTTGTTCTATTAAAGTTGAATCCTTTCTAAAATAAATCTCCTTCCAATCATCAATGCCGCTGCTTCATACATAAATCCTTGTCACCGCTTTCTTGATATGCAATCAGAGAATGTGTCAACGAGCTGCTCAGCTAAAGCTACTGAATCGTCCTTGAAAGCATCAATGAATGTCTTGACAACATTTATCTCCTGAGCACTGGCTTTTAAGCTGTACCAAGTCAGAAACTCCTGTCTGAAACTCTTATCAATGTAACCTGAACACTCAAGCTGTCGTATCATCTTCACGCAATCCTCCAATCCAAAACCGCAGCTTGATGAACTCTTACCGTTGACCGCCTTCACGGAAACAGTTTCTTCTTCTTTTGTGCTTAAGCTACTCACAAAAGCTGCTTCATCTTCTTCTTCAAGGGTTTTTGTCAAGACTTTGGTTTCATCTACTACGCTGGATTGCTTAGGTAACGCATGATCATCAAGCGGTGTATCTTGGAGGAATTTCAAAGCAGAAGAGCAAAGATCCTTCACTTTTGGCGATGAGCCAAGTCTGTTTACGTTTCCTCTACACATTGCCGATGGAAGATCAGTAAGAGGACCACACAGCTCAGTTTCTAAACTCTTCACAGCTTCCTCCACGGTTTCAGATAGTTTTCTGTACTTCTTCGTGCCCTTAAGAAGCTTCTGAGCCAAGACAAGACGGTGACAAAGTACGTCTACCCTTCTGGTTTCCGTTGCAATCAACAGTTGCTTCTTCCAACAACTGAGAAAGAAAGAAAGAAAGAGAAAATAAAGATCAAACCAACATTGTAGAAACTGAATTCAAGAAGATTTGATTGGTTGAGATTTTACTCAAGCAAGCTGTTTGTTTTGCCACAAGAGACACAGTAGAAGCATCCATCAACGTCATGACTTGGCTCATCTTCCTTGAGACCTGTTTTCTCATCCTTGAAAGCACAATCCAGATGACAAGAGAAGCCACAAGATTCACCGGGGAATGGAGGATCAGAATGGCAGGTTAACCAGAGACTAGGATCTTTATTGTCATCATACTTATGGCAGATACAACAAGAACACCTTTTACAAAACAAGTCTTGTTGTCTCAGTATAGCTTGACAAGCCTTGTTCTTACAGTAGATACTGCCTTTAGCTCTAACTGATTCAGTGCTCCCAGAGGCATTATTAAAGCTGGTCTGAGGAGGCACATAGCGAGTAGGAGTAGCGTTCTTCCTTTGTCTCTTTGAGTTTCTCTTAGTTGTTGTTGTTGTTGATGAATCTCTCTTTCTGTCTTCTTGGTCTCTCGAGTTTCCTTTAATAGTGGGAGGCGTTGGAACTTTTTTCTCTGAAACAGTTTTCAAGAGGCTGTTGATGATCTGAGCTTTGGTCAAGTTCTTGTACTTTCTTTCCTTGCCTAACTCTGCGCATAAGACCTGTCGAATCTCCTCATGGGTCCACACCTGCAAGGCTTCAAAGGCTAAATCCGAATCTTTTGACAGTTCATGAACAAGCTTTCTCTTTTCATCAACACTCATTTTTCTGCCTTTCAATGAGTCACCTGCAGCAGCTCATACACGAAGAAAAACGATGTAAATGTGCTTTTTAACCACAAGGCAGATCCTAGAAAAACAATGTATTACTTGATTGTACACTGTTTCTTCAAGTGAATACATTACTACTTCAAAGAAACCACATTTACAGATACAAAGAAAGTTTCATCTTTTATGGTACCATTCATCAAATCAACTTGAACAGTGAAAGAACCACTAACATAATTAGCAGTCACAATCATAAAAGTTGGAAAAAGATTAGAATGAAAAATAAAGAAAACTAGTAAAAGCATTCATCTTGACACGAGTTAAAAAAAAACAAAAAAAGTTTCAAACTTTCGATTCCATTTGAGTTAGAACTAACGCAAGAAACTTCAACGATTCTCAATCATCTTAAAACCCAAGCACACATTTCGATAAATCTTTCCAAGTTCTTTTTTTTTTTGCTTGTAAGAACTAAGAAACGTAAAGAAAAAGTACCGTCGAGAGAAGAGTCCATGGGGGAGATAGAGAGTAATAGGTACGAACCAAGAATACTCCAAAACCTGCAATGAAAGAATGAAAATGAGATTAGTGCGAGTGTGGATCGTTCGTGCAAAAGAAGCTAAGGAAGAGAAGAGTGATACCAAACAAGAAACACAGACAATAGAATCAAAACGGTCGTCTTTGAGAAGATTCCGCTGAAGTGGAGGAGAGACCGGAGAGAAGAGAAGAAAGAGACAAATAAGATCACTTATAGTTTGGGCCCCAATATTTAATTTGCATGTCATTGTATTCTTTTATTAAAAAATAAAATAAAATTTAATACCCAAATATAACTGGTCTGATTATTGTAAAGAAAACAAATTTTAATCATGAATACCTTTTTGATAAAAAAAAAATCATGAATACCTTCGAAAATCTCGATATTTAAGGTTTGAGAATAATTTTTTGAAAGTATTAAATGATGCAAATACTCTCAAATTGCTCTTTATATAATGTTTTTACATAAAGCTTTTACATTTATGATATGTTAAAGTTTAAAATAATAAATAATTATAAAATGATATATGCCAGTAAGTCTCTCCAACATGTATTTAGAAATATCTCTATTTTCTTTCCTTTAATGCTTGTTTTTCATCTCATTGTTTAATCAAAAATCTGAAAACATGGCCGAACACAGCTTTGTTTTATCACTGTTTATGGGTTCCTTGAGTTAATTGAAAATAATATGACAAGCAAGTAGCACATTAACACACAACAAAGAGAACAAGCAACAGAATTACAACATGTTTTTAGTTTCTTGAAAACTGGTAACGTAGAGATTACATATAAAGCACAAGCAAGAAGAGAGAAGATATCTTACTGTACAAATGAAGCTCCACAAGAAGAAGAAACCACACAAAAGACAGACTTCTTCTGGGAAACTGTTATGTTTCTTCCTTCTTTTCCTGGAACCTATTCATCGTCATCGAGTTCAACAATCTGCGCACGTCTCTGAGCAGCTTTCCTTCTGATGAAGAAGCCCCATCTCATAGCTGCTTTGATCTTTAGCCATCCAACAGCAGGCTTACCAGACTGTGAACGTTCTTCTTCATAACCAGCCATTGAAGACTGACCAAAAGAGTGGAACCCAAACCCATCTTCAGGCATGTTCAGTGGAGTTTGCGGGACACCACCACCACTCATGCTAAAGAGTCTCAACAGCTGCTGCATATCATCGTTCTCCAGCATCTCATTACTTCTTGCCCTTATCTCCTCCTCTGATAAGAACCCATCACCTCCTCTGTTCCCTGCGTTTGACCAATCATTAAAAGGGTTGATCTCAGGAGGAGGCTGAACCAAGTGTTGGCTTTGGGATCCTGTTGGTGGACCTAGAGCCAGTCTCTCACCGCCATTGCTATTGATCATGCTTTGTGATTCATGAGTGTTGTTAATCAGCTGGTCTTGGGGTGCATATGAACTGTTTCCGAAGTGCATGTAAGAAGTAGTATCAGCTAGCTGAGACTGAGCCGGGAAGCTTGAACCCTGACTCTGGCTGTATACTGATGCTGAAAAAAACAAATGAATGACTCTGTTAATTTGGTTTGACACCAAAAGATTTAATATTAGTGGCTAATGAACCTCTACCTTCACCAGAATAAGATGTAGACGGTTGGCTTGGAACTGAAACTGGCATAGAGTAATCTAAAGCATCCACTTTGTTAACTTGATTGAAATTCATAAGTGACTTGCTGTCATACTCAATAACTTGATCCCAGTTTTCATATGCTTTCCTCACCAATCCATCAACATAAACCTACGTTATATATCAACATGTTAGAAGAACAAACAAGTGCTCATACATAAGACCAAGACCCAACACAACACAAACCTTTTGGTTGTCAGAAAGAGAGTCAGCAGGATAATACTGCTTCCCTGAGATAAGACCACTAAACTCGTAAATATTGTTGAAAACAACTCCAACTGAGTCCTCAGGATAGTAGACGTAAAGCATTTCACTCAAGACACATGTCTTCGAATGCTCTGCAAGTGTCTCCCACATCCTATTTGACATTCCACTCCCAAGAATCTGAAGAAAAGATATCAGAGTAAGAATCATCACCGAGACAAATACTTCAAACATCTTTGATAAGATACCACACTTACAGTCCTTAGCTTCTGAGAATCTTTGACCATAAGTCGCAGGAACTCTTTAACATTGTAGATTCCTGCTTTGTTCAGTTTCTTATGGAACGCTCCGTCCTTTCCAATCTTTTCCAACCTCCAGACCTCATCATCCAAAGCAGGTGGATAATGTTTCTTGTACACTGAACAAAGTAACCATTAGGTGAAAACAAAACAAAAGTGCTTTCAATGTAAATCCAAAGCAAATAACTTACACTCTCCACGATGGTCCTTAACGGTAAAAGCTTCTGTCTTTGCCTCACGCACACGCATCCCCTCACAGTAACCAGAAGAGACCTTTAAACCAAGCCTGAACTTTCTGCACCTTATCCAACTCGAGTTGTCTGTAAAGATAAGTTCACCTAATGTCCCCACACCTTCTTTCAACGTCACCTGCAAGTCACCAGTCAAAAGAGGCCTCTTTCCTTGACGCTCTTTCACCAAATGACCTTCAAACTCTTCTTCACTCCAACCTTCATCATCTTCATTGTTGAAATCACCGTCAAGCACAACAACATCGAGCTTTGCAGAAGCTTCAGGTCCTACTGTCAATACACGTCCTGTTGCAGCATCTAGCAGTACAACGTGGATGGCAGCACCTTGCTCCCCTTCTATCTTCCCTCCAGTGAACAAAGGAACAGACAACCTAGACCTGAACTGCAGCTGCAAGTTCCTTCCACCAATGCCTTCAATTCGTTTAGGGGAAGAAGACCTGTGAACTCAATCATTACTCTCCAACCATCCATCATACCATTCTCCCTAGAAATGTTATACGTTACCTCTCACTCAGTCTTGCAGGGGCTAGTTTCGCCAATGCTCTCTCCACCTCTTCGCTAACCTGTTTGACAAGAGAGGTTAAATGGAAATCACAAAGCACTAAAAGACCATTTTTAAATGGCTTACCACTCGGCGAAGAATGGGTTCCAAAGAAGAGCAAAGCCTCTGTAAACTATCCATCTTCAGAGCTTCCACAATTACACTGAAAGAACATACATAACTTTTTGAAATTCGACATCTTACCAAAACTATCTGCTTCACACAGTTATAAAGGCACTACCTTTTCAATCAATTGTAGATTAGAATCTGAACTTAGAAACAAAACAAAACAAAGGGTTTGTAACTGATACAAGTATGAACATAGATTACCTTGCAAGAGCCGGCCTTTTACGCTCAGGCTGCTGCTGCTGCTGCTGATTGTTATTATCATCTTCCTCAAGTTTTCTCTTTTCTCTCATACTATTAGTTCTCTCCATATACCTCGTATGCATTTTTCTCCGTAGCTAAAAGCTCCAAAAAGTTATCGATCTGTAAGATTGAGCTGAGACAAGCAAAGACACTTCACCAATCTCAAAACTTCAGAGAAAGAATCACAAAGCTCTCAAATCAAAGCAAATCAAACCCAGATTTTCACTTGGGCTACTTCACAAACGTTAAGAGAGAAACTGAAATTCGATTCGAAGGAGAGAGAGACAAATACCTGAGACACGGTGTTTGGTTTGGATAGAGAGAGAGAGAGAGAAGATCCAAAGCTGTTCTGTCGTAATTAATTTACTTCAACCACTTGTCTTGGTCTGTGATTAGTGGAGTGCTTTGACTAGTTTTAGTAAATTAAGTATCCGGTGCGGGCGAGACCACCGTAGGCTTGTATTCGCCACCACTTTGTTGTTTGTTTAATGGTAGACATTGTTGGCCGGCGGCTACTGTATGTATTTTTAGCACATGCTATATTTTAAAGTTGAGAATATAAAAAAGTTTAATACTTTGGAGTTCGTATTAAAGACTAATTATTTGATTTTTGTACAGAATTATAATAGTGCAAAAGTACAAAACACATCACTACATCACCGGGATAAGATTCAACATGGTCTTATAATATAGATTACATGAATATAAAGATCTAATTGCATTGGTTAAAGATTAGGTTCATAGATTTCTTTATTTCTATGTTAACTTTACATAACACCAAATTAGCAAAAAAAAAAAAAAAAACTTTACAGAACACCTTTAAACAACAACTATCGCTATTTTAACATATTATTCTGATTGGTGTAAGGTTTACGGCACGGGCAGCAGTTTATTTTAGTTTAAAATACAGACAACATTATATTCTGATTGTAACATCATAACTTTCTATGGTTAATTATAGAGATTGGCTGAATCAAAAGGGTTAATATTTTAACTGAAAAAAAGTTGCAACAAATGTCGATTTTTAATAAATTGTGAAACAATTCGATTTTCTCGTAATACACTACTCCATACAAAAAAAAAGTCCATTAGCTACAACAAAGTTCCATAATTTCTCAAAGTTGTTACTACATTGCAACATTAGACGAACATGAAGAGAAGGCATTATCAGTTAACTGAAGAAGAACTCAACTCAACACAAATATATAGCAAAAGCTTTGGAAATAGTCTAAAAGCCGTTCCACTAATCCTCGTGAGAGTTTGTTGAGAACATACATTACTTTCCCCTGTAAACATAGTAATGGATGATTGTGTTATCAGTTTCTTGAACAAGTTGCTACATGAAAAAAAAAAATAGGAAGGACAAAGTAGAGAGATTGTGTTAACTTACGAGTTCATCATCAGAGTTATGTTGTCTCCTTTGAGTAGAATCCTTCCTGGAAAAAAAAACAGGCATTTATACTGGGTTATTGAACCATAAGCAAGCAAGCAAATCATATGAGAGTTTGAGATCGAGAATAAACTAACCAAGTGGTTTCCTGGTGTTCTTCTTGATGCTCACTTCTTCAGCTTCATCCAACACTAGGTTCATGTACTCGTCAAAACCCTGTAAAAAGCAGAGAAATTGAAACAAGGAATCAACGAGAATGTCATCATCCCAAATTCCTCCGAATTAACATATATATGTGGGGTAAAAAAAAGTATAGCGATACAAGACTGAAACAAGGAACATTCAACGTCAAGTATGTTTAAGATCTAAACCAAAGAGGATGACAACATCATTTATCTCTAGTTTCTCTGAACTAGCACATAGTCAATTTAAGAAAAGCTTGAATCTCTATGACTCAAAATAATTAAAAAATATGCAATACAAAATGATTTCAAAGGGATATCCAAAGTCAAGTAAGCAATTCCAAGTTTTGAACCAATGAGAATGAAACAAGCACAAATGAGAATGACAATCATACATCTTAAGTTTTTCTGAATGAGCACATAGTTTTAAGAAAAGATTCAATCTTTAACTCGAGAAGAATAAAATAATGTATCCAAGTGAAAGTAGGCAACTACATAACCAAGTATTAACTAGATTTTCACATAAGCTAAGCGATGAATCTCAACAATTCATACGCTCCATTATTATTAACATACTCAAACTTACAGTAATCCTTCCTTCAATTCTCAGATCTTTCTGCTCAAATAGCCAAATCTGGATCCTAGCTTTCTGCATCATATAAAGAAGACGAATAACCTATAACTACGCAAATCAAATCCATGGTTCTCTAACCAAAGTCAAGAGAGATTAAGGAGGAGCTTACACTTTGAAGAAACCTAAAAATCAAGTTCTGGATCCGCCGCCAAACCACCGGAAAAAAAAACAAAGCGAAACTCAGTCAAGGAATAGAGAGAAAGTAGTCAAAATGAAAGAGAGAACGTACGATAGGTTGGGTCATAATCCTCTGAACTTTGGTGCTCGCCATAGCTGCCGGCCGACGTTTCGATTCTCTCTCTAACGCTTCGGGGAAAGGAAGATATGAACTTAAACCCTAGAGTGACGGAGAGGAGAGATACGCTGTTTATAACATTTTTATTAAAATTCGTTTGTGGTCCTCGTATAACTCTTAAAATATCATTGTAAACCAATATAAAATAATACGACTATTGGGCCCAATATCCAAACCTTCACTAATCCCCTACCAAGTTGCAAAATTGCTCTCTCACTATTGAATAATACGACTATTTGACCGTGACAAACATTCTCCTATCTGTATAAGAAATGCGGAAGAAGAAGAATTGTTTTTTTTTTTTTTTTTTTAAAGAAGAAGAAGAATTGTTGAACAATTTTGTATAACAAATCACAAATGTCATTAAAGAAGAAGAGAACGTACAGAAGAAATTATAGATAGGAATAAAAGAAAAAAAAAGGGTATTTGTTCATAGAAACAGAAATCTGAGAAGAGAAAAAAAAACAGAAAAGAGGTTGCACCAATATATTTGAAAGATGTTTTGGTATATGAAAGATAAAATATTTTGAATATCATAGTTTACTTTTTTTTTTTTTTGTTATACAGTTAATTATTATTTTTTGTTACATCATCCAATTTCACTTGTGAGATTCTGGCCGGAATCATATGCGGCATAAACGGTATAAAGAAGAAGTAAAAATATTATGCTCGAGCCTTTTATTAATATATTGCTAGATAGTCAACCAAGCCTTTGATTATTCATAACAGTAGTTTACCAAATCCAAAACAAAACAAACAATCCATTCATGAGACTATACCCATCTCTCTTTATATATTTCAAGGCAATGCTCCTCCTAGAAGCGAAGTAGTGGGTAGAGTCGCATACTCACCATCCCGCAGCGACTCAACGTCTTGGCCGTGGGGGCTCTTACATTGGAAATATGCAACGGTGTAAGTCATAAGTAGAAACATCACCACAAATGTTGACACCACTAGATACAAACCAGTGGCTATGGTAACTGCATAAGACTGGCTCGTATCGACCACTCGGCTCACTAGAGTCACGATCTGAGCTAAACCAAAGATCAATAAACCGAAGAAAATATTCAAGAGGAATAGTTTTGGCTTCATCCCTTTAACAATCTTTGCAGCTTCCCCTAAAGCTTGTATCCCATAAGTTTCCTCCACTACTGATATGACCAAAGATAGATACCAGACGATAGCTAAATAGGACGCAAACAATGCGAACAGAACAAGCAAAACGAAAACCTTGGCTACCAAAGAAAACAAAGAAGCAATACTCAACGATGACAAAATAATAGGAAAAAGGATTATAACGAAGAACAACAAATAGCCAAGACTAAAGAGAGAAATGTAGAAAGAGGTCACAAGAGGTCCCTTCCAAGATTTGAGGATTAGTACCACAAAGTCTTTGAACTTGACGTTCTCATGTTTATAAGTAAGAGCCGAAGCGTGGACGATGACTAGAACTGATAAAAGGTTGATGATGAAGGAGACAGCGTTAAAGATGTCTGAAGAAATGATAAATAGGCGAAAATCTGCAAAGACTTTCATAAGTTGGGCCATGTACTCTGGACTGCTAGGATCCATCGTTGGTAACAAATTTAAATCTTGATTCAAGGTTGTTATCTCGGGTGTAATGGTAAGGACGTTGAACAAGTAAAGTAAACCATTTAGCAAGATATAAAATAGCAAAACAGAGAACATCAACTTCTTGTTCTTGAGAAAGAGTTTGCGGGATTCGTTTAACATACCCACAACCTCCTTTAAAAGATTCCAAAACGAAAATCGACCCATGGTTTACAAGAAAGAAAAAAAAAATGAAAAGCTCTCTCTTGGATATTGCTTTTAGAAATGAAGGTTAGGGGTTATATATTCATACCCATCTGTTTATATATATACTACTAAGTTTGTAGTACTAACCATAAGACTCTGATTGATTGATTCGCTACTTTTCAATGGAGGAAAAGTCTTTGGCTTGTATTTCTTTATCCAAAATTATAAGATAGAAACGAAGACTTAGACATATATAATATAACACGTCGAAGAAAAAGTCTAAACATGACTTCCTGATCACGACATAACAATAGAGGAAACGAGAGATAACATGTTCAACATTGCAACTGGCCTTCCTCATCACATGAACGTGACCAATACGAACTTTCATAAATTCGTGTTGAAACGGTCAAGCAACACCGTGTGAATTGAAATATCGAAACGTCTACATATATTTAAATCTTAAACAAATATATTTAAATCTTGCGAAAGATCTTAAGGATATCTATAAACCAATAAACAATTAGTCTCCTCAAAAGAATAAGTCATCAACTCATCACCATAATGTTGAATCAACACATCATTACTATTTTGAGTCTTTGACCCAACATTAAAAGAAACAAAGCTTCAAAACAATGTAATGCTTATTTATTATTATTTTCTCTTTAACAACGAGTTATAGCTAAATAGTCACACTACGCAGAATAACGCGATTTTGTGGAGTTTGTGGAGTCTAACTCAAGTGGAGACGGCTGCAGAGATGAACCTTTAACCACTTGATTAAAAGCATGTTAAGCCTCAATACTGTTACGTGAAAAGGAAGAAGAGTAGAGAGTGAGAAACAGAGGCGCGAAGGGGAGATGACGTGGCTAATTCAAATGAGATTTGAACTGAAGAAAGACTCTTAAACATTTAGAGCACCCGCAATGGTGTTACTCATAGGAATCCTTAGGATTTTTTTTTTGATTTTTAATTATTATTATTTTTTTTCAAAAAAAAAATATCAACCAATCGCGGGTCGCCACGTGTCGTGGGATCTGCAAATAGTGCAAGGATCGATCCTTATATAAAGATTTTAAGGATCGAATCCTTAAGTTTTGGTGGGGTCCACTAATTATTTAATTATTTTTCCGGTAAGGATTCTTCCTTAAGGACTCTCATTGGAGGTGCTCTTAGAGAGTCTGCCGTCGTGGCCGTTGAGTTGTTTAAATAAGGAGAAGAGTGTTCATTTCGTTTCTTAGCTTTGTATGAGGGATTGAGTCGAGAGACTTGAAGACTTCAAAATATAATTGGCTTAATCCATCGATTCTCAATAGATCTTTGATACAAAATGTAATCTTGTTCATTTGATTCAATAGATATAAGTTGTTTGATTGTCATCGAGTTTACGAAGGATAATCGGAGCTCAAACTCTATATCGTGTCGCATGATATAATAAATGATTTTAATAATAATGATTTGATAACAATTTGTCTATCTTTCATCATTTTATAAATTTTATAAATTTTATATTAAAATTAAATAATCACATTAACCGTAAAATAAAAGTTTAACTTTTTTTTTATGTTATATTTCAAATTTTTAAAAATGATTATAAATTATTAAAATTGTTAAAAATTTCACATTATTTTTTTATAACAAATAATTTAAAGTTTTTGTTATAACAAAATACAAATGATCAAAAAACAATACTTAAATAAAAGAGAGGAGAAAACAAGGTAAATATCAAAAAAACAAAAAAAAAGTTGTAAACAACTTATAATAGACTGTATGTAACGTTGGTAAAAAACCATAGTATTATTTGAAACTTAAAAGTAACTTCAATCCAAAAAAACATTTTAATCTTGAATCACGACACAAGATGACATTGTTTTGCCCATTCGAAGAGAGAACGATAAGATGACCCATCTTGGGTCCAAGCTCGTTCGGCGCTAGCCCTCACCTCCTCAGCTTTAGCCCTTACCTTTTGCCCTTCTTCATCTTCTTCCACCATAATCTTTCTCACCAAAGTCGCCACTTCTTCCCGGCCAATCACTCTCTTTGATGGTAACTCTGATGTACGAATGGCCACACTGATGTCCTCCGTAAGCAACGTGGCATTCATCCATTGCTCCGCATAAAGGGGCCAAGCCACAATTGGAACTCCTTTAATCAAACTTTCTAAAACAGAGCTCCAACCACAATGAGATAAGAACCCACCGATCGATCCATGGCTCAAGATCTCAACTTGTGGTGCCCATTGCGTGACAACAAGACCCATACCACGCGTGCGGTCCAAGAAACCTTCCGGTAAACCGACACTTACTTGATCATCATCACTCGAGCTTACCCCGAGGTAAGAAATGGGCCGACGCAGAACCCATAGAAACGTTTGACCACTTAACTCTAAACCAGAAGCGAGTTCCATAGTTTGCTCTAATGACAACGTACCACCACTCCCTAAACACACAAACACCACTGACCTATCCGGTTGCTTGTCCAACCACTCGAATATATTATTGGGCTCGTCAATAGGCCCACTAGATCTAACAATAGGCCCAATACCATAAACCGGTGCTTTCATAACCCGGCTCAATTCTCTATCCTCCACAAGCGCAGTTAGAGTGTTTCCTTGCAACTCCTCCCAAGTATTTATCAAAACGCCATGGCTCATAGGTATCTCCTCGCCACACCGCAGACACTCTTGGTACTGTGGGTCTGACCGGTCTAACATTGTATCCATAAGCTCGTCCGGTCCGACCGGTCTACAACCAGGTATTTTCATAGGCTCTTTGATATCAGTATATTCCCCTTCCACGACTTTATCCAATACCGGCAAGTACACTACCACCGCCAAGAACCACGCGTGAGAAGGGACGTACACGTATGTAGCCTTCACGCCGATATCATCGGCAACGGACATCAAGCTGGTACCAAAAAAATCTACGATCATGACCGTCGGTGATTTCCCATTCATTGATTTCACGGCGTCTTGAACCGCCATCTTTGTCTTTGTGGCTCGCATCATCTCCATGATTTTAGTGGCTACCGTCGCATCTGGGGAGTGGTCTATATCAATTGAGGGTAGTTCCCTAACTTCACACGTCCCTCTCGCCACAGCTGCACGTATGGCATCGGTTTCTGTCGGGGAGGAACCGCAGGTTACGGCGAGAATGGTGACTTGAATGTTGAGGACGGAGGAAAGACGGTTGCCTAGTTCGAGGATAGGGATGAGGTGGCCTAAGCCAGGGCTAGCGACTAGAAGCGCGTGAGGCTGGTCCATGATCTAATCATGAGAAGGATGTGTTAACATGATTATGAATCGAGAGGATGTTAAGTAAATAAAAGGGTATTATTACGTGAGATCATCGATCACTTACCTGTCTTTGTATAAGAAGTTGTTTCTTGCTTGTCAATGGATATGCATGAACTGGGATAAGACCATGCTATCTATAAAGGGACATTTTATAGAGAGAGTATTTATTATTATTGTTTTTGAAGGGATTAATATTTAGAATATTTATTTTTTTAAATGGCAATTGCTATACTATCTTTTCAAAAAACGTGGATTGTATTCGATAGGGGTCACTGACAAGTGCATGCATGTAAGACCATGATTAACCCAATTGGGGTTCTTAGGTTTTTTTTTTTTTTTTTTTTTTTTTAAAAAAAAAAAAAAAAGTTAACTAATCGTGGGTCGCCACGTATCCGTGGGACCCATGAACAGTGCAAAAACTCTTAAGAACCGGTTCTTATTTAAGAGTTTTAAGAACCGGTTCTTACACTATTCATGGGACCCATCTCCCTAAGAACCCCTCTAAGAACCCCTTTAATCATGCTGTAAGTATTACGCAAAAGACCAAAGTTATGTTAAAAAGACCTAACATTGACGAGCGTATTCAGTATATTGGTTTATGCTTTAGTTTGTTTGACTCTTTGTAGCTTTATTGTATCTTTTATTGATGGAACTGAACTTAAAACAATGAAAGTAGTTTGATAAAAAAAAAAATTTTTATATACACTAACCGATAGTCATCCTAATAATACGTCAAGATACTTCGGTATTTCGTCGAATATTATTCATTTATTCAAATCACTAGATACACGTGTCAATCTAACTATACACGTGTGCACTTATAGCGACGCGTGTCCACAATCTGGCCCCACCTCTCCCTGAATGCCTTATGTTTACACCAACAATACGTTACCGGTGAAGAGATATATACCGCAACTCAAATGTCCATTCAATTCTATCAAAGGATGTCGAAGTTTACGATTATTCCACTATGTCTTCTTGCCTTATTCCTCTGCACCAACTCGTTTTCCGACCAAAACGACGGCGTCTCGAGCTTTCAGTCGCCACTATTGATCAAAAGACATCAACGGACGTCGATCGTCGCTACAGAGTCCGGAGAGATATCAGCCGTCCATATCGGAGATGGATACACTATCCAGTTCATAACATTGGAGCCAAACGGACTCCTGCTTCCTCTTCTTCTCCATTCCGACATGGTTTTCTTTGTCCACACTGGTACGTCAAGTACCATCTTGATACGGTTGGATACTTGGACCGTACCAAATTACTCTAAACCAGAGCTATATACATATTAAAATTAGATTAATTTAACTGTATAATTCTTATTTAACATACTTTTATTTAATTTAGTTAGATAAATAGAACTTAATTAAACTGAACGTTTATTTATATTTTTGACTGTTGACATCTAAAATTGAAAGTATGCATTTTCTCTTAGCACGGTTAGGGTTTTATTTATTTAAGTAATATTGTGGTTGTGATTGTATAGGGAGTGGGGTTTTGAAGTGGTTCGACGAGGAGAAAGAGAGGACGTTAGAACTAAAACGAGGAGATGTTTTTAGGCTGCGTCACGGTACAGTTTTCTACCTACATTGCAACTTGGAGAGAGATGAAGTTCCAGAGAAGCTTAGAGTTTACGCAATCTTCGAGGTCGGGAAGTGTTTAGATGATCCATGTCTAGGAGCGTACTCGAGTGTTAGAGACTTGGTATTGGGATTTGACGAGAAAACTCTCCGGTCAGCATTTGCGGTATGTGACTTCTGCTTGTATTCACGAGATACGAATTCTACATAGACTTCATTTGGCATATTACATAGTATGTGGTTTTTATGTTATGTAATTAAGGCTTCTGAGGATGTCTTTGGGAGGCTAAGAGAAGCGGTGAAGCCTCCGTTGATCACAAATGCTATGGCGGGAAACAGAACACAAGGGTTGGAGATGGAGACGTGGGGATCACGGCTAGCTAAACTCTTTGTCAGAGTTGAAGACGTGACTGATCATTTGGAGATGAAACCGGTTGATAATAGTAACAAGAAGAAGAAGAAGAAGAAGACGAGTGCTTACAATGTTTTTGAATCTGATCCAGACTTTGAGAATGTCAACGGCCAGAGCATAGTGGTTGATGAGAAGGATATGGATGCTTTAAAGGGTTCACGTTTTGGAGTTTATATGGTTAATCTAACGAAGGTTAAGTCTTTAAAACTAATTGATATATACCACATTGTCTTGATCTTGATTTCTTGTCTTGTTTACATTTTGTATCTAATTTCTTAGGGGGCAATGATGGGGCCTCATTGGAACCCTAGTGCTTGTGAGATATCGATTGTGTTACAAGGAAAAGCGATGATTCGAGTGGTTAACCATCCCTCGCATCAAAGCAAGAACGAGAGTGAGAGGTTTATGGTAGAAGATGGAGATGTTTTTGTTGTGCCGCAGTTTTATCCTATGGCTCAGTTGTCTTTTGTAAATAGTTCTTTCATGTTTATGGGGTTTAGCACTTCGGCTAAGACGAACCACCCTCAGTTCCTAATAGGGCAGAACTCTGTTCTGAAGATATTCGACCGGGAGGTACTTGCCACGTCTTTCAACATGAGGTATGAGACTATAGAGAGGTTGTTGGGAGCTCAGAAAGATGGTTTGATGTTGGAGTGTGTGTCTTGCGCCGAGGTAGAGCTTTCTAGGCTTATGAAAGAGATTGAAGAGAGGAAAAGACGTGAGGAGGAAGAAATTGAGCGGAGAAAGAAAGAAGAAGAGGAAGCAAGGCAGAGAGAAGAAGAAAGGAAAAGGGAGGAAGAGGCAGCTAAGCGACGAGAAGAAGAGGAAGCAAGGAAGAGAAAAGAAGAAAGGGAAAGGGAGGAAGAGGCAGCTAAGCGACAAGAAGAAGAGAGGAGAAAACGTGAGGAGGAAGAAGCTGAGCGAAAGAAGAAAGCAGAAGAGGAGGCAAGAAAGAGAGAAGAAGAAAGGAAGAGAGAGGAAGAGGCGGCTAAGATAAGAGAGGAAGAAAGGAGGAGGCGTGAGGAAGAAGAGGCACAGCGAAAAAGGAAAGAAGAAGAGGAGGCGAGAAAGAGAGAAGAAGAAAGGAAAAGAGAGGAAGAGGCAGCTAAGCGACAAGAAGAAGAGAAGAGGAGACGTGAGGAGGAAGAAGCTGAGCAAAAGAAGAAAGCAGAAGAGGAGGCAAGAAAGAGAGAAGAAGAAAGGAAGAGAGAGGAAGCTGCGGCTAAGATAAGAGAGGAAGAAAGGAGGAGGCATGAGGAAGAAGAGGCGCAGCGAAAAAGAAAAGAAGAAGAGGAGGCGAGAAAGAGAGAAGAAGAAAGGAAGAGGGAGGAGGAGGCTGCTAGGAAACGAGAAGACGAGAGGAGGAGACGTGAGGAAGAAGAAGCTGAGCGTAAAAGAAAAGCCGAAGAGGAAGCAAGGGAAAGAGAGGCAGAGGAAGCAAAAGAAGCGGCTAGGAAAAGAGAAGAAGAAAGGGAAAAAGAAGAAGAGATTGCTAAAAGACAAGAGGAAGAGAGGCAGAGGAAGGAGAGAGAAGAGATGGAGAGGAAGAAACGTGAAGAAGAAGAAAGAAAGAAACGTGAAGAAGAAGCTATGAAAAGAGAAGAGGAGAGGAAGAGAGAAGAAGAAGCTGCTAAAAGAGAAGAGGAGAGGAAGAGAGAAGAAGAAGCTGCTAAAAGAGCAGAGGAGGAACGAAGAAAGCAAGAGGAAGAACAAAAGCAGAGGCCACCGCCACAACCACCTATCCACCACTGATGTGTAATACAAGTAAAGGCCGAAATTCTAGTTTTCATATCTTGTTGACTGGTTGGGTTTTTTTGTATGCTTCAGATTTTTGTAAATCGAGGCTGAGAAATAATATAAAATAATGGTTAGCCTGATACCAGTCTCGTAATACTCAAATTATTATCGCAAACTATTTCATATATTATGATTACATACGGGTCCATAATAAGAAGCATCGTTCTCGGATGTGGCTTACTCACTTCCCTCATCTCAACTTCGTGCAAGACAGAGCTATTGTCGTGTGATACGTTTATCTTCTCTATTGACTTTGATGGTCACTAAGGTCATGGTTCTTGAGCTCATACATATCACCTCTGCGACTGAAGATAAGTAGTTTGTGTTTATAAGTTTCTCTTACTCCGTGATTTAGCTGAAATGGTTGGTTCCCTTTTTAAATTTGTAGCTCAAACATTTTTCCATGTGCAGGCAAATAAGGTTCTTAACATGATTAAGCTCCATTGAAAGCCTATACGTGTAAATAAGGTATCATCTTTGTTTCCTCTGTAGCTTTCGTTACGCTCTTGTGACTTGTGAGTTTTGAATTGCCCCTCTTAGGAGTTTTCTAACATATTGTGAAATTGTATTAGGCGTCTCGGGATAAGAAGAGTTGGATGTTGGTGCCAACCTTTTCATTGGAAACTTTGACCCTATAAGTATACATGTTGATGGTCTTTATTCTGAGATTTCAACTTTATATCTTGCTACTTTAGTCTCCTATCTGACCATGTTTTACGTTACAGGATGTGGATGAAAAGATCATGTATGATACTTTCGGTGCATTTGGGGCCATTGTGCTAATCCTAAGGTAGAATCTTTATTATTTTGATATATTTATCTGTAATCTATGAGTATTATATGCTAAAGAATGGCTGCACGCTTAAGAATCTAATGCTCTGAACTTTACATTTCAGATAATGCAAGATCCTGATACAGGGAACTCACAAGGTTTCGGTTTCATCAGCTATCATGACTCCTTTGATGCTGGATATTGAGGTCATTCCCTGTTTTTGTTCTTTCAAGACTATAATTTCTACAAACTTGGCTACGAGAATGAGTCCCAATATATTTCTCATACACTGCTTCTTTACTCACCTATCCATGTATATTGCCGGCAATGATTGGACAACAACACGGCTTAGCCGTTCCACCGCCCATGCAATTCCGTCCTACTCAAGGAATGCCGCCGACACCACCTCCCCAGTTTCTTCATCACCAACAAAGCTTTGGCGGTCCAAGGCCACCACCACCTCAACCCATGGGAATACACCAACATGGATGACCGCACCGCCATCATCACATGTCTATGCCACAACCACAGCAAGACCGAGTGTTGGACCATTTGTAAAACCCTTTATTGCATGACAAGTAATCTCAAGTATATCTTTTTTGAGAAAATCACAAGTATATTTCTCACTTCGGTTTTACATCCTAAGATACCTTTCCTTATCCAAAACAAAAGCTAGAAGAGAGAGAATACAACATGTGAGAGAGGGAGAGAAAGAGAGAGCATGTCTGGTTTTTATTGTTCATTTTTGTTGCAGTCTTTGATGCCGTGTGCTTTGATTTTTACCAAATTTATCTAGTAATTCTCAATTATTTACTTCTGTGTTCTGACAAGAGTGATTGGACAGAGGTCGCTTGCTGTTCAAGTTATGGACCCATTATCTCTACTCGTTTTCTTGCCCAAACTCCAGTACTCTCTGTCTCTGACTATTGATTGATTCAGATTCAGAGTGACAAACCCTAGAAACACTGACGATAAAGAGACACGCACACATCTGTATTGTGTCTGAGAAAGCCAAAGGACAATATTCAATGTTAATTAAACTTTTGTCACTTTTGATTTCAATCATTTGTCACTTCGTTTGCTGAGTCAAAATGGTCCACATCGACCGTCCCCGAGTCATCTACTTGTTGAACGTGTGATAGACAAAGTGAATATCTGTTTTTCTCCAAGTGCTGCTGAAAAATGTGAAACCTACAGTTCTCGGTTGCTTGAACTCTTGTTTTATAAACAGAATCAACATTTGCAATTTTATTATATATACTGTAGACGAATATGGATATCTATGCAGCAAAGCATTAAAATCTAAATCATACAAAATAGATTATTTAATTTGGAATTGGCACCACAAAGCATAAAGATTACAGTTTAATCATTGCACCACCATTGTTTTTTTTTTTTTTTTTGAAACTAATTGCACCACCATTGTTAAAAAAAAAAAAAAAAAAAAAAAAAAAAATCATTGCACCACCACATAATTTACCACTTACATTAACCATTTAATTATTAAAAACCAGAAAGATAATTAAGTTAGACATAAACAGAGAATTTTAAACATTATATTAAATTCTTTAACAATCATCATAATCGGAGAGTCGAACACTGGACCTTCTGCTGCCGTCATTACCACCGGAGAACAAAGCAACCCAAACCTCAGAAAACGCTTTAACAATCGCGCGGTGGTGGCGTTTCGCGTTTAGCGTTAAGAAGCAGCTGAGAAGCTGCTCAAGCTCAGCCATCTCAGACATGTTCTTCTCTACTATCATCTCCATCATTGACCTCTTAAAATCTTCGTACGGATCCTCCGATCTCTTCACCACCGCCACTCCTTCCATCACAACCGCTGACGCCGCCGTGCAGGGGATTAAACTCTGCACGAACGACGACAGTCTTGCCGGAGACAGTGGCGGAGAAGACGACGACGAGCTTTTTCTCTTGGGAGGGTTTCTCCGTCTTCTAGTGACACGTGGCAACCCGGAAGAGGAACTTTCCGGCGAGAGGTTTGTAGAAGATGGTAAGAGACTCTCTCTCTCCGTCTCCTCTTCGGCGGAAGAAGTGCTCCCTCGCCGCCGTGTGTATCTCTCTTTCTTCAATGAACGACGCCGACGGTGATCTCCGTCGTAGATTTTCGGACGAGGCGTTTGGTATTCTCCCTCATCTTCTTGAGCAATCACGTGCCATTTTCCTTCGCTTTCCCACTGAAACGACGGCGTCTGCGGCGGAGATACCGACGTTGAGTTCCTCCGGGAAACATCCAGTGGCGTGGAAGAGCGTCGCCGACTTGAGCCGCAGCCGAAAGTGGTTAACACGTGTTGTCTAAGAGAAGAACGACGACGCAGTGGCACGGTGGTTGATGGATCAGCTGATGGAGGACGTCGACGGGGGAATAATGAAGGGACAGGATTGAAAGGGAGGTCGGAGGAATCTTTTGAACGGCACGATTTGAAGGAGAGGATTCTTGATATCTTTAATTTGAAACGTTTCATTTTTTCTTGTTCTCTCTTCCTTTTTTTCTTCTGTAATGTGTGGAGAAGAAGTATATATGGAGAACTTTTGTGTTGTGTCTCTTATACAAAGGTCTGTGCAATGTCTATGTATATAACTATTTTATATGCATTTACACAAGTCAAAAAGGATACTAGAGTTTTATATTAACTCGTTTTATTTATGTTTTTTTCTATTATGCTATACAAAATTATATTATAAATTATAGTAGTACATAGCAACCAATAATTTTACTTGGTTCATGAGCATTCACAAAAAAATGCATTCTTTTGAGTCATCTTATACAAAGGTCAGTGCAATGTCTATGTATATAACTATTTTATATGCATTTACACAAGATGGTTTGAGAAACTATATCAAAATATAATAATCAACATAAAAATCATATAAAATAGTTTTGCAGTTTTAGCTAATAAATCAATAATTTCCTTTTAAGTTTGATGTATATAGGAAATTTTGAAGGATGAACATTTTCATTATAGCTGCTATCTCTTTCAGTTATGTTGAAAAGTTTGGCCATGCATAAAGTTCATTGATTAAATATATCAAATCTTAATAGTTTGTTCCAAAGTTCTAACAAGTTGAATGAGGTGGAAATCCATTGACCAACCAAATGCTTCTATTTCCTAGTACACAGAGGACATTCGTTTTTTATTTTTTGTATCCAGTTGAATTTGCGTATTTCGAAACCCATCTAGACCGTGATCAACCATATCATAACTTGAATGGATGATTACTAGTCAATGAGTACCACATTACATTTGAAAAATTACCGCGCGAGAAAATAATTTATTCTAACAGTAAAAGTATACATAATATATTTCTTTTTAGTAGGGAGAAAGTTATGTTTAGTGAGACAAAACGTTTGTTCCTCGTTGAATAAGCTTCCCCTCGAAACGAACACAAGAGGATCCAAGAAGACAATATCATCTACTCATGCCCCAAAAGTCATCTTTCTCCAATTCTTTTCCATATTTATTTATTTCAACTTTATACATTTTTCTTCTTTGTTTAGAAATGGAACATAACAAAGTGATTACTTTCTTGCAAAGTCTTTGACTGTAAGTTTTACAAAGTATATGCACCTTAATAAATAAAGAGACAAATTGTCATTTCAATCGATTCCATCACAAATGAGAAAACCATAAATCACACTGCAAGTGCAAATCAACAACTAAGCACAACAGTAATTATTGGAAATAAATCCATAACAATCAAATCCGAACCAAAATCTGAATTGAATATCCCTTAAAACATTAAACTAAAATCCTAATCAAAAATGGCTAATAAAACATTTTTTTTTTTGAAAATCTAAAACTAAAAGGTGTTTAAAAATCTAAAAACAATCAGTACCTGTACCTAGCTCAGTTCTCTTTTAAATACTCGTTTATCAGTTTATTAACTTATTTCGACCATTACAATACATATATTTAAAGAAAAAGAATAGATTGATATGAATTCTCCACTATAAGTTTTTGTTCCTAACAGTGTAATGTTTTTTTTTGGGTGCAGAAAAGACTGTTACTTTTTCTTTATATTTTATTTTGTTTAATCTCTTCTGTAAAATAACATGTTTCAAATCGTTTCAATAAAACAAAATGTTAAAAAAAAAGTTTTAGTAATTAATTTTAAAAGATGATGTAACGTATTTCAAATCAGTTCTACTAAAACCAAAATCTGTTTCAAAAACCTGCAAAATCTGCAAATCTGTATGGGGAGATCAAAGAATGTTTTAGTCCTTGGCATTTTATCCAGACCAGAAAAATCAAATTGAAATCAATTCGAAAATATTAGATTTGAACCAAAAATTTATAAATATTTAGTTGGGTCTAAAATTTATATACTTGAAAGAATCAGAAAAAAAAAATCCAAATAGACCCGGATAAAAAAACAGACCCGAATAAATCTGACCGATCAACTAATTTATATCCAACCTAAAAACATGAATATCCAAAATTCTAATTTTATTTATTCTATTTTATATATTTTAGCTTACAATCTAGTTGAAATAATTTTTATTAGTAATCTTTATTTTTATTAGTAACATTTTCAAACAATATAAAGTTTTAAATATAAAATTTAAAGTTTAAAAATGTTTATTTTCAATTATTAATAGTTTATTTTTGTTACTTTACAAAATTTAAGATAAATATGATGAATTTTAGCAAAATTTTGATCAATTTTGAATATTTCGGATATTTGTAGATATAAATTATCCAAACTCGAAAATAATATGTATTTTATAGATGTTTCAGTTATAGACACAAACTGACCCGGATCGAACCAAAAATTTCCGAATACTCTGTTGGGTTCAAATGTAGATACTTTGAAAGATCCGGATCCGAAAGAAATCGACATGAATCCGAGCCGAAGACCTAAAGGCACATGCCTAGAGGGTTTTGTTTTGTGTTTCTGTTATATGTTTTGAAATATATAATCTTAATATAATGCTAATATTGCAAAATCAAAACTATAAGAAGCTAAGTTAAATTTC
The DNA here is from genome assembly GCA_012274485.2 of Sinapis alba. Taxonomy (NCBI): domain Eukaryota; kingdom Viridiplantae; phylum Streptophyta; class Magnoliopsida; order Brassicales; family Brassicaceae; genus Sinapis; species Sinapis alba. The sequence continues at coordinate 56,982 of MU105555.1, read as the reverse complement.
TTTATTATAATAATATCATGATGCAAAATCAAAAGATATTATGATTTGCTTCATGATAGTCATTTCAGTTATTAATAAATGGAACAAGCTCAACAGTTGCTTTCTTGCTGACAATGATGGATCCAGTTTCTTCCAAGTCCATGTCTTTCACAGCCTTTCCTTCAGGCAATCCCCAGTCGAAGAAGTAGAGCAAGTTCAACAATCCCATTTCCACGTTAGCTATCGCCATCATCATCCCTGGACATATTCTCCTACCAGACCCAAATGGTAACAGCTCAAAGTGCAGTCCTTTGTAATCTACCGAACTCTCCAGAAACCTCTCAGGGTTAAACTCATTTGGGTTTGTCCAGAGTTTTGGATCACGTGCGATCGAGTAAACATTGATGATCATCTGGGTTTTAGGTGGGATGTCATAGCCTTGGATCTTGATCTCAGACATTGTCTCTCTTGGAAGTAAAAGAGGAGCAGCTGGGTGTAATCTAAAGGTCTCCTTAACCACGAGCTTGAAGTAGTGAAGCTGTCTGAGATCATCTTCTGTGAGTCTCTCCTTCTTGTCTCCGAGTGTTGTCCTTATTTCATCTTGTACTTTCTTCATCACTCTCGGGTTTCGGATCAGCTCTGTCATGCCCCAGGCTAGAGTGATGGCGCTTGTGTTTACTCCTGCTAGAAATATGTCCTGACACATTCACATTACGTGTAAGAACGATACTTTTGTCGGAACGGGTTAGAAAAAGATGTTACCGAGATGATTCCTTTGAAATGATCTGTGGTGAGCTTGAATGAGTCACCATCTTTCCCTTGCTTCTCCATCAGATCAACCATCACGTCAACGACATCAGGGCTCTCTGATGATACTCTTCTTCCAGGCTTAAGATGTTCATCGAGCACTTTCTGGAAGAACGTGTCTAGCTCCGAGAAAACATTGTTCAATGTCTTGTTCTGTCCGGATATCTGGTCAACAAGCCAACCAACTCCAGGGAAGAAGTCAGAGAACGCAAAACCATCGATGAGCAACTCAAACTTGTGAACTAGATCTGCAACGTTGTCCTCATCGATGAACTCACACTTGTGAATATCTATCCCAAACGCGAGCCTACACACGACACTAGCGACGAGCGTGAAAAGGGCCTTCGTAAGATTCACAGGTGATCCCGTCAGTGCAGACTCTCTAAGTTTCTTGACCAAAACGTCATTCTCTTCCTCTCTAATATACCTGAAGGACTTGAGTTTTTTCGCGTTCAAGAGCTCCATAACCACGAGCTTTCTTAACGCTTTCCACTCCTCGCCATAAGGCGCGAACCCGATGTCTTTGAAGTTGTATGAGAGCATTCTGGTCGCAACAGTCTCTGGTCGGCTGCAACATTCAAGATCGTGGGTCTTGAGAGCTTCTTCTGCACCTTTTCTAGATGAGATCACGACCGTGGGGACATATCCTAAACGGAGAAGCATCACTGGTCCGAACTTTTGGGAGAGGTTTTGAAAACATGTGTGAGCCAAACCGTTGAGGTTGTGTAAGTTTCCAATGATCGGAAGCTTCTGTGGTCCCGGAGGAAGCTTCCCTCTTTTAAGTTTTTTAGAGAAGATCGAAAAAGAAAATAAGAAAATGGGTAAGAGACAGAGGAAACAGACCAAAGGTGACATTGCTTGTAGTGTATGAAATATCTGATTTAGGTGAAAAGGTTTTGATTGTTCACAACAAGACGAAAAGCTTAGATATATATCCATAAACGGTATGCTTGGAGACCACATAAAATCACATTAAATTCAAAATCAAGGCATTGAATCGTGACCACCCAAAAAGATTAGAATTAGAAGGAACACCTTCTAGAAGTAAATTAATCTTATTTCTATACCAACTATTTAGATATATACATATAAAATTATGCTTGGAGACCAGGTTCAAAATATATATCTACTCTTTCCCTTTTTTTTTTTGTTCAAATATATACACTAAAACACATTTAATTCCTAACAAATGATTTTAGTGGTTACATTGAATTCTCTTCAGAACATTGCATCCTAAACATATTTACACCTTCTAGAAGTAATATTCATAGCTAAGTTATTGAGTGGTGTTACCAACCAAAAATAATAATTACACGTTCTAGAAGGATGAGAGTTTTAAGTGTTTTCTGGTAATTATAATTCATGTTTAAGACATAAAATACTCTATTTTAGCTTTAATAATATGTTTTATTCTGAAAATAAAAAATTTCTGCAAATTATATATGTTTTATAACTCCAAAAGTTAATCTTATTTTACAACAATATTATTGTAACTCCAAAACTTTTCTGCAAATTTATATGTTTTATAGCTCCAAACCAATTATGGCATTCATTTTCAAGAATATAATATTAAATTACAAAATATTTTACATGATATCAAGATTATTGTAACTTAAACAATTTTCATCATATATATTTACATTTTGAAAAGATTTTTTTTAAAAAATATTTTAATAATATATATATCACTATATAAAGATAAAAATTATTGAATTTATAATAAAAAGCAAAATGTAGTATAAAAAATTATTAGTTCAGAAAATGAAAAATTGACTTTATTTAATTGAACTAAGTGTCAATACAATTTGAAATTTTCTTAAACTAAATAAAATTTAAATGACACATGTTACTTTATAGTTTTGTAATAATTAAATAATTTTAAAAATGTATTTTTGTATTAAATAAAATAAAAATTTAAAAGTTATTATTTATGTACAAGGCAAAGGAAAACATGTAATGTGTAAACATGTAAATACAAAAATAAATGGTATTTTCTCAAGTTTTATGTCTTGTCTCTGCTTATACGTAGAATTAGTGGCACTTTGGACCAAATTTGCCTATCCGAGACATGCACATGAAGAAAAAAAATCTCCACCTGGCTGGGGAAAGAAGCCTCGGGATAAGAAAACAAAACGTAGAATGTGTTGTCTTGTTTTAGTTTCACACAATTATTGACCCTTTTGGTTACTGTATCAGAGAAGGAAATCCTGATGAGGACTCTGGCGCTGATGATGCTACTAATACATTTGATAAAAAAGAAAGGAGACAAGGCCAGACAAATAAATCTTCGTTATTGTAATTTAGTGTCTAGACTAATACAAGGCTTAAACACATACTCAAACTCTACCAACCTTTCAATCATATATCATAATGAGTTCAAAACTTTTCCAACATTCTTGGATTAACAAACGTTAGAAGTCACCTAAACTCAGAGGCTCCACTGCAGACTTAACCTTCGGTAAAGAAAAAGAAAAAAAATGATTCATCGACTTTACACTGGTGGAATAGCAAAGCTTCCTGCTACTGTCCTGTGAATAGTCTCTGCGTCAAGCGTTGTTAGTATCTCTGGGATTGACATGCCACCAGAGATGACTATCTCTGTAGCAAGAGAAAGGTTGAAACAGAGCAATGAGATCAGCTAATGTATAATCTCTTTGGAGATAGGTAGATCAAGTTACCTATGCCTTCACGGACAGAGAGATTAGGCCTTATGATGTCCTTTGAGCTAATGAGGAAAATGTCTCCAAGGTAAAGATGATTAGTGGGGACATAGACACAACAGAGCTCTTCTCCACCAGCACGGCCTCGGAGAATCACAGTCGATGTAATGAATCCAAAAGCGTATTCTCCCCTATGAGGATGCCTGATAATGGCTACCTCCTTGAATGCACCTGAGCTGTGATCTGATAAAAGGAGAAAAAGTGTAAGTTTAAGTAAATAAAGATTTAAAGTCTTTTTAATACCTAGTATATTGTAGTTAGCTCAACTAGAAAAGCACCTTTGACAAAGTCTAGAGTTTATAAGATCAGGTGACACTCAAGATAGGATAAAACTAATAATATTATATAATGTGGTTTTGGGAAACAGGCTTAGAAGATTCTAATAATTCAATTTTTTTTTTCTTGTTTTTTTTTGGAAATGACCTGGGGAGATTGCTCCGCTGATTTGTTTAGAAGCTGAGTAAATGTAGCTGATGAGAGGCATTTTCTTGATAAACCATTCTCCAATGCTGAGAAAAGAAGCTCCTAGCCATGAGGACATGAAGACACCAACCACAAAGATGAATGTTATGGATGTCACAAACCCAAGACCTGCCAAACAAGTAATTGTGTTAGATTTCATTTGTCAATGTTTCAAAATGTACGTAGCTGATTGGAGATGAAATGAGGAACTAACCGAACATATTGATACCGAGATGAGTGTAGATTGGGGAGAAAAAACCGTCAACGAAATGAATAAACCACCATGTGAAGTAGAATGTGACAGCGATTGGAAGAAGAATGACACTATATAACAAAAATAAAACTCATGAAACCAATTAAGTTGTTTAAGAGACAAAGCAACATTAGATTAAGTAGTACCATCCGGTCATGAACTTTTTGGAGGCCCAGCTTCGGATGACTTTGTAAACCGCCTGTTCTTTTTTTTTTGTACATAAAACATCTAATAACTTAACACACAAGTAACCACCACTCTAGGTCAAACGCAAACGTTATTACAAACTTGCGTAAAACTGTAAAGAGATAGAGAGATAGAGAGAGGATAACCTCTCTTCCGGCGACGTGAATGGGCGAAGCGAGAGGAGACGGCGGAACCGAGAGAACGACCTCTCCGGATTTATGCATCGGAATCAGCCGCTCCAGATCTCTCTCCCTCGTTTCCATCTCTCTCTCTCTCTTTCACCCCAAATCTCAGTTTGTCCGTACCGATCTCTGTCTGAATCGGTTCGTTGATCTCTGATGATGTCTCTCTTGTCCTGCGTGTGTGTTTGTGAGAGCAACGAACTGCTTTCGCCATGCATTTCTATCGCCATACATTATGGGCTTCATTGTCAAACTTGGGCCTAATAAGAAAGCCCAGTAACCAACGTGGGAGAAGAATTTTGAATCTCTCTCAACGTGCCATCATTAACCCCACTTGTGAGAGGGAGTCCAATTTTAAAACGAGACATGGTGTTGACAAAATTAATGCCATTTACCATCGTAACGAGCTCGTGCTGATCAGTACGTAGTAACGAACGGAGGAATGTGGCGGTTTGTGACTCGTCGCCTTCGAGCTGCGTCGAGGAGATCGGAATCTGATGGTGCTCTCATCAGTTCTCATGTCTCCACAAGATTCTTCTCTGCTCGTTCGGTACGCGCGACTACATTAATGTTGTCTTCATACTGTTTGTATTATATCTACGAGTTTATTAATGTGTAAATGTTTTTACGTTAGTTTTATTGAGTTAAGAAAATATATATATTGCATCTTGTATGTATTTTGTCTATTTACTTTTAAAAATTATAACATTTGTTATTCTATACTCCCTCCGTTTTTCTAATATAAATGTTATAAAATTTATTAGCAGTTAATGTTATATGACCAATAGTGATATACATTCTATTTTGTTATTAGTTGAATTGTGGTTAGGTAAATAATTAATGATATTTTTGTATTAAAAATATAAGAAATTAATTATTTTCTTAATCTATGTGCATAATACTAAAATGACTTATATTAAAAAAAACAGAGGGAGTATTATTGATTTCTATATTTTATTTTGTGATTTTCAATCTGGATTTCCGCACAGGTTAATGTGTAAATGTTTTGGAGTTTTAGGAAATAATTAGGGGAATTTTGTGTTTTGTTTCTTGAGAAGGAATTATTTAGTTTTATCTTACTTTGTGACAATATTTGTAGCACTATCCAATTCTCATTCGAAATTGTTTGTATTCTCCGTGGCAGACGACAAGAGATTACACAATCGTTGATCATACGTATGATGCGGTTGTTGTAGGAGCAGGTGCTGCTGGGCTTAGAGCAGCTATAGGATTATCAGAACATGGTTTTAACACAGCTTGTATCACTAAGCTTTTTCCTACTCGTTCTCATACAGTTGCTGCTCAGGTACCTAGCTAGCTACTACATTGCCTTAATCTTATTTAATCTTTTGCTTCCTTTGTTCATTAAGCTAGCTATAATTTGCGCAGGGAGGTATCAATGCTGCATTGGGTAATATGACTGAAGATGACTGGAGATGGCATATGTATGATACCGTCAAAGGAAGTGATTGGTTAGGTATTGTGATGATCTTAGACTTAGATCTCTCAAGGATTAGACAGATTGGCTTAATGTTTGAAGACTTCTTGTGTCTTTTTCGCATTCTTGGTCAGGCCTGGTCTTGAACACATACTTAAACATATGAGTGAGGCTTTTGGTATTTTTTAATAGATTTTTAGGATCCATTTTTCTAGTGTTGTTAACATGGAAAATAAGTATATAGAAATTGAAAAGTCCATCTTAGATATACAAAATTGATAGATTTTATTAGTTTTAATTATTTTTTTAGCAATTTGATGTTTTTTTTGTATTATTTAGAAGTCCAATTTTTTAAAAAATTTGTGTTGGACCTCAAAAATCTCATTACCGGCATTAGATCTTTGATATTTCTTTATAGTGATATACATGTTGATTTGCAGTCTAATATGTATACTAGTGTCTAGTGAAAGTAGCTTCTTTCTTACACTACATATAATTTGTTTCTACATTATCCTACTGGTTTCTGTTTTAAGATGTAAGTAACTTGTATCTTTTTGTTTTTGTATAGGTGATCAAGATGCAATTCAGTATATGTGCAGGGAAGCTCCAAAAGCTGTGATTGAGCTTGAGAACTACGGATTGCCGTTTTCTCGAACTGAAGATGGAAAAATATATCAACGCGCTTTTGGTGGTCAGAGTCTCGACTTTGGAAAAGGTTTTTGATCCTTTGATTCATGCAATCTCAACTTGGAAACTATCCTTATCTCATGTTGAAGTTTGCTTGCTAACAGTTCCTTTCTTATCAATGCACTTTATTCAGGTGGTCAAGCATACCGTTGCGCCTGTGCTGCTGACCGCACTGGGCATGCCTTGTTACACACTCTTTATGGCCAAGCTATGAGACATAACACTCAATTCTTTGTTGAATACTTTGCCTTGGATTTGATTATGAACAGTGATGGTAAGTGCTAATTAAGGAGGTTTGATTAAGTATATGTCTTTAGTACTAATAAGATTCTGTTTTAAGAGATCCTCTCAATTCTGAAGAATAGTACTACAACTTCTAAATGCGTTTGGTATCTGTGATAAGTAGGAACATGTCAAGGAGTCATAGCACTGAACATGGAAGATGGCACTTTACATCGTTTCCATGCTGGTTCTACTATTCTGGCCACTGGGGTAAGATAATAAAGTGTTGCTTGAAACGTATCTTGTTCTAAATTTTTGAAACTACATTGTACCAAATCAGTATCTCTTACTGTCTTCAGGGCTATGGAAGAGCTTATTTCTCTGCGACTTCAGCACATACATGCACAGGAGATGGAAATGCCATGGTTGCACGTGCCGGGCTTCCGCTGCAGGATTTGGAGTTTGTTCAGTTTCATCCTACTGGTATCTATGGAGCTGGATGTCTCATTACTGAAGGTTTGTGTTTCTTCTTACATTGAGGATTTAGGCAAGACAATGGTTCTTGAGTCTTTGACTTTGTCAGTTTAAACATTTTAGGAGCTCGAGGCGAAGGTGGGATTCTCAGAAACAGTGAAGGGGAGAAATTCATGGACCGGTATGCTCCCACAGCTAGAGATCTTGCTTCAAGAGATGTTGTCTCAAGATCTATGACTATGGAAATACGAGAAGGGCGTGGTGCAGGTAAGATGATAACAACTTTTGAGAGTGTATTACCTTAATTTGTGACTCATATAGTATACATGAAAATAACATTATTCTATAACAGGACCTATGAAGGATCATATTTACCTTCACCTAAACCATCTACCACCAGATGTGCTTAAGGAGAGGCTTCCTGGTATATCTGAAACTGCTGCTATTTTCGCTGGTGTTGATGTTACAAGAGAGCCTATTCCTGTGTTGCCTACTGTGCATTACAATATGGGTGGCATTCCCACGAATTACCATGGAGAGGTAAACAATATGATAAAAAAAAACTATTTACAGTGTAGAACATATGGATATGTTCAGCATTTGAAAAGTGTTATGTTCCAGGTGGTTACTGTTAGAGGTGATGATCCAGATTCTATAGTTCCTGGACTAATGGCTGCAGGAGAAGCAGCATCTGCATCTGTTCATGGCGCCAATAGACTTGGAGCAAACTCACTTCTTGACATTGTTGTTTTTGGTCGAGCTTGTGCAAACAGAGTTGCAGAGATTCAAAAACCAGGTATGAAAGTTCATATATTACTACCAGCTCTGCATGTTGATGCAAGTAAGTGTTTCTGAAAGATTTTTTTGCTTTATAATGTTTGTAAAGGCGAGAAACTGAGACCTTTAGAGAAGGATGCTGGTGAGAAGAGTATTGAATGGTTGCATCGTATAAGGAACTCAAATGGGTCGCTTCCAACTTCTGAAATCAGATTGAACATGCAAAGAGTTATGCAAAACAATGCTGCTGTCTTCCGTACACAAGAAACACTAGAGGAAGGTAACAAATAGTCAAAGAACTAATGAGGTTTTAGAGTTAATATGAATTAAAAGTTTCGTTTATTATAGGTTGTGATTTGATCGATAAGACTTGGGACAGTTTTGGTGATGTCAAAGTGAAGGATCAGAGTTTGATATGGTGAGACTACTTCTCTTTGGGAAAAAAAAGAAACGTTAGGCTGATTAGTACTAAGCTATGTTTTGGAAACTTTACACTTTAGGAACTCGGATTTGATAGAAACAATGGAGTTGGAGAATCTTTTGATTAATGCCTGTATAACAATGCATTCTGCTGAGGCTAGAAAGGAGAGTCGTGGAGCACATGCTCGTGAGGATTTCACGGTAAGTTCTATGTTCCTTACATAACAAAAATGTGGCTTGAGTTGATATGTGGATAACGTAGAGGAACTTTGGTATGGTTGTTTTGCAGAAACGAGACGATGAGAATTGGATGAAGCACACATTGGGGTAAAATCATAGACCAATATTGGCTTTATTACTACATTAATCACATGGCTTTGTGTAGTAAATGACTGTTTCTTTTATGTATATGCTGAAAAGGTATTGGGAAGAAGGGAAGGTGAAATTGGAGTATAGACCCGTCCACATGAACACATTGGACGATGAGGTTGACACTTTCCCTCCTAAAGCTCGAGTATATTGACATTTCATAAACCTCTTTTTTTCCAAGAACTTATGGTGAGTTCGAGGTCACCTTTCTCTATAACAATTCAACTGTATTAATCATCCGATTGAATAATTCTTATAGGATTATGGGTGAAATATTTCGTAAAATGAAAAGAAAAAGAAATGCTTGTTTACACAAATAAAAATGTGGATATGTGTTGTTATTGTTCGCATTTGTTTCCAGAGGTGATTCTTCACCCACCACACAAACCTTAATTAATCTGAAGTTGTTTCTTATTACATTCGTTTGGTTTCATTGACAACAACAATGATGAATTTGCCTATTGACAAGGTGGTATAGCCACGAAGTTCTTGTAGAAATAATGGCGTCTTTTTTGGAAATGTGTGTCCAAACTCAATTATGATTCCTGCTCATATGATGTTTCAAACTAATGGCATGGATGAATTTCTAGCAGCTCATTCACCTGATTCAATTTCTTTAACTATATATAAAAACATCTTTTTAAAAAATTGAATTATATTAAATCGACTAAAAAACGAGAATAAAGATCTAATTACAAGTCCGACTTACACAAAATTATTCAAATCAAATTTTTCATATCTAGCTTCGCTCGACTTATATTCCTCAATGCATTATGCTAGACCGGATCTAATATCATAAAGTATCAATCCCTATTCTCTACCGTTGCCAAGAACCACAAGAAAGATGGTTTGTTCGATTTGGATATTTCTGTTTTTGTTAGTCTGATTTAAATAAAATTGTGAAATTAAACTAAAAAAAATTCAATTTGGTTCGATATTCGGTTAATTTAGTTTATAAAAATATTACCCAAGTTAATTAAATTTTTTGGTTTTGATTACATTTTGGTTCAATCAAAGTAAATAATACAATAATTTAGTTATTTTAGTCAATTCGGTTAATTTAGTTTTCAAATTTTTTTAGGTCGATCAATTTTGTTTGGTATTTTGATAGGAAATTTTTAGAAATTGGAAAATCAAACTAACCGACTGCCGGACCGAACGAGAGATGATTTTTTTTTTTTTTTTGTAAAATCTTCTGAACTGAACTGAATTCATAACTAAATTTTAGTCAAAAACCAAATATTTTGGTTAGGTTCAGTTGGGAAAATCCTGAGTTTTGGTCTGAGCTTTATGGATTAGCCGAATGGGTTTGTATTTTGTAAACACTGACTGGAGGTAAACCAAAACAGGTTGTCGTTTTCAACGGCTAAAAACGCAACGATTTTTTAAGCTGCTTCTCAAAGAAACAAAATCAAAAGAAGGAGAAAAAAGGTTTTGAGGCCGGAGGAGGTTTGGGAGTGGTCTGGATCCGCCGGCGAAGAAGTAGCACCGACCTACTGGTCCTCTCAAGAAAGGTATCTGTTTCTCTTCTATATGGATCTCTGACTGTCTTCATCTTCTTCCTCCTCTTGGCTATTCCGGTAAATCACTTCCAAATGATTTAGAGATCTTTTGTGCTTCTTTAGCTCTTAGAAACTCAAAGGTGTTCGTGGGTTCTGGGCAGATCACATTGTGTTCATGTAAATGAGGTTTCTTCTCCGTTTTAACTGTTCTCGTAGTATTGCACGGAAAGTGTTCGACGTATATTCCTGTTTAGCTCATCGCTTGTTACCACGTCTCCGGGGTGGTTAGTTTTGTGATTGAATGGTATAGAGACGAAGTTTGGTGCCTTAATGTGAAACCCTTTTGGTTATTAACTTGACGATTCTGACAAGTTCAGAGATTTTCCTTGTTTTAGACAGGTAAAGCATCCTCTGTAGGAAGAAGGGAAGATGGAAGCCAAGTTCTTTCGGTTCTTAAAGATTGTTGGAGTTGGATACAAAGCCAGAGCTGAGGAAGCAGGGCGTTTCTTATACCTCAAGTTAGGTTACAGTCATGAAGTTGAACTGGCAGTTCCTCCAGCGGTCCGGGTCTTCTGTTTCAAGAACAATGTGGTTTGCTGCACTGGAATCGACAAGGATAGGGTGCATCAGTTTGCTGCGACTGTCAGGAGTTGCAAACCTCCTGAGGTTTATAAGGGCAAAGGAATAATGTACATTGACGAAGTCGTCAAGAAGAAGGTTGGAAAGAAATCGAAATGATCTCTTCTTTCTTTGTTTACTCTGTGGAGAACCTTGATTGTTTGGTGATTGATTTGGGATATGCTTATCAATAAGTCTGACTTGGATGTATGAAACATCATTTTGTGGTTTATGTTAATTTTCTCAATCAAACAAGAGTAGAAGATTGTCGAATCACGGATATAATGTTTGTAGAATCATTGTTACAATAAGGGCTGAAAAAAGCTAAAGTGCAGATGTGAAGTCACTTGAGCCGAATAAAGATAATGGTAATAAAAGAACAGGTTTGATATGCACAATGTGTTGTGTCTGTGAAACTGAATCTTCGGCTGCAAATGCTCGAGCATAAAATGCCATTGCGCAAAGCGGTAATTGAGGAACGGAGAGATTAGTCAAGCATGTAAATCCTGGAAGCAATGTCTTGAACCAACCAATCGAATCCTTCCAACAAACCTTCACCTGTGTATGCACTGCAACCCACGATCTTCCAGTGCCTGCTTTTATCCATGGACTCTAAGTTTAGCACCTGCACAAGCAAGAAAATGAAAACGCATCTTACTCGACCAACTAATCCTCACTCAAATTGAGAGAGTAACTCTTTTTAAGACAGAGAGACGAAGATTCAAGCTGATACAACACACACATATCATTGAAACAGAGAAAGAAACCCTATCAAGACAGAGATTAAACCCAATTGTCATGGAGTTTAAAATCCCTTACTTTGCCAATCTCTTCAGGTGTAAGAGCACCTTGAATATCCTGTTTGTTTGCTAGTATCAGCAAAGATGACCCAGCAAGCCTCTGCCATACAAAAACCAAGTTCAGTATCCAAAACTCACTCCACTATTGTTACATAGATGATCATAGTCCTCTTCATCACAAACAGCAACCAAGCATCAGACTGCAAAGCTTTGGATTGGATCATAACATAGTAGTCAGTAGAATACCTCTTCCTTGAGGAGATTGTCAAGCTCCATCTTGCAATCATCTAGCCTCCTGAGATCAGAGCTATCAACGACCCAAACCAACCCATCAGTCTGCTCAAAGTAGTTCCTCCAGTAAGATCTTATAGTCTTTTGCCCACCAACATCCCATATATTCAGCGTATACCTACACACACACAAGTATTACTCAACCAAGAACATGGAAACTAGAAGCTGTCTGTTGTGAAAAAGGAGCAGACTTTTGGTAAATAATGGTTTTGATGTTGAATCCAAGAGTTGGACTGATGACGCTTGTGTCTTCACCGTTCATCTTCAGAACAATCGTCGTCTTCCCAGAGTTATCGAGTCCACTACATACAGCAAAATCATCAGATTTATAGGAATGAGGAGATTGTGAATCTGACATAATATACATACACCATAAGAATACGCATCTCCTTCTCTTTCTTCTTTATCTTCCGAATGATGCTTAACAGTCCCATTTTCGATTCACAGAAACAGCTTCTAACCAATCTCGCAGCTGGCTCTCGTCGACCGACGACGACGACGGTAATTGCCTTAACATGTGCAAACCATATGGGCCTTCAATAGTCAACAGGCCCATTAATTATACGACAAAAAGTATTACATTTGGGCCTCCTCTCATTTCTAGATTCATACGTAAATTCTCTTAATGATTTGGGATTGCAGAATTTATGTATGTCACTATATTACCTTTCTCCTCCAACAATCTTTTTTGCTTCTGTGTGATCCTCCATTAGCTTATTAAGTGTTGCATCACGTTATTTATATCATATGACTAACATGAGTTAACATTTTTTTTTTTTTTGAAAGCATAATAAGTGATACTGAGTTAACATAAATTTGTAAGTAGCAATTTTTGTTTGCTAAAGTAAGAAAGTTAAAGTTTATGATACTATAAGTTATTACGTGAATCTTTATGTTATTTTATTAAGTATATGTCAGTGTATACATTTACTGAAGTGAGTACAACTTAATTTATACAAAGTTATTAACAAAGAGTATATGTGAAGAATTTTTGGAACACAGAGAGATGAAGAGCAAAAGAAAAGGGAGAGATTGTTCATAGGTAGACTTGGCTCTGTCCAGAAGGTAAAGAGCCTAAAGAGCAAACACCAACTCACGAATATATATATTTTTTTGACATGGGGGAGATTCTCTCTTCGATCATGGCGGAGATTCATGGACGTTACTATTCTCTTTAATCCATCTTCGTTTTTTATCCCCTGGTTTGGCCCTACCAGATCAACTTGAATAATATTTTGGTTTTGTCAACTGGTTTGTATATGTTCCTTTTAAAATATTTTCATTGAACATCTCAACCAACATGATAACGTTTTATTTAAGCATGAGAATTTTAAAACACTACAAGATATTGCAGATTCGAAGGTGTAAATAATATTCAGAGGACGGAGATGATCACCAGACTTTTCAATACACTCATTGTGAATGATTGTGAAAGAAATAATAATGTTAATTAAACGAAGATATAAGGTGAACTTGGAAATTATATTAAAAAAAAATTGGAGAATTATAGATGTTGGTGCAGATTGTGATGTAGTGAAAGTAACTGCTAATGTAAATGTAAACTTCAATATTTTGGCATGACTTTTGTTTTTAATAAATATTATATTCGTTAAGTTAGTTAGGTTATGTGTCTCTTGCCACTGTGTGCATATTATATTTATAACCATTATGGTACAATTTGTGAATAAAACACTCAAAGATGACGTGAGTACTTAATTAAATTTGCTCTAATCGCGTAGCTCAATACGTCAATTGACAATATAGAAACTGTGGGAGGTATGGACCACGTGGGCATCTTTGCAGCAGTGTAAAAATGACCTATTTAGTCCATATAAAACACGAGGAACAAAAATGAATAAAGAAGGAAAATGTAAATGTTGAACGATGATGACTTTTGGATAATCTTTTACAAGAGTAAATCTGATATCCCATATTTTACAGAATTTATCTCGCTAAAATTTAAGGTATATTTAACTATAATATAATTTACTATTAATTAAATTTTATCTTTTTTGGTCAAACAAATTTATCTTCAAAGAACAGCAGCAATAAGAAAATATCTTATCAACAACAAAATTATGGGAAAATACTTGTTTTAACAGCATACCGACAGTAGTAGGAAATGTAGATCTCCAATTTTACAAGATTCAGAGTTTTCATGCAAAACAAGTAAATTTCCACAATAATCATATTAATTGCGGAAGAAAAACATTACTCTATAATATTACTAGGCACTAATACTAGTTTTGTCGGTAACATTACACGAAATGATAAATGGTGGAATCGTACGAACAAATTGTGCGTACCAAAATGAAAATCCTGCATTATATAGGCTAATCCCTACTAAACAAGAAATAAACTTTACCCAAAATACAAAGAAAAACGATTTCCTTTTATTTCACTAAAGTTGAATAGTTACTAGATTTTGCAACGTTACCACTTACTATGCTATTTCGCAAGTTATCAATCAAAACAAGTCTGATCACAATATAAAATGAAAAATGTAAAACACGAAATGATTGGATTGATATAAATAAGATCACATAACACCAAATACATTATAAATAATCACAACTAAAACTATAAATCTCGCCTTTCCTTTTACTTATTTCATTATCAAACATCTCTCTTAATTCCTCTAAATATATCAAAAGAAGAACAAACAAACAAAAAGAAAACACAATGGTGAACTTGGTAGAGTCACCAAAACCAATGTTATACGGCCTCATGAAATTAGCCGGCGTTGTTCCATACACCGTAGAGATCGAACCAGGGACAAAGATAAACTTCTGGATCCCCAAAGAAACCCTTAAAAAAACTAAAAAAAACGACAAAAACTCTGACGTGAAACCCAAGAAACCTACTAAACCAGCCATTTTGTTCATCCACGGGTTTGCAGCCGAAGGGATCGTGACGTGGCAATTCCAGGTCGGATCATTAGCCAAAAAATACTCAATCTATATACCGGACCTCCTCTTCTTCGGTGGATCTTATTCAGATAAACCGGACAGGTCACCAGCCTTTCAAGCTCAATGTTTGGTCAAGTCTCTTCGTATCCTTGGAGTGGATGAGTTTGTCCTTGTAGGGTTTAGTTACGGTGGAATGGTGGCTTTCAAGATCGTGGAAGAGTACCCTGAGATGGTTAGAGCCATGGTGGTATCAGGTATGTAACACATTTATTTTTGTATATCAATCTTTGGTCATCTTATTACAAGCTGTTTGAAAAACCTATTGTCTAATATTATTATATTTACATAGTAATATCATTATTAAACTGTACATTAATATATATAATAATAATTTGTTTCTACATCAGGTTCGATACTCGCTATGACTGATACGATCAGTGAGTCGAATTTGAACCGGATAGGGTTTAAGTCATCAGCGGAACTTCTGTTACCAACTTCAGTTAAGGGACTCAAAACTCTTTTTGCCCTTTCTGTTCATAGACCCATGTGGTTCCCGAACCGTCTCTTCAAGGATTACATTAAGGTATGAACATACACAAAGTTTGAAGATTTTACATTTGGGTTTATTCTTTTCTTTTGTAAGAAAAAAAAACATTCTGATTTGGTTAAGAATATATTTATTGAAATGTGAAGGTGATGGATACCAATAGGAAGGAAAAAGCAGAATTGTTAGAAGGTTTGGTCACCAGCAGCAACGAAGATGTGACCATCCCTCGCTTACAACAGGTTTTTATATAATACTAAATAGTACTATTTCGATTTGTTTTATGAAATTTTGTAATTGATATTACTTAAACCCAAAAAACATTTAAGTATTTACCACTTAATAAAGCGTTATTAACTTTTTTAAAAAAATTGGTTATGCAGAAAATTCATCTTTTGTGGGGCGAAAGTGATAAACTTTTTAATCTTGAAATGGCCAAGAACATGAAGGAGTAAGTTGCAATGCAAAAGTTACTTTTCATTGAAATTTTTACTGAATATTAATAATAATATATATTACATATTCTCATTTCAATTCTGTTTTACAGGCAACTAGGCGAAAATGCAACAATGGATAGTATAAAAAAAGCAGGTCACTTGGCACATTTGGAGAGACCTTGTGTATATAATAAACGTCTCAAAAAGTTTCTTACTGCAGTTTACTCCGGAAACTAAATTGGATGTAATTGAATTGACACATATGATCCTCGACATCAAATTTGTGTATTTTCTTTGTTTTCTTTAATCTTCCTATTTCAAAAATAATGTACTCATATTGAAACGGTATACGTAATCATATTGTTTTTTCCGGTAAAAATGTAAAGTTAAAAAATTTGGACCGCAAGGACATGTATCGTTCCAATTTTATCGTATGTCCCCAAAGGGACACGTAATCGTATGAATTAAGCGAACGAGATAGACTTTTTCTCTATTTGGCCTAACTTCAGTGACAGCCTATTTACAAATGTGTTAACGGGTCGGAGTCAGGGACGAAGCCAAGTATAAATATTAATGGGGGCACTAACCGAAGAAAATTAATTAATGGGTGCACTAAAGATAAATTTTCCTAAATATGATGTCTTGTTGTGGATCTCTCTCTGCGTTTTCTCCATCTCTAGCTGTCCTATGTGACAGTGTTGGCTGCGTTTCAGACCAGAATATGAGGGTGAAGTTTATACAATGCGGTTTGGATTAAATTTCAAATCTGAACCAGATCCCACTAAACCGAAATTGAACCGGTCTCTCATCTTTCATAATAAAGTCAGTAGTGCGGCTAAAGAAACAAACCTTACAGAAAGAGTGACTACCCACTTCTAAGGAAAAGATTGGCCACCTTCAGTCGCAAGTCTGGCTCTCTGGTGGTGTTCTTGGATTTTATAATCAACAATCTCTTCAAAAAGCTGTGCATCCAAGACGCAATCTGGTCGTCCGTACACAGCAGCTTGAACACCAGCAACAAGCTTAGCGATCTCACGACCAGAGAAACCTTCTGTCTTCTTTGCAGCCTCTCTGATCACTTGGTCGGTTAGGTCTCCTTCAACTGTTATCTTTTGTGACTGCTTCTTGAACAAATGGCCCCATCTAGTCTTCGTGTCTTTGTCACCTTTCTGGTCTTCACCAGTTAGGTACTTGTTGAGATAAAGTTTAAGGAGCTTGAAGCGTTCATCTTCACCAGGGAGCGGAAACTCTATAACTTCGTCGATCCTGTCAGTGACCGCACTGTCGAGATCCCCTGGTCTGTTTGTAGCCAGGACCAGAACTATGTCCCGTGACTGATCACCGGTTCTAAAAAGTAAAGCGTTCAGAGCGCTACGCTGAGCCTCGCTCATATACGTGCTGTTACGTCTACAAAACGATCAAGAATTTGATAAACCATTAGTCATAACTCTGAAGATACAGTAGAAGTAACAATGCTCTACTATACTACATTCTGCCATTCTGTTGTTACCCGTTGGCTTAAACTATGTTCTGTCTTATATGGTTCTAGTAAACGATACGCACTAGAATATTGAAAGGCTTTAAGAAAGAGGTGAAAGTATCTTACTCGCATAGGAAAGCATCAGCTTCATCGATGAAAAGCAGTAAACCTTTGTTTGATTTCTTAGCCCAATCAAAAATCTCATGGATTTTTGTAACAGCCTGAGCACCCAGAGGAGCAACATCTCCTCCTGTCATCATAGCATAATCAAGACCCTGCAGCACAATATAATCAAATAGGTGTACATAAGGCGAGGCGAGGCTCGAGTTTGCAGTTGTATAGAAAACACAAGAATATATAGACTAAGGCTAAGGAAATAAATAGCTCACCGACTTCCGAGCAATCTCTCTTGCGACCATAGTTTTACCGGTACCAGGAGGACCATAAAACATCATGTTGCGGAATGGCGCTTGATGCGACTTAGTATTCGCTGTAGCTCTAGCAAGATGCTCAATTCTCTTCTTTAGAGAAGGATGGAGAACTACATTATCAAGGGGGTTTTCCCCTTTTGCAGATGCAGCTTTACCAAACTTAGAGACTTTGTTCTTAAACTGAGACGCTGAGACTGCCCACGGAAATCTACCCATGGAAGATTCTCGGATAAGTGATGGCTGTCCAAGTATCCGGTTAATATAACCCCATGTAACTCTAGCACCCTCTCTGTTTTCATAAAAGCACCAGTAAGAAATCTACCATAGGCTTCTTAAACCACAGCTATACATGTTTCTGAAAATGAGCAATAAAATATGTAGTTAGGAGCTGGATGGTAGTTAAGAGCTGGACGCATACCGAGTAGTGTAAACTCCAGCGGCTAATGCTGTAGCTCCTCCAACAGTCATAATCAGCTTATTTCTGTCAGTTAATAGGGCCTTGACTCCCCCTGTCAAGTTCAATATAGAAAAGCAAACGAAAGTCAGAACACAGTTTTAGAAATAAAGCAATCTAAGCATATCAAGAAGTGTATAAATCTCAGGAAGAATGCCTTCAATATGACTGAAAGTCGTGTTAATAGCTGCAAGCCATTTCTCCCTTTCGCCATTTATCTTATCCAGAAGCATTCTCCGATTCTGCTCCTCGGTAAGTTTGGCTTCATGAGCTCTGCCTTCAGCCTCAGCCATGGCTTTGACGCGAATAGTTTCACGCTCAAGTTCAGCTCTCTCTTTCTCAGTCTGGCGCTGCTGTGCTTGAATCTGTTCCTCCGTGGCTATTCTTGCTTTCTCTTTCCGGATAGAAGACTCCTCTTGCATCTTAACCAACTCAACATTATGCCGTCTCTGAGCTTCATGATCCGTCTGCATAAGTTCCAAGTCAAAGACTTTCTCAGTAAAGGTACGATCTTTAACCTATTAAAACATCGTTTTATCTCTTACCTGCAGTCGCTTCCTCGCCAACTCATCCTCATACCGAAGGTTTTGAGCTTTTGCTTGTGCCTGTTGCTGCAGTAGATTCCTCTGATCCTCAGCCAACTTCCTCTGTCTTTCCTGCCCCATTCAGAAATCCACACAAAACAATCATATATTCGTTGCTTCTCAGCTTAAAACTTTTAATCAAAACATTGATTTCATCACTCACGATATCCTTGTGTGCTTGAATAGCTTCGTTATGCGATTTCTCAGCCGCTAATTCAGCTAACCGAGTCTTCTCCTGCTTTCTCATAAGATCAAACACCTGGTGAAACACAACAAAGACATATAAGCAAAAGAACAAGTCAATGATGGATGAATCATCTCATTCTTCACCTGTTTGGAATGAGGAGAGTTGTTGATTTCACGAAGAGCTTTAGCGCCTCTTTCCAAAGACTCAGGATCGAAACCAGATCCTTTGCGCTCATCAGGCTCCGGTTTGCTCTCCGATGAAGACTGATCGGTTGGAGATTCCGACGGCGGTGAAGAAGAGAAGAACGGGAAGCGGAATCGCGAGTCAGCGTAAGCTAGGTTGTGTGACGTGGACATTGAAGTGAAAGCAGCAGCAATCGCCGCCGCGGAACATAACCTAGAAGCAGCCATTGAAATGCGACTAAGAACAAGAGGGACGCACGTCGGAGGAGTTAAGGGTACCGACTTCGATTCTGGTTTAGCTCCGGTGGCACGACCATAAACCCCACGGTGGATAGGGTTTAAATGGTAATTTAACAAACGAGCTGTAGATTTTTCTTGGCCCTCTTCCTCGTTGAGAAGCAATTGGGGAGCTTAGAGAGTTATCGAATCAAGAGATGGGCCTGTTTTTAAACCGGCCCATGATTTAGCCCGTTTTATAAGACTTTCTCTATAAGTCCATTTTCCGTTTTAAAATACACAATAATTCAGATCTTCGGTTAAGTGGTTGGTTAGACCAGCTGAATCGAATCAGAGAATTTGAAACCAATATTTGGTTCATCATATGAATATGATCATTAGTTTTTTCTTTTAATATATATGTTTTCCAGTTACCTAACAACATTTGGTTGATCAAATGCATTACAAGAACCATTACACTAATGCTTTCTTTTTAAAAACTAGAACTTGTTTAAATTATAATCGTTCAATAGTAGAAGAATATTAAATCGACATACTTAAACCATATTCAGTGTATTTATTTATTTTTCCTCTGAAAATATAAGTAGATTCGTCTCTTATGTATTTTGTTTATAACAAAAGTGAGTTGGAAATATTCGTAAAGACGTTTCTGATAAAGAACATGCAAAGAGTTGTTTAATTAATTTTCTTATTGGCATGCTTAGTCCATATCCATATTGTTAGAACCGATCGAGTTTGATCAGAGTATTGTTACTATAAATGAACTTAAATCGATTGGATTACATTAGGATGGAATTAAGAAATGATTATTACATAGTTGGAAACCAAACAGGAATAAATAAAGGATAATAGAATATAAGCAATAATAACCTGGGAATAAACACTTTTACTTATACTATATGCTCTTAATTAATGTCTCCATCTCAATAGAGTTATTTTTCTCGGAGCTCACAAAGAATCTCAATGGCTTCAATTAGTGTTGCGGTACCTAGGTAGTGGGTAACGTCCTGATTCAATGTCATTAACATCTCTAATGAGCAATTCATAGCGTCTTTTTACCTCTTCAGCTGATTTTCCACCAACTGCTCTTGCCACATTTTGCCATCGGTCAGGAGTGTCCTTCTCGAACTTAGCCAAAGCCATTTCGAACTGCTTGTCCTGTTTCGCTGTCCATGAAGAGGTAGAGCTCCGGGAAGTGCTGATTGAGTTGGAAGCCATTAGTGTGGAAATATAGAATAACAAAAGAGGGATGTTAGAGAGGTTGGGTCTGTATTAACTATGAAAAGTGTTGATTTGCATTTAGTGGAAGAGTTTGGAGCTCCTTATATATAAGAGAAAAAAGCATATAAGCCAGTTGGAGGAATATATATTTTGAAATGAGAGATTTTGAGTGACCCAATAAGCCAATATTCTTTTAGCAACCAAATAGATCTTCGACCAAAAAAAAAAAAAAAAGCAACCAAATAGATCTATGATGATGATCATCATTAGAGTATAGTCCCTAGTTAGTGAAACTGAGAGATTCTTTAACCATTGCTATAGAAAATTAGGATGCTTCCTTTTCTTGATAGCATCTTTACAGTAAACCAAAAATACTATTGAACGCTCCCTTCCCTCTTTCAGCATTTTTGATCTTATAATTACTACGAGCGCTAGAGCCGATACTACTCAAAGTGACAAGAACATTAAGATCAAATTACATTTTATGTGTTATATCCTTACTACAACTCATTTATATGTAGTGACATACCTGGCACTCTTAAATACAAATATCTCTATGCTCTTGTATTGCATCTCTTTTAAAAATTTAGCAAAATAAAATAAAATATCTCTATGCTTATAATTGATTGTATATACACCACAAACTGAGAAGGTATTTAGCTGATATAATCTCATCAAAAGGCAAAAGCATGTTATTGTTAAGCTTATGTTTAGTATTTCTTGCAATTTCCATCTTGTGTGATTTTAATTATATCTATTAGAGTTCCTTTTTGCAGCTATTATTGGATTAATGGTTAGATGATGTCTTTTCTCTGATTAAGCTTTTATTTATTTCACTTCCATCGCAAGGACTGTGACAAGAAGCGAATATTGCCATTATTGGTCTCAAGCTTCTTGAGCAACTTCAGGTCTTACATTTACTGGTTTATATTGAGCATCTATTAAGAAAAGGAACATATTTTCATGAATTATATTAAACTCTATTTATGTCCGATGCTTTAGCTAGTCGGTGTAGGTGTACGTCAGAACATGATTCCAATCATTAGACAATAAGACAAATCTCAGACGAGACACAGTACTAAGATTTTGTACTTTGGCATAATCAATCAGAGATTTTAATCCTCTAATACCGTGGGTGCCACGGAATAACATTCTTCGAAATATTAGGCCCGTTCATTCAAAAAATATCAAAGATGTTTTCCTCATCAAAATTAGTTATTTTTTTGTTGCAGGCTCTTCTACTTACGCTAGCTCTTTTATCTCTTGCTGTCTTGTTCTTGCACAAAATTTTATCGAAACGAGAAACGGAAAATCAAAACATATTGAGGAATATTCAGGTGTTCCTGTCTTCTTTTTCCTCCTTTGAACATGGTTAGAGAATCGGACAAATTCCTAATCTTGGGATCTTATCTTTGAGAGATCTTCTGCGCCTTTCCTACGCTTGTTGTGTTCTTTTGTTTTAAACATTGTTCAGTTCTCAGATTCTTCAAGTACTCTGAGAAGTTATTGTCTAGATGGTTTTCCGTAATGGTTCTAACATTAGGATTTAGGCCCATTGTTTTTCAATATATAACATGTCATCACGTTATGGACTAATTTCTAAAATATTTGGTGGTATACTGTTATTTGTTGTCTTCTGTATTATTCAAGGATTCACTTGATTCATTTAGGGAAGACCCGAAACGAGAAGATCTTGTTCATGATCATATCTGTCTTTATTTTCACATAGACGCTATATAATATTTTGTCCAATCTAATAGGCATCTAGCTGGAGTAGCTCAGTTGGTTAGAGCGTGTGGCTGTTAACCACAAGGTCAGAGGTTCGACCCCTCTCTCTAGCGTTTTACTGTTACTATTTTCTATATTTTCTTATTAAGACCTACATTAGCAAGACCGCTATAGAGTTACGATTGATTTGTAAAAACGCTTATTTTTGTGGTGTAGATCTTTTGATTTATTTTATTTTAGAACATATTTTTTATTTATGCGCTTATATATTATTTGTCATTAATCGGTATATATATAAATTTTGGGATTTGGTTTAGATTCGATTAATTTGACAATCGTATAGTCAAGCATCCAACCCAAATACCATAAGTGGTACGTAAGGTATTTCATCGTTTATTTTCCTAATAGACTTCTCTCATCAATTTCAAAGGGGGGAAAAAGAAGAAAATAAAAAAAAACTTATTAACACAAGAATGGATAAAGAACCTCTAAATTTAGTGTTCATAAGGACATGCGCACATGGTGTGGGTTATGTCACTTAGACCCTACACCTTCTCCTCCCATTCTTTCCTTCACTGCTTTTACAAATCTATGTCCCAATCGCCCTTTGATACCGAATCTTTACTACTATTTTATGCAATTTGTTCTTCAGCTCTTTTTCTTGTAGTCATAGTCCACTGTTTACACACTGGACCCGGTTTCTCCACCAAACACTAATTATAAATATGTTTTAACTGTCAACATTCATTTAAGGTAACTACATTATATTTTGACTATCATCTTAATTTTATTCACAAACTTTGCAATCTTTTTTCTTTGTTTTTAAAACCATATTTTTTCTTTGGACCTCGCTCTATCAGAGTCTAGAGATTCAGAATATCACATAAAAGACCTTTTTTGTTTAAATAAGTTTGGGATCTTAATGTAAATTTTAAATATAAAATACTGAAAGTACTCTTACATGAATTTGTTACAAAGTACAATAAATTTAAATTTAAGAATTTTATTTTTAGTGTAGAGTGAAGTAGTGAAATAACTATTATATGAAAAAAATAACAAAAGTACTTATGTAAGGATTGGACTTGGAGAATATGATATCTTACCATATCTGACATTTTTAACCTTCATCATACGTGTGCATGCATCGTGATGATCTTTATAAATTATAACCCTTACGCTCCGGCTTACTATACTATGAGTCATACCAATAAGATGAATCATACTATATTATTAAGCAGTGATTATGTATTAATCGTTTGAAGAAGAGGAAAAATAATAATTTGTATGTGCTTTTATTTATATAATTCAAAATTAAATAATTACATAAAAGTTGATATGTGTTTTGATTTTTATAACCTCTAAACACGGCGTATTATACTAAAATTTATAAAATATCATGAATCATACTATACTATCAGTTAGTAAATAAAATTAACTATTTGAAGAGAATAAAACAAAAGGTAAATAGATGAGAAAAAGAAAAAAGAAAGAAATTTGCATGTGTTTTTTATACAAATCATAAAATTAAAAATTAGAGTAGAAAATTAATCTTTTAAAAGAAAATAGAAAACATAAGAAGTATGGGACCTATGTGTGTGGGTCAATGTTGAGTCTATTTAAAGCTAAGAAGAAAGATATCAATGGATTAGTTTCTCCCACACATTTCATCTTTTCTAAACAACTTGCCCAAACAACATTAAATAAACCTAAATATCCCCTTCATACATTTATAACAAATCTGCTTTTTGCTTTTATCAGCACAAAAAAAATCAGAGCTTTAAAGCTTTAATCCACATTCTCTATTCTGTTTGTGCTTTTGGTCTCAGTTTAGAGATCATTCTCCTGAGAACAATATGTTGGAATGTCTGGACTCTCCAGAAAGCTTGTCCTTAAGCTCCATGGACATGCATGTACTTGAAAGGCTTAAATGGCTCCAACAGCAACAACAACAACAAGTTGTGTCTCAGAGCAGTGACAATTCACCTGAACTTCTTCAGATACTTCAGTTCCACGGAAGCAACAATGATGAGTTGTTGCAGAGTACCTTCCGCCATTTTCAAATGCTTGGATCTGGTTTTGGACCAAACCATAACATGGGTTTTGGTCCTTCACATGAAGCTATCGACAGCTGCATTTCAAGAACAAGTAGCTGCCAGATTGTTTCAGTCGATACAATGGGGATTATGTTGAAGAACAGTGAAGAAAACAGAGCTATTTCCTTGAAAAACAAGAGAAAATCAGAGGTTTGTTAGATCAAGTTTTGGTTTTAAAAAATGTCTTTAAACATAGGTTTTGAGATTTTTTTTAAAAAAATATAATAATGTCTCAGGTTAAGAGAAGGGAAGAGGAAAAGACAGAGAAGAAGATCAAAGTAGAGGCTGAGACAGAGTCAAACATGAAAGGAAAATCAAGCATGAGTAACACGGAAGCAGCATCTTCAGACACTTCAAAGGAGACATCAAAGGGAGCTTCAGAGATCCATAAATTAGATTATATCCACGTCAGATCTCGTCGAGGCCAAGCCACAGACAGACACAGTTTAGCAGAACGGGTAAAAAAAGTGTTTACAATAAGTTTCTTCCGTTACAAGGAAGAAGATAGTTCTAGGGTTTTAAATATATTTGTGCAGGCAAGAAGAGAAAAGATCAGCAAGAAGATGAAATATCTACAAGATATTGTCCCTGGATGCAAAAACGTCACTGGACAAGCTGGTATGCTTGATGAGATCATCAATTATGTTCAATCTCTCCAGACACAAGTTGAGGTAAGTAATGAACCATGATTGATCCATTAACAAAAGTTACAAGTCAGAATCTTTAAAAGTGAAAAACTTTTGCAGTTCTTGTCGATGAAACTTGCTGTCCTAAACCCAGAACTGGAGCTTGGGGTGGAAGATTTATATGTAAAACAGGTGAATTCACTCTCTAAACCCTCAAGATTAAACTGTTATTATTCAAAAAAATTCTCATAATAGTCTTTTATTTTGTTATGAACTTCAGTTGCAGGCTTACTTTACAAATCTTCCAGTAGTAATTGCTTCAAAGCCATCAATAATGGTGGATGTGCCATTGTTTCCGCTAGATCAGCAAGGATCTCTAGATTTATCGGTGATAAACCAGAACCAAACAACCTCTATTGAAGCTGTGAGAATATTTATCTATCTGAAAGCTTATTTGATTATTCTGAGTTCTTGTTACTTGTCTGGGAAGTAACCTGTATCATGTATATCTCTGTTTCAGCCATCCGCAAGCTGGGAAACTCAATCACGGAGTCTCTACAACACATCTAGCCTCGGATTTCACTACTAAGAAAAGATTCTCTGAAGCAACAAAGTTGACATCATCAGAATCATAATTATATTCCATTACCAAAGTGACGATTCTCCCAGAACAAAAGAAAAAGATGATAGTTTCGCAATTTGGTTCAGCTTTTGGATATCATTTAATCTTTTTCTGATATATAAACCTGAATAACTGGAGAGAGCAATTTAGTGGTCTTGACACCATCAATCTTTGTATAAATTTTGTTAAATAAAATAATATATATAGATGTTACAAAAAATAATAATAATATATATAGAGAGAAAGAGAGTAAGTAAAGAGATATGGAACTTTCTACCACCACTTTGCCTCCAAAATGCTAGAGGAGCATTTTCATCTAACATTCACTTAATATGTAATATATCATAACCATTAGTTTGTTATGTGAATGAATTTAATTAAAGGTTCGTTTAGGATATAAATCAAATTTCCTTTCTTTCTTCTAACTCTTTTGTTTTGTTTGTCACCATCATGGCTTTTGATTTAGTATTGTTTGAAGGTTTTTTTTTTATATATTGTCGGGTATACTTTAGGTTTTCTGTGCTTTTTTATTTTTTATTTTTATTTTCACATGTAAGTTTTAGATTTAAGGTGTTTGTGTGTTTGTTCGCCTGTTCAAATGTTTCATCCTTATAGTATTTTCAAATATTCGTATAATTTTGCAGACACTAAAATAATTATGACGACTTAGATCATCTTCAACAACTAATTCTTTTTTTACTCTCAACAAAGTTAATATTTGTTCAATTGGTTTGCTCTATTTTCTTTTATTAAAATATATGTATTTCTATTTAATTTTATTTAAAATATATACTTTTTATATATACAAATATCAATCAATATTTTATGTTTGTAATAATATTTCAATAAAAATACTTATTTCTATGATTAAGTATTTAAATTTAAAATACTTTTAATCTTAATGATTTTAAAAGAAAAACAAAGAACTAATATGATATATTCCCATATGATATAGTAAATTATAAAATTTAATTAATTTAGTTATTGTTAATAACTTAATGTAAGTTTACCAAAGTAGAAAAATAAATATAATTTTTACATATATAAAATGAAAGAATTATTTTGGAAATAAAACAAAAAATCCACGTTATTTTAAAATTAAAGTAACCTAATTCTCGTGGTGACTAAAATTCCTTGTCGGATATGCCAATCATAATATAGAAGCAAATTATTAGTCTTGTTTTTTGTTCTTTTCTGCAACTTGTAAATGTAGGCATCATTCTGGTGTTAGCCATAAGGCGGCCGTCAAGTCAATTGCTATAGAATTCATTGTTGAATAATCAAATTCAAATTGAAAAAAAATGGATAAGCGAACAAACATTTTTTTCCTAAAAAGATAATCGAGTAAACAGTATATAGACGGCCAATTATTCAGGGATATTATATACTCCATCTATTTCGATTTTATTGTCGAAGAAAATTTATGTTTCAAAATAATTATTGTTTTATAGTTTTAATGTAAAATTTATTAAAAAAATTCTCCAATTTATTTTTTTTATTGGTTAAAATATAGTTAGGTGTATAGGTAATTGTGTTTTTATTTTGGAAATATACAAATTATATATTTTATTAATATGTGTGCATAAATCCGAAATGACAATTAAAAAGAAACTGAGGAAGTATAATAATTGATATAAACGAATGAAATCGGAGATTAACTAACATCAAATATCAGACAATCAACATAGCCGCTAAGCGATTTTGATTAGGGAAGCACACTTACACATGCAGTGGAGATCAAATAAAAAAAAAAAGATTTATACCAGACAAAATATGAAACTCAAACTTACAGTAGCATAATACACATTTTAGCTTACCACCATATAGCTCATTGCCTTTTCCAACTTCCTCATAAGTTTAAACAGATAAATTGTGATTAACAGGGGCGAATGCATGCACGAGGGTATGGTCACATGTTCTCTACTATTTTTTTCGTTTTCTCTCAAAAATATAAGTTAATTAATTAAATATATTTAATTTAGTGAATGAAAATGAAAAAGCCTTCAGTTTAAATCCATTGTTTGTTATTTATATGTATAGTGCTACTGATGCTGACACATCTTCTCCCTATAAATTATGATAATGTGTTTTTTTATAAGTAGCTTTCAAGCTTTACTAGTGGATCAATGTTCTTTTCTCATATCAAAATTTTCCAACCAATAATCTAATCCATGAACTGTCTAATTTTGACAAGATCGATGACAAGATATTATCCATAACCAGAAAAGAAACTTGGGGGTAGATTTTGAAGAATGGGCGTAGTTAAGAGACTTGAGAGGATCGAAGGATGAAGGATGAGAACCACAAAGAGGGCATCATTGTGGTTGCTAAGATTTTTAACCAAAGTGGACCTTCTTTTGTTCTTTCGATTTCAACGAGATTTTATTTTTCAATCATTCTCTTCGTTCATTTATTGAAAATCCTTTACATCTTATCCATGGCATATTAATATTATCTATAACTCTAAATATTAAATTATCGAGGTGTCGCTATCAGAAAAATTTATAGGATCTTTTTCTTTACTTTTTAAAATACATAATTTTTTAATAAAGTAATCATTAATTTTACATATAGTCTTATTTTATAAATTTCTTAACTTCCTTGAGATATTATATAACAAACATATGTATATTATGCACACAAAAACATATGTTATAATATTTAAATTTTATATATTTACAATGAGATTCAAAAAGATTTTTGAACTGTTTTATATATTACAAAATTTGATACAATATGACTCTAGTTAACAGAGTAGGAGGTTGATTTGTATGATTGTAGCTTTGGAGTTTTTACTTTAAAATTTAATAGGTAGATTTTGTAATTTTACCTTTATATTTATCACTATAAAATTATTTTAAAATTTTAAAAACACTAACATAAAACTGTAGAAAAATTGATTTCTAAAGCCAATATATTTCCTTTTTAAAATGTTGGGCTATAGCTTTAGATTTTTTTAACAAAGCTTGATTACTTTGATTTTATTGATGTAGAGGGAATTATGGATGTGTAGAGACGCTCACAGCTATCACCAATCACCCCTTAGATTATGTAGTTTTCTGTTAACAGAAGCAAACTTTATGTCGTTTTGGAGATAATTAACGACACGACGTTTTTCCTATGAGCGAAGCCACTGAGCCAATAAAGACGAATTCAAACCCTCGTTGGGAGGGTTTTAGCAAAAAGTGTTGAAATCGGAGATTAAGATATGGCGACGGAATCATCGGAATCGGAGGAAGAAGGGAAGATCAGAGGAGGAAACGATAAGCTAACCGTTGACGACGATCTGAGAGAGATGGGCAAAAACGCAGCTTGGAGCGTTAGCTCTTGCAAGCCCGGCAATGGCGTCAACACTCTCCGCGACGACAATCTCGAGACCTATTGGCAGTTAAACAATAAACCCATTTCTTTCTAGGAATCATTTCTCTATCTAGCTGAATCGAAAGTTTCTACCTTTTTGCAGATCAGATGGTTTGCAACCACATTTGATTAACATTCAGTTCCAGAAGAAAGTGAGATTACAGGTATGCTTATGAACTAGTTTTCTGGGGAAAAAGGGGGATTCAGATCTTGAGGTTTTGACCCTTTTTGTGATTTGAAAGTTAGTGGCTTTGTACGTTGACTTTAAGCTTGACGAGAGCTATACACCCAGTAAGATCTCTGTTCGTGCTGGTGATGGCTTTCATAACTTAAAGGTAATCTTTTTACTTAAGAATTTTTTTTTTTCTAGCCTGTGATGTGTATTGATGTTTCATTTTGTTGTATCCTTAATTGTTTAGGAGGTAAAAAGTGTTGAGCTTGTAAAGCCATCTGGTTGGGTTTGCATATCTCTGTCTGGAACTGATCCAAGGTATGTACTGAACCATTTAAGACGGAAGAAGCTCTTGCAGGAGTTATTAATATTTGCTTAGATATGTCTGTAGCTAGCGAGTGTTTCCACTGAGATATGTTGAGATTCCAATATCAATCAGCTTTTGATCCATTTGCCTTTGGGGTTTTTCTTTGGAGAAGCTCTTTCAGGAGTTGTTAATATTTGCCTTTGAGGTTTTGCTTACTAGATGTGTAAGCGAACTTGTTTAGGTAGGTCACTGAGCAGTGAGCTCATCAGTTAAACGATTCTGTGTTCTCTTCACAGGGAAACATTTGTCAATACTTTCATGTTGCAAATAGCCATGTTATCAAATCACCTCAACGGGAGAGATACTCATATCCGCCAGATCAAAGTTTATGGCCCTAGACCGTGCGCCTCCATCTCTCTCTATCACCGCCTTAATCTTCACCATTCTATACTGTAAACTGAAGTTATGGTTGCCTTTGTTGCCTTTGCTTGACTCTTAATCCTTGTGTTGCAGGAATCCTATTCCGCGCCAACCATTTCAGTTTACTTCAACGGAGTTTATCACGTATTCTACTCTGAGATGAGAGCTTTGAGCAGAAGAAGTGTGAAGAACATGGACATAACTGCTATTGGATCACATTAGGTTTTGGAGCTCAGACTATGTTGTTGAAGCTCAGAACATTATATCATGTACCAGCTAGTTTTCACTTAAAACTAAGTTTGATATTATGCATTCATGAAACCAAACCTGGAAACTACTGATACAAAAGCAATGATAACGTAAACATTGCAATACACTTGAAAAATGTACCAAGCTTCCAACAAGACTAGTCAAAAGAGCAAAAGAAGCAACAAATCTCCACGAAACGAGGAATCAGAAACACTTCAACGAGAAGCAAGCATGGAAGTCAAACACACAAGAAGAATGATGACACCCAAAACCGAACCCCAAACAACACATTTCTTATTCTTCTTCTTCATCTGATTCGCATAGAACAAACTATTAGTTCCTCCACTCACAAAGCTCCCAGCAGTAGCCACATTAGCTTCAATATCATCAACCTGATCCCCTTGCGCCTCAACAAGAACAACCATGTCGAGAAACACTTGATGAAGCCTGTTAAGACTCCTCTTAATGTCATTCACAGCTTCATGTCTCTCTTTCATCTCCAAATCCATCTCTGGTTTCACTTCAAACAAACCAAACTTCTCCATGTCTTCGTTGCTTGGTTCTTCACCAGTCGCTAAAAAGTACTTCCTCTTGAGATCTTCTCTGTAATCAGCAAAGATCATCTCCTTCAACCGATGGAACTCGCTCATTGTCTCTCTCAGTTTCGCCCTAACACCGTTCGTTATCGAGACACGTGTCCTGTCCACGCAAGTTCCGCTCCTGCGATTCGCGGTCTCTACGGCGTCGATTAGGGTTTTGGCTGTGTTTGCCTTGCGAGACACGGCGACGATGTTTGACTCCATCCTGTCTCTCAATCCGCGGAGGATCTTGGCGCTGTGCGTGGATTTGGTCTCTTCGTTTAGGTGCTTGAGTTCGAGTAAGAGATGAGTGATCTCTTCGATTAGGGTTTTGATTGATTCAATCTCAGCGAATAAACCAGAGAGGGTTTCTTCTCCTTTCTCGAGGTCGCGTTCTGATTCCATATCGTTCTTGGCTTGTTTCTTGAGTTCCACATAACTTAGGAAAGACTTCGTCATCAGATCATTCATCTTTTTTTCTTTTTTGCAGAGAAGAGAGTGATGAACCCTAGAAACAAGATTTGGATGAGAATAGTAACCAAGTGAAAGAGATTATTTGAAGATCTGAACCAAGTAAAAGAGATTACAGTGTACGGTTTTGTAAGATCGGAAGGAAGATCTTCGTTCTGTTCTCCGGGAAGAAGAACTATAAAAGAGATGAGCGAGTTCAGCAATGGCGTTAACTGAAAGAAACAATAAGATTACGAGAAAGAAACATCACCTAAAAAGGAAATGCTTGCTTCGCAAGAAACTGCTCTTCTCAATCAAATTCGCTTCTTTCTCTCTCTCCTCTTTACTCGTTCGTACTCTCTCTCTGTCTGCGATTTTTCTTTCTGATCTACGAACTCTGAAAGAGAATGAAAAGAAGTTATAAAGAAGATCTACAAGAATCCTATTTTTCAGTTTCACAACAGAAAAAATATATTATTCAAAATGCCTTCTGATTGAAAAACGCAGTCGTTTTACAACTCAAACACATAGGATGTTGCTTCCACTTGATGATGTTTGAATCACTTGGAGATATTACATTTCTTTTCCCCAAAAATTTGTTTAATGATGTTTTGCAAAAGCACCCGATAATAGGTGATTTTGTAGCATTGAAATATAACACAAAAAGACTTAAGAAGCTACTACACGGGGCTTCTTCTTCTTCTTTGTCTTGTTGTAATTCTTATGCCACGTCTTATAAGTGCCCTTGCTCTTCTTATTATTAGAACATGCCTTCGTCTCAGGCTCTGCAATTTCGTCTTCTGCATCATCATCTTTGTCTCCTTCTATATCAAACAGATCATCTTCTTCCTCTTCATCAGAACTGATCAGCACAAAATCTTTCCACAACATCGTCATCTTCTCCTGCACCTTCCTCAACTTCTTGCTTCTTCTCTGTTTTACTCTTCCTCTTACGTTTCTTCTTTTTCTCTACCAATCTATACAATTACTTTAGCTTACCCAATTCCACACAAGTCAAACCCGCGAGCTCCGCTAAAATTTGAGTCTTTATCTGGTCTGACCAATCCCACCCCTCAGCAGGTTTTATTGGGCCAGGCCCGCGGACAAGTCCACAAAATGCCATCTCTACCTACAAGTCTCTCTCTTCGGTATCATCTTTGTAACCAATACTACTAGAATCTTGTAACAGGCCTAACTTGATAAAACTAGCCCAACTTACTGTATCATGTGGCTTGTTCCAGGATAAAAGGCCCATCAGCCCGTTAAGGAGCTTTGACTGGAAGTCAACATAAAACCTTTGTGCACCAGAGACCGACAAAGATCGGATCACTTTTTGTACTTCACCAAATGTAAAAAGACATCACTTTAGCATTGACGTCTGACGTGTACAAAGAACATCGCCTTGCAGCGCAAGCTCTTTCCTCTGCAAGTTTCCTTCTTTCTTTATTTTCCTCGAGAAGCCTTTTAATTTTCTTTAATTTTCCTTTTTCATTAATAAAAACAAAAAGAAAAAGAAGAGAACAATTTGAAAAGGAAGAAAATATTTTAATAGTAATTGAAAACATGTCTTTCAGATTATTTTTTCATATATAAGAATCATTTAAATTAATTTTAAAAACAAAACCTTTTGCTCTATAAAGCTACACTCTTTCTCACATCTTCAACAACTCACCCATCGCTCTAAAAAACCTTTCCTGAATCTTTTAAGCTCATCGGAATCTTTTAAGATGTTTCCTTCCTCCGACAACTCTTTCTCACCGTCGTCGCTGTTCTCAGCGTACGCATCCCTCACCGGATTCTTGATGCTCTTCAGATCGATGCTCCAAGATTTCGTACCGGAGCAGCTCCGAACCTACTTCTCCAAACTACTCGACCGGTTCTTCACTCCGAAGTCAAAGACCCTCACCGTCATCATCGACGAGAACTTCGGTTCGAACCGGAACCAAGTCTTCGACGCGGCGGAGCTCTACCTCCGCAGCAAAATCGGACCGGAAACAGAGCGGTTACGCGTCGGGAAGACCCCAAAGCAGAAGCACTTCACCATCTCCATCGAGAAAGGAGAGGAGATCGTAGACTCTTACGAGGGCTCGGAGGTGAGGTGGAGCTACGTTCAGTCGGAGAGAGAGAAAGATGAACAAGCGAACGTTCACTCGGAGAGAGAGAAAAGTGCGAAACGCTACTACGAGCTCACGTTCGAGAAGAAGCTTAGAGAGAAAGTCATGGGCTCTTACTTGACCCACGTCGTTGCGGAGTCTGAAGAGATCAAGAGGAGTCTGAGAGTGGTGAAGCTGTACAGCCAAGATGTGTATGTGACCGACGACGACGATGGATGCGCCGGTGGGAACTGGGGGTGTATCAGCCTCGAGCATCCTTCCACCTTCGAGACGTTAGCTATGGTCCCACGTGCGAAGAAGAAGATCGTTGATGACTTGGATAGGTTTCTTAAGAGGAGAGAGTTTTACAAGAGAGTTGGTAAGGCATGGAAACGAGGCTACTTGTTGTATGGACCTCCAGGAACTGGGAAATCAAGCTTGATTGCTGCAATGGCTAACTACCTTAAGTTCGATGTGTTTGATCTTGAGCTTAGTAGTATTTACGACAATGGTGAACTGAAGAGGGTTCTGTTATCAACCACGAATCGTTCCATCTTGGTGATTGAGGATATCGATTGCAATGCTGAGGTTAGAGACAGAGAAGCTGAGGATCAAGAAAGCAAAAAAGATAAAGGGAAAGTGACTTTATCAGGGATTCTCAACTTCATTGATGGGTTATGGTCAAGTTTTGGAGATGAGAGGATCATTGTGTTCACGACTAACCACAAAGAACGGCTTGATCCTGCCTTGCTACGTCCGGGGAGAATGGATATGCATATCAATATGTCTTATTGTACAGGTTTAGGGTTTAGGACATTGGTTTCTAATTACCTTGGTTTAGATGGGGTGAACCATCCTCTATGTGAAGAAATAGAGAGGTTGGTTGATTCTACGGAGGTTACTCCTGCTGAGTTGGCTGAAGAGTTGATGCAGGATGATGATTGTGATGTTGTTCTTCGCGGTGTTGTTAGCTTTGTTGAGAAGAGGAAGGTAGAGAGAAGCAAGGCCAAGGAGACTGTTTCTAATGATGATGACGAAAAACAGAGTGGTAGTACTAATGGTATGAGGAATAGGAAGAAGCAAGCTGGTAAACGAAAAGGGAAAGGGACTCGGAATGTAAATGCCAGAACTTAC
Organism: Sinapis alba; assembly: GCA_012274485.2. NCBI lineage: Eukaryota > Viridiplantae > Streptophyta > Magnoliopsida > Brassicales > Brassicaceae > Sinapis > Sinapis alba. The sequence goes on along the minus strand of MU105555.1, from coordinate 22,297 downwards.
TAGCAAGTAGGAATGTAATGAATAAACCAGTTAACGGTTCTGTTTTGTTTCTTTCTGTATATCCAGTTTGAAACCTAGTAAAAAATATTTGTAACTGAGTCTGGTTTTGTAATAAATTTTCTCGGAATGATTATAATTGTTGTTTTATTTTACCCAAACAAAAGTTAACTATAATAAAATGTCGATTTAGTTGCTAAATTATTTATAGAATTCAATTGTTCTCATTACCTTGGTCTATATGGCTTTAACCGTCCTCTATGTGGAAAAATTAAGAGGTTGATTTATTCTTAGCAACAAGTATCAAAGCAAGTTGCTTGAAGTAATTGATGCTAGGTGAGCTCTACAAAACAATTTCTACTTGAACTCTCAAAGGACTCTTTCTCTGCAGTATGAATATTCAAAAAAGTGTTGATATATGTTAGCTGCCTGAGTTTCTGGAAGAATCTTGTACCTACGGTGACAATGGAGTTTGCATGCGCTCAGACAAAGGGGCATATGGAACAATCCAGATGTTATGTAGGTGAATGAACGGTTCTTATGTTGTCCCACAACTTTTATAGCAACAAGAACTTTCTCTATGAAAATCTAGCTTATTTTCGTGATTGACTTACAGAGTGTGAAAAAATGTGTGAAAATGCTGAAGAGAAGATCAGAAGACCATCTCCGAGGAAGACATTGTGCACTCCAAGTTCCTGCTTGCGCTGAGCTAATCTCTATCCATGAGCCAATTATATTTATCCTGACAAACTGATTGTGAAACTTATGTGTGAGACGCATTGCTTCTCTCATTCATCATACTGTTACAACTCGTTTTTGACAAAGTGGTTTTTGACCACTTTCCAGTGCATTTCATGACGAAGATATTTGTCGGAATTATCATATGCTGGGCACAAATTAATCGTCGCTGTGAGCACCACGAATTAGTGTATTCATTAGTCAAAATCCGAATTGTAGCAAATGAGAATTATAATTCAAAGTGTATAATTTGTAAAGCTTGTAAAACTTTAAAATTTGGATAAGTGTAAAAATTAGTAAATATCCCACATTGAAAACTTGAGATGAAATCTTCTTGTATATATATGGATAAATCTTAACAATGTTCAAAAACTTTAAATACACTAAGGTGTCTTGGAGAGAGGAGTTAGCAAACTCAAGCTTTGCACCTCGGCTGGTGTGCTTATACAATCATGAATGCACAGATTTTATCATCTTTATTGGAAAAATATTCATAACCACTCTTCTCCTTAATGACTATGATAATGGTATACTAATATAACATTTTCTTCATTCAATATAGATACAGAATTTTCTCCTTCATTGTTTCTTCTATCTTGTTTTGTTTGAGAGTACAACACAGAAAATGTTTGATAGGTTATGTTCTTCAGTAATGGGAAACAAAGACATATGAAACCTAGTGTCCGCAACACATAAAATGTTTGGAGTGTCCGCAACACAATTACCTGAGTAGTGGAAATGCATCATCAGGAATCTCAAGCTCTTAGAATAGGTGATGTGAAAGTTTGGTGTTGGTTTGCATGCTCATCTTGAGGAGAAATCTCTTGCTACACTTACGTTTTGAAAATGTTTGTTCTAGATACAATTTGATTCTTTGTCTATGTACGTACACATAAGCATGTAATGTACACATACATGTAATAGTTGTCTTGAATGTATGTGGTAATTGAATTCAGCCTGGCATTTAAGAGGAAATGGTATCACAACTTTTTGATGAAGGGTTTCCGTGTCTTGTGGTTCTCTTGGCTTTAGGGATATGTATGTGGCTTTTATCTCGTCTGGTGTGCTTCTATAATCAATGTAGTTGCTCTGTTTCTTTGAGACATTGATTTTTGCAGTGTGGCTTCAAGATGTTTAGATTATAAAACATCCATCTAAAAATACGTGTATAGTGTAATGAACTGATGATGATAAACTAGTTATAGAAACAATCAATAAGATTATCCCATTTGAATAAGCCTCTGTGCATATGGTGATTTGATGTTGAGTTGTTGTTCATGTGCAAGTGTTTTATTATTCCAATACACATAGAGCTTCTCACTGCAAAGATAATAATCATCAAGCAAGAAAAGCAAAAGGCTACAGAAAGTTTTTTTGGGTCTTTCTTTCAATAGATGTAATACTAATCTTAACGGATTAGGAATCATGTGATGAAACTACTACAACTCTTTAAAAAAAGAAAAATCTACTACAATCTAGAAAAACACAGTAACATAACAAAATATTTTCTTAAAATCATTTTCGTCTGCCAACACGTAATAAAATCTTTAGACGACAGCCGTGTGATTTTCCTTTTTACTTTTAAAGATGCAGAGAATCAAATCACTTTTAACAGAAGCGTATGACCTGTAATCCTTTTACCAGATCTTAAACAGAAGTAATTTAAAGCTATTTTTTGCCTATTTGAAAGAGGCTTTGCTTAGTGGTGAAGTAGCCTCTTTTGTTTGTGGGTGTTATGTTTAAGTACATTCATATTATAATAACATGTAACTCAAACAGATATTTCTATATTAGGTATGGGGTTCGGATCTGTCAAAATTTGGTTCAGTTGATTTGGATATTTGGATTTTTGGTATTATGTTCATAAATCTTATTTGGGTTTTACTAGTTTTTGAGTTTGGTTTGATTCCTTCCAGATTAAGTTCAGATCGTATTATAACCAATATTTAAAATCGTCTAAAAATATTTTTGAAAAACTTACAAAACTAAAAAAAATACTCAAAATATAAGAGTCATTAAAAATTTAATTTAAAACTAATTAAACTACCTATACTAACTAAAATGTATTAAAATCAAATTACAAAAACTTTAAAATATTCTATAAATATTGAATTATTTTATATAAAAATATTAACATATTTAACTAATTTTAAATATTTTTAGATTTTAGTTTAGATTTCAATTCAGTTCGGATTATATTTGAAACCGAAAATACCAAATTCTTAAATCTCATTCAGATATTTTTGCATAACAAGTTGGTGCTATAAAACTGAAATATAAAGTCGATGATGTAGCCAACGTTTTTTGCGGAAGGACTTCAAAGTCATGGAGCAGAGGTTGGACAAAGCTGTGGATGATAAATTGGAGAAACTGCTTTTGACAGACAAAATGACAAAGGCAAAATTAACACATGTAAGCCAAAATGGTAAGTGGAAATCAGTTTCTAACCGAACGTGTGTGTATCAACCGATCGAATTGTTGCCTCTAACTTGTATATTTAACTATTTGTCTCATATTATTATTTAGAGACGCAATTGTAAAAACCATCTCCAGGAAAGAAAAAAAGGGGGTAAAAGATTCAAATTGTAACAAAAGTTATATTGAAAATTTGAAGAAATTGGCACTAATATATAAATAACTTAAACCAATTCACTTGTTATCAATTAGTTTTGAGTCGAAATTTTATTAAATATAATATATGGTATGTTTCTAAAGTTATTATTTAGAGAAGGAAGTTGCAACAAAAAAAAAAACAGAAAAATCAAATTGCTAAATTTTATATTCAAAGTTTGAATAAATACACATTGGAATATAACAAATTTATGTCAATTCACACGTTACCAAATAATTTTTAGTTAGAAGTTTATACAATTTAATAGTTATAAGGTTTTGGTTGTATTCACTATATCGAAACTGATAATAACCCACAAAATGTTAATATCAATTTTAAAATAAAATTCAGTTTGAGATTATCAGATAAAAAGTCATTTCAGTTGAGAATATTAAAATCATAAATAATGAGAATATGAGTCAATACCAACATAACATGACTATACCAACATAACATGAGAATATGAGTCAATAACTTAATATCAACTGGATTTGAACTCCAAACCCCAAAACTTGATATAAATTTATATTTTTAATTTGCTATATTGATTTTATGGCTAACTTAATTAGTAATGTTATTACATTTCATAGGATTTAGAATATTTTAAAAATATATAATCACAGTCTAATATAAATCGGATTTGATTTATGTATATAGAGATATACCTACCCTTCTAATCTATTAATTCATAATTACTATATAGAATTATTCTTACTCTTATGTGTGATCTATGATTTATGTCATTGTAAATCTTTATATTTTTAGATTTTCATTAAGTATATTAATGTCATAGACTACTAATTAAATAAATCACAAATTAATGAATTTATAATATCTTTTAATTTACATCATAGTTATACTTTGTTATGACAAACATTATGACTTTAATTTATATTTTAACTATTTTTAAAAAAATTAAGTAGTTAAGTAATATTAAATATAAATTAATATTATGTCAGAGTTTAATTTAAAAATAAGAATCTACTGATATTTTTCTATACATGTATTATTATATAACAATAATAAGTTACTAAATCAAATCCCATGATAAATATAATTAGATAATTTATATGATATTTTTTTTATAGATTATAAAATCATATTGAAGTAAGTATACAAAAACGCACAAAACTATTTATATTCAATATACAGTTTTTAGAATTATACTGTTTCCTAAAAATATAAAATAGTTCAAATCAACTCAGTACATACTAAACTTATATCACATAGTTTTATAATGACTGGTTTAATAAAGTAAAATATTATTAAAATTTAAAATATTTTTATACTTTTAAATTTACTTTTATGCTGCTAGTACGACTGTAATTTGTATTGAAAACTGTTTTCTCTAAACCTAAACCTAGAATGATCATAAGATTTCAAACTCTATTCACAATTAAGATCAGAAATCCAAAAAAATATATATAAAATGAGGTGCGGGTTGATTTTCACTTAACGGAATGATAAACTTTCAGATTTTTGGAGACTAAGTTACAAAAAAAATACACTTGAAAAATTAAATAATTGGACTAACTGAAAAAAATGAGCTTTATATGGATAAAACTCATGTTATTAAATTATAATTAGGCTGATGTTTGGTAAGATAAATATGTATATATATATAGTAAGCTTTCGGGAGTTGTTATAATTTGCCGAAATGCTGACTTGTAAGACATTTATAATTTATCAAATTCAATAATCATAAGCTAAGTGATATCATTGATATGTCCATTACATGTTTAAACTTTATTAGAGAGGTTCAATGAATATAAAACAATTGTTGTTCGGGAATATTCCCATCAGTTACATCATTGTGATATTTATATATTAATCCCTCAAGTTAGAGTGAAACCAGATATCTATTTGACATCTTTCTTACCAATTTTAAACTAATTAAGAACAATAAAGGAATGGTCCAAGTTAAGGGCTGGCCTATGAGCTATGAGTTGTAGTTGCATGTAGTGGCATTATTTTTTTGTTTATACACAGTTACTTTTCTCCTCATCTTTCCACTATTATATTTTCTTTCTCAGAGTTGGAGCCAACCTCTTTGTAAGTCATTAAGCAGCCCATTTTGATACATTTTTATATCCAATTTATATAATAATATGAAGTTTTGTGGTATTTTGGAATATTCCTCTTAATATAAATAATTTGATTTTACATATCGTTCTAAATAAACCTATTAGATAAATACTATTAATATGGAGTGCTGGTTGTACTGAAAAATAATAATTAAAAAACATTAGGGAAAGGAAACAAAAGAAGCTAAATAAGAATTTGCTATATTTTGATGGCCCCTTCCAACCTAACTTTGCATTTTCTTTTCTCACTATCTTTAAGAAATAAATTATGTATTCCTATAATTAATACTTGATACGTAAACCGGGACGTCATTCGTAAGCAACACACTTAGTTCTGAAATTTATACTAAAATGGTAATGACATTTATATTAAAATGGTATGAAATCTATAAAATTAATAATAATATATACAGTGTTTGGCAAATGAAGATCATCAATACATTTTTTGGTACATAAAGATCATCAATACATGGTGAAGAAGTAAAGAAAGGACGTTCTGAATGATATTATCTGTTTTTCTCTTATAGATACCACAAAATTTTATACAGCTCTTAAAATATTTCAATTTTTTCCCCTTAATATGGTATTCAGGAATAGTTTCTAAAAAGTGTGCTTGTTTTAGAACATAGTTATGTGACTATAATTGGTGATCATTAAAATAACAATAGGACTAAATAGAAAAGAATAAAAATGAACAAAATAATAGGAATGAAAATGAATATATGTTACTTATTGTTCCTTCTTTAAGAAATGAGTAGTGAAAAGAATATGAAAATTTGTTTTTAATAAATGGTGTAATATTTAAGAAATGAAAAGGAATTTGTTATTCTTATTTATTCTTTTGGTCACTAATTAAAGCTTTGTAATTGACATATTGTACTATATACACATATAATATAATTACTACTAATCTGTATTTCGCCTAACTCTAATGCTCTAGTTGGTCGTCATTTGATCTCTGATTAAGGACTGAGTTTTAGTAGAATATTAATTGTTTATACAAATGAAAAATGTTATGAAGTTCCAGAACAAATGCGATATCGCCCCCATGTGAATCATGTGATTATGTCCCCTGGCTATGCTTAGAGGTTAAGTGTTAATAACTTTTATATTGTTTTCGAAGTGTTACCTTTTCCTGCCAGATAATTAATTTATTTTGTTCTTAATTTGAACTTTGAGGTCTATTAAGAGCCGTCCATTGAGAACATGGCTTGCGCAACGCACGTGGTTTCGTACGGTGCAGATCTATTAAAGAGATTCCCATTGAAAAAGTCGTCGTGAACTGTAGTAGAAGCAGGTGACGTGAATTATTAACAAATAATTACCAACTGTAACTAAAAGCCGCACGAGGTGAACTGATCAAAAGGTAACTGTTGCCAAAATGTGATTAGCCTCCACCTTTTGATTCAATAAAATATATCAAAATATTCAACATCATCAATGACTTTAACAAATATATTAAAAATCAAAAATTGCATTCTATAATCACAAAAATCTAAATTTGCAACTAATCCAAAATCACATTTTCTCTCCTCCTTTCTCTTTTTATCTTTCTATTTCCTCTCTAGTTTTTTTTTACCAATTCACCTATATAATTATATATAATTTTCTAAGAATGACGTACTTTCAAAACATTGATTGTTTATTTCTTTTTAGTATCTTTTAATATCTGGTAAATTGTACCAATGTATTTTTCTAATTTACTATTTAGCATTAACACACTATTACAAAAAAAAAAATTATACACTTACCATTTATACATTTTTCTTAAAAATATACAATTGAAATACCATACAATTTTTTAATTACAGAAAACAGTTTTTTATAGAAATGATAAAACAATAGATGTGAGGGGTGGTTGGCTGGTATGCAGTAAATGTTTTTAGTTTTAATGTTTGATTATAACTATAAATATTACCAATTATGTTTAATTTAATTTTTAAAGTTACCGTCAAAACACTAAAGAAATAAATGTATGAACTATTTTTTCTGGTGTTAAAAAGTACTATATTTTCTAAAATATTATTTATTAAGTTGTAGAAAAATATATTGTTGTAGAATTTTTTTTCTTTTTCTCATTTAGTTCTTAAAAAAAATCATATACATTAAATTCAACAACAATATTTCTGTCATTACAACCCCAACCAATCATCTTGTATTACTCTTAACAAAAACACATCCAAAATATTTTATGGAGTTACTCAAAATATAATAAAATATTAACAATTAATAAATAAATGAGTATTTTAGTTGCAAAATATATTATAAATAACTTAAGTTATAAGGTAGATATATATTCCCTCCTTTTTCAATACAATGACATTTTATGATTTTGTACACAAATTAAGAAAATATTTATATTTTATATTTTCTAAATAAAAACATCATTAACTATTTAAATAATTATAATTCAACCAATAATAAAATAAAATACATAATTTTATTAGTTATAAAACATTAACTGGTAATAAATTTTATATAAAATTAAAAAATTATATAAATTTTTTAAAAAAATCTTCTAAACATCATAAATAGAGGGAGTATTAATTTACAGTCTTTGTATCTACAAATTATTATATTACTATTTTTATTTAGTGTATTTTGAGAACTCACCATGGATATAGAGAGCTTACCATGGAGGTGCTCCCGTGCTACTTCCATCCTCCTTTATTTCCTTAAACAAACTGAATATATAAATAAATTAAAAAAGTCAAGTGGATGCTTGCTTTGGTTTCTATATAATCTACAACAAACCCTTCATCAAAAACCTCTTTCCCCTTCACTCATATTATCTTCCTTATCTCCACCATATTCCTCTGTTTTTGGTTCTTCATATATAGAGATCTCCTCTGTTTCTCCTCTCCTCTCTTCTCCTCTGTTTCTCTCATCTATCATCAATAACTAAAACCCAGACGGAGGAAAACACACATAAAAACTGAAACTTTGATGGTCGGAAACTAATGACTCCGGTTCTCTGCGAAATCTTGCTCTCTGGGCTCACGGTTAAATCTGCTCTCCGCCGTAGAACCCATCTCGTTCAATCATTCTCCGTCGTCTTCCTCTACTGGTTTTACAACGTTTCATGAATTGCTGAAAACCCTCAAATATAATCCTTAAGTTAAATTAATTTACATCATATATTAATTATTTTCAGACAATTAAAAAACCCAACAAAAGATCTGTCTTTTTTTTTGTTCTTGTAATTTTCTTTGTTAAACATATTTTTTGCGGCGGAGTATAATGGCGTCATCTAGCAGCACATATCGGAGCTCTAGCTCTTCCGACGGCGGTAATCCGAACGCCGCCGTCGCCGTTGACGAGCGAAAGCGTAAGAGAATGCTATCGAATCGTGAATCAGCTCGTAGATCAAGAATGCGTAAACAAAAACACATCGACGATCTAACGGCTCAGATCAATCAGCTTTCAAGCGACAACCGTCAGATCTTGACGAGCCTCACCGTCACATCTCAGCTTTACATGAAGATCCAAGCCGAGAACTCTATTCTAACGGCTCAGATGGCAGAGCTGAGCTCTAGACTCGAGTCTTTAAACGAGATCGTCGATCTCGTGTCGAACGGTGCAGGATTCGGTGGTGGTGTCGATCTGATCGACGGCTGTGGATTTGATGATCGTACGGTTGGGATTAATTGCGAAGGATATTACGATGATATGATGAGCGGCGTTAATCACTGGGGTGGTTCGGTTTATTCTAACCAGCCCATCATGGCTAATGATATCAATCTGTATTAAATTAAGATTAATTATAAAACTAGTATTATTTGCCCCCCTTTATTTTTAAGTTTAGCTTTTTATGTTCTTGGGTTGGTGTGGAAATGTAATATTATTTCATATGCATCCTGATTGGTTGAAAGGATAAATAAACTTATATATATGGGGATATATATAGGCTGTCCTTTGTCATGTATTGTTGTGTGGCTTGTTGTTAATTAATAATATAAATTTCTAAAACTTTTTGTTTGGTATGATTATGTTTTTTTTCTTCTTCTCCTTGTAATATTAGGACTGGATCTTAGTTATAATAAGTATAATTAACCTCTAATTAAATTGTTCCAACCAGTTTCCAACTTCTCTTTACTTAACACACAACACTAACCTAATTAACGTTACGATCGTCTCCACTCACCTTAATACAAAGATAAATAAACATATCTCTTCGGTCATATAAATCAAAGCATCTGATTACATATTAAAACCAAACACTATAAAATTTGAGGGTATATCTTTCATAACCTTTGAAGCAAATCAAAATATTGTTATTATTCATTAGCATGTTTGATTAGTTTTGACCTTGCGTTGACTTTTTATTACAACCGGGAAACCAACAAGCACCGTTATTTCTAGGACCCCATACTCCTGCGTCCCCTCCCCATCCCCATCCTCCTCCACCTCCCCATCCACGTCCTGAGCCATCTCCAACACCTCCGTCACCTCCATCACTTCCGCCCCCACCTCCTCCACCTCCACCCCCACCCCCACCACCTCCATTTCCACCACCACCACCGCCACCGCCACCACCACCACCTCCACCTACTGAGGGTCCATTGCTAGGGCCACCTCCTACGCCAATGCCAATACCAATACCAACGCCAACATTGTCATCATTTCTATCATCTCTTTTCTTCCTTTTGTGGTCATTGCATTCTTCATTTCCACCATCATTGCCATCTCTTTCACCTTTTCCATTTCCTCTGCCGCCGCCTCGTCCTCCTCTTCCCCCATCTCCTCCGTTGCAACCACCGCAGTCTCTTTCTTTCCCTCTACAGCTTCCGCAGCCTCCTCCTCCTTCTCCATTACGTTCTTGCACTCTTCGTTCTTTGTTAAGTTCACTCACCATACCATTTTCAAACGCTTTTCCAGATCCTAAAACGGAAGACTGATCAGTACCATTAAAGAATCTTCTCACGGGTCCATAACGCAGCCCTTGAACGGAACTTGAGCTCAAAAGAAACAACACAGCACTAGAAACTAACAAGCACACCACATGAATGCTTGACATTCTCACCAATATCTCCATCGTGATTTCTCTCAATCAAATTCCCTCTCCATTCCCTTCGTTTTTATACTCTTCTAAACCTAAGTAATTAGTCTTTCTAATTAAAATGAGTAGCCACATGACATGAGCATGCATTAACCATATGAAACCTACCATCTTTTATATCTTTTATGTTGTCAATTTCTCATAATCTGTTTTCTTTTGCGAAATGTCATTTTCTGTCATAAATTATAAATCGGTAAACGTGTCGATATTATCTTCATAATAAAAGTTGGTATCACGAGAAATGTCATGAGCAATTTGGAGGAAATGAGTCATGCTCTTTGTTTAGGATCATTTTGTTAACATTTTTTTTTTCATTTTGTTAACTATGAAAATTTGAGCTCTTTCAAATCTGTATGTTAACCTCTACTTGTATTTAGCTCTAAAAAACCTCTACTTGTGTTTGTAGAGATTTATATAAAGAAAAATCTAAAGATTACTGTCTATTAATTTTGGAGCAAATTCAAAGGCTTAAATCCTATGTTTGTTTAATGTGATATTATACCAACTAATTCTTTTACAACATAAAAGATAAGAGAATGTAGTTAATCAATACTTCATTTGTGCCAAAAAGATGTATGTATTATAATTCACATTTATTAAGAAAACATATAAAATTTTAGTTATCAATATATTATTTTTTGTAATTAAACTATTTTCTACACTTTTAGTTAATAATAAATCCAATTTTTTTTTTGAAATTTACAATTTACCCTTAATTAATGCATTAAAAATGTAAAAAATATATATGTTTGCTCCTTGATAATAATTTTCTCACATAGCTTTAAACTCAAACTCTTCAAAATCCCCCTTCCTCACATCTTAGCCCGGTGGTGAGTCCAGCTCCAGCAGCTGATCATGAACACATTTGAAGCAAAGCATAAGATACATCTGGTACATGATCAACACATCCATTTCTTTTTATTGAAATAAGCCAAAGAAACATGGTATAGTTTTTACTTTATCTTCAAAGGATGCTGCAACAGCAACAGAACCAGTAACAGTTCCTGCAGCACTAGCAGCTGCAGCAGCAAACCCACTGGCTACAGTTACAGGAACTAGAGTGCCTAGTGTTGGTGCCACTGCACCAAACGCTGCAGTGATTGCTGGGACAGCCAATCCTGTTTAATATAATATGGAAATGAAAACAAGATGAGTTTGCATTTTCTAAATCCAAACTCTCTGTTTATTGAGTACGGCCGTTTTTGAATCAAAGAAGCTGGAGACTACACTTGTCAGAAAGAAGCAAACGAAAAAACAAGAAGAGATGTGAAACATTAAAACAAAAGAATGTATATAGAATAGATGATGATCGCTACACAATGTTTTGATTACATGATCCATTGACTAAACTTTCTTCCATATTTAAACTTACCCTACTAAGTACACAATCATTGTAAAAATACAGAAGTTGGTCTGTGCAAATCTTAGCACAGGAAGACAACATACAAAACCTAAACAATGTGTGCAGCCAAAAATATCACGAAGAAACATTTGATCATATCTTCCTTCTTTCTGATGATGCTTCGCCACTATTTATGTTCTGTAATAATCCTCCAAACAGAAAAATGAGAAAAGAGGGCAAAGTCCACCACTGATCAGACAATCCTGGACATTGGATGATGTATGGTAGAACGTGTGCCCTGGTTATGATTCTCTCCAGTTGAACCGGTACTTATCGTGCTCACAGCTAGTTGTTAGTTCTTGAAAGCATTTCCAGATCATTTGTGGAGCTCATAGAGTCACCTTTGCTTGCATCAAGTGCTGGGCTATGTCCTTCAACGGGACTGAAGCTATCGTTAATGGAGTGGTGGATTAATTCTCCAGGACCACGGAAGGTTGAAGTTGGAGATGGAAGACGTTTTTGGGACTCCATGGATTCAACTTCCGCCAAAAGATCTGAGACTGACTCGTCACATTCGTCAAGGTCCAGTTACAATGGGTTGCCAATCAGTGGTAGTATTAGAGGCAAAGTCTGATGTCTCCATACGATATAATCACAGGTTGATGGAAGAGTTGATTTTTCTTTTTTTTGTGTAAGACGCAAGTACACCAGATGTGTCTTTCTGTTTTTCCCTAGATCCTCCCTACCCCTAAGTATGTTATTATTATACTTTATCCGTTCCACTAAGATAAATGTTTTACAAAAATAAATTGTTTCACAAAGATGTATTTTTTATGTTTTCTATATAAAAATTGTAAATTTCAATAAAATTAATTGAATTTATTGAAAGACTATTGGTTAAAATGCATTGGAATTTGATAATTTCTAAAAACAATGTATGATTAATGTGTTTTTTTAATATGTGTGAAAACACTAAAACATCCATCTTAATGGAACGGAGGGAGTATATCTTAGACACACTCATGCAAAACACTCCCTTCTCTGGAGATTCTACTTCTGTCCTTGATGCGCACACTGGTCTGAATATGCTACTACACAAGCTTAGATAATCCAGTTTTCAAATCAATATTCTAATTGTGTCCTTGATGGAAATCTCAGCTTCTCAAGTTGTAGAAAAGAAAACAGAAAAGTAATTATCTGACAGATCAAATTAGTATAACAAGGAGGCGATGGATTTTGCTAATATGCGTAATAACTATGGGGTACATACTCTTGAACATGAACGCTAAACAAATTCATGAACAGTCGTGATTGTACGTGTCTTTTAGTTTATGTGTTTTCTTTTGTAATGTGGAATTTAGATATATTACGCCATGGTATCAGTTTCAATCTGCACAAAAACTATAGCCTGAAAGCTCCACAGCTGTGCATATCGATCATTGGCATGATCAAACCGGCTGACTTGTACTCAGGATAACAAAACCTCACATGGGCAAATAGTAACTTAGGTTTGCTATTCTTGAGAAGTGTAGATTTCAGAACACAAGGAGGTTCAAAAGGAAACACATCAAAACTCAAAATATATCTTATGAAACCTATTCAGCCTTGGAGGCAGAAGCAGCAGCTTGACCTCTGAGACGACCAGTCCTCCTAGCAGCAATAAGACCAACCTTCTGTCCTGGTGGTGCATCACGCCGAACAGTACTCGCGTGACCAATGTGCTGATGGTTACCTCCTCCATGAGGATGCTCCACTGGATTCATAGCCACACCACGAACCTTAGGCCATGAGTTTCTCTTCACACGGTACTTATGATACGCGTTTCCTGCCTTAAGCATCGGCTTCTCTGTTCTTCCACCACCAGCTACTTGACCAATCATGGCCCTGCATCCACTCGGAACAATCTTCTTCGAACCAGATGGCAACTTGATCCTATCAATAGAATGTTCCCACAAATCAAATACAGATTCAAAGGCACAACCTTTAGAACAGTTATGTCTGAATGAAGATACAAACCTAGTAGTATCATTGTCAGGGTTGTGTGAAATCACAATAGCGTAATCGCCAGAAGCTCTAGCGAGCACACCACGATCACCGACATGATGCTCGACGTTACAGACAACAGCTCCTTCAGGGATAGCTCTAAGCGGGAGAACATTTCCGACAACAAGAGTGGCTTTCTTACCACAGTACAAGAACTGTCCGGTGTACATACCTTCGGCGGCGACGAAGAGCTCCTTCTGCTTCTTGTAACGGAAAGGATGACGGAAAGCGACGCGAGCAAGGGGTGCACCACGGCCAGGATCGTGGATGATCTCGGTCACGACTCCCTTGAGGTATCCATTTCTCTCGCCGAAGTCGAGGCTACGGAACTTGGCTGGACCTTTGCGGTGGTGAGTGTGGGATTTGAAGACGGAACCTGCTCCCTTACGTTGAGCTCTGATGACACGACCCATTGGTGGATGCTTGACGGCGAAGGGTTTGACACCGAACTCGAAAGTGTGAAAAAAATCAGGTTTTATTGTGCAGCCTGAAGTTGTTTAAACCCTAAAGGGCTTTAAGAACAAAAGCCCATTAAACCCATCCAAAGCCTGTTACTATCATTTCTTGAAATTCATGCAAGTTTAGATAGGCTATTAACAAGTTGAATTCAAATGGAATCTATATATATTTATCACCTGAATCAAACAAAATATAGTTTCACTTTGGTTCGTATATGGATTAAAGATGCGTTGAAAGAAAATCGAAACAAACGGAATAAATGTGAAGATAGTATTAAACATGTGTAGTTTGAGTTGTGTGACATTGTATGATGCATCATGTGTAGTTTGAGTTGTGTGACGACATACACAGAATCTTTGTTCACATTTACTATGGAAAAAAGGAAAGTTAATTATCGCTACTCTTCTCAAGATCACCCGTCAACATGTCATGTTGGCCTTTCACATTGACTTGGGGAAAAAGTTTCTCAGCCCACCCAACTGCTACAAAAATATTTTAAGAAAAAAAAAACTACAAACTTAAATTTTAGAAAAAGGAAAAAAAAAAAGAGTTGATGGTTAACCCCTTCGTCTTTGTTTCTTGTTTTTGGATAAACCCTCCACTTCAAATCCTAATTTCTTTATACTATAGAGACTTCTTCTTCTAACCATCACAAAAGATAATCAAGCATCTTGTAACTATAAGTCATTCTTCTTTGATTCTCGAGTTCCCGATTGAATCTATCTGAACATAGAGAATAGAGACCTGAAGACTGCTTCATCACAGGGTATGATTACACCCATATTATGGTCAAAACCATACTCTTCCTCGGCTAGTCGGAGCAATGTTTGAAACTCGGAGTGTTCGAGCCACGAGATGGGAACGATGTACCGACTTCGGTTTGGTCCAACGTAAACCGGAAAATGACCTTTCGGCACGTCTTGAGGAAGACCATCTTCTTCTTCTTTATAGTAGCAACCGGTGACGTTCTTCTTCTTCCCTAGACTCGACGAGCATCTCTTTAAGACTTGCTTGATCGATGCTGCTTGAGATGACCTCTTTATCGCCATTATTATTCTTTTTTTTCTGAAATTTGGGTTTTGTTTGAAGAATGTTATGGATGCTAGAGGTACATGGAGAATGACTTATATATATAATATGCACTATGCTTTTATAATTTGGTGAGTAGAGCTATATAATGATTAATTGGGTTTGACCAAACAGTGACTATATTGTATGTATTATTAAATGTATGTTAAAACATTTACATGTACATAAAGATATAGATATGCATTAGAATCAATGCACAAGACTTTTTTTAATTTGTTAATTTACTTACTTTGATCATAATTAGGTTGACTATTTATGCGTTGAAAAAGTTAGTGATAAATCATATATTCATATGTATAAATTCAACGTAATTAAAAATGAAAAAAATATACAGTATGTATATATATATATATTTATATTCCCCGTAATCTGATCATAACCCTATTTTTGGGATCATATAAAGCCAAATCTTTTGTTTGGATTCAAACTAGGATCGACATCTAGATTTTCTGTTCTTGTGAAAGCAAAATCATGTGGGTTGTAGGAGGCAAGAGCAAAAAAATATTGAGGGACAGAGCCAACAAGGATGAGAGAGAGTGAAATTAAAATTGTGAAAGAATGTATACAAAATTCAATTGGGTAGCTAGGGACTATGACATTGCCCTACAGTGTCTCCCTTTTGCCTTTACATACTTGACACAATTTTACAGACAAATGTCCAAGTTGTCTCTCTTACCTCTAATATCGTATAATATAGATCATTATAAATGAGACCATGGCATGTTTTATATCTTTATAGTATAGATATGTTATGTATGTACATGCTTACGGACGAAATAATAGTTTTTGTAAGTTGTAGCCAACGTACGTACTTGCGGTGATACATAAATGTTATAAAGGAATCGACACAAAGATATCGCAAAACCTTTGTCTTTGTTTTGCTTCAACTGGCCATTACTGAATCATACATAAACGCCCATTTCTCTCATAAGAAAAGATAACATGTTGTTTTTTCTAACAATCAATGTCTTCTAGATGTAAGAGAAAACTAATATATTTGAAGTTACCGTTTTAAAAATTTGAAAGATTGACCAATAATATGTTACAGTAATTGATTTTTGTTTGTTCTAGAAGTTTTTGAAGAAACTACTGACTTACACAACTGTTTGACTTATCAGAATACCCGATCGAACTTTTTAAAATACAAGAATCAATGGGTTTATGTAAGTCACTTTTGGATTTATATCAAATAGAGTAATTTGGTAGGAACTTTTTAATTTAACAAATATTGCTATCAATCATATCATTAGTGGACATGTTTTGTCTATTTTAAGAAATTTGATATATATATAACTGCTCTTTTGCATACATAAAAGTTGACTTTGAGAATATATAACACATAAAATGATTTGATTTCTGTTTTTTTTTTTAATTTACCAATACGAATTCTAAATACTCTTGCAATGAGTGATGACAATCAATTAGTTAATCAATTTAAATTTGTTTTCAGCATACGTATAATACGTACCTAAGATGGTAAGCATAAAGGATTTAAGTCCCCATGTGAGAATTAGAACAATGCTTTAGGCTCAAACCTAATCTTTTGTTTTATTATGATTCCATCCTCGAAGTTAAAGTCTTGTGTTCACATACTTCTTTTCACGTACCTTTCGCCGTCCTTCCCATTTTCTTACTTGTCAATGCATGTGATCAAAATCAAAACATCATATCTAGCATGTTTATTGAGGGTCTTTTAGTACGGGTCTATTAACGGAATTTAAGAGAAGGTCTCTTAGCTTTTAACTAGAAAAGTTAAGAGACGTCTCTTAAGTATAGTTAAAAGCTAAGAGACGTCTTTTAAATCCCGTTAAGAAACATGCTCTAAGAGATCCTCAATAAACATGCTCTTAGTTTTCACCTTTGATTTATAATAATAGTTTGTTCAGTCCATATGATAAAAAAACGAATCAAACTATAACGAACAATATTAGTTCTTGCTGTGATATATGAATGATATAAATACAGAAATACTTTCCAGAAATTAGAATTAATTCTTGCTTTTACCATTCTTATCACTTATATTTTGTAAAATATCCATATATATAAGTACCTATGCATATGCGATGAACATGTTAAAAATATAATTAAAACAAAAAATACTACTATACTAGTTACTAAAACCAGATTTAAACGATATTCTTTTCCACTAGAGTTTTCAGCTTTTCATGATGATGTTGATCAGTAAGTAAATGCCTTTTTTTCTCTGGAAGTTGTCGGCATGACTAGATATAGACTACAATTGTAAATATTTTTTCAATAAAATTTCTATTTATTCGCAATTTTGACATAGGTAGCAATCCATTCTATGATTCTTTTTATTTTTTTTTATTTTATTTTGTAAAAATTAATATGAATTTTGAACGATAGCAAATTAATCACTTTTCGTCAGATATTAAGTACAAAAAGCAATAAAAATGTTGACAAATCTTGAGAAGAAAGCAAAACAATAACAACAAAATGATAGTGGGTGGTGTAGGATCGAAGGGTGGACAGTGGAATGATGGTAAAACAATGACACTTAGTTGACTATATATAATTGGGGCACTTGTTGTGGTTATAACTCGGAGACATCATCAATTCATTCTTCCTTGACATCAACCGAACGCCTCCAACACCTTCTTCTTCTGCTTAAGATTATCTTTTGTGCGTACCATCAATATTGTGTATCTCACTCAATGATTTATAATATATAATATTTCGTTTACTAATTTTGTAAATAAAAGTCGTCGCTAGCACTCTCACATTACAACTCAAATAAGGTCTAGTGTATATGTGGGGGAAGAGAAGCCAATGTATTTATAAGCAACTGAATTCAGTTTACAAACTCATCAAACTGAACATAGTATGAGAGTCTAAGCACACACTAACCAACTCAAGCTAAAATCAATCTAAACCAAAATTGGTTATGTCGATCTAAAACTAACTATATAATGAGATTTTACCGAGGGTAAGAAAATATTTATCTCAGATAAACATATAATATAACGGAAATAAAATGAGATTTTTATTGTCAACATAAATTGAGTATATTTATAAACAATGAAAGTCCTTTAGTGAACAAGATTTTATTGAAAACTAGAAATTTTAATATAAAAATTTATGTATATTAAAATATTAGTCATGAAATATAATATTATAAGCAAATGCATATATAAATGTGTTAGTACATTATTGTGTCCCTGGCCTGGTGAATGCATATATAAATGTGTTAGTACATTATTGTGTCCCTGGCCTGGTGAATGACATGTATCATCAATATTTCATTGAAAACTATATTTGATCACAAGTATCTTATCCTGACTTTCATGAATGTTATATAGAGAATTTAGATTAAATTTCGGCAATAACTTACTGTTATACTAAGTATTTTATAATTATAAAATTAAAAAGGGAGAAAAGTCAGACGTGTTATGTTCAGCATGTTCCTCTGTAAAATATTAACTAAATATTTTGGGACCCAAATATTTTTGGCAGAAAAAAGAATAATAATAAAAAGAAACACGAAGAAGACAAGGTACAAGGTAAAGAAAGAGCCACTTAAAGTGTGAAAGGTCCATTGTCTTGAAATCATAAGCCTCATCCATGTGGCTACTATCCAAACACCACCAGCAACACCAACTAAGCCAAGAGTGTCATAACATAAAAGCAAACATATATTCTCCACCATGAAATATGAGCCAGCAGTTTGATATTATTTCTCTGGATAACCCTCAAGTGGAGAAGTTAATCTCCCATGTTCTATGGCCACGAAGGACAACAACGATTTTCGAAATCTTTGTTTCTCTCTTTCGGTTTCCAAGTCACATGTGACTATTTTGATTTTTTGGGTTTCATTAAACAAGAGCCTAATAAATATCACTGTCACAAGTCCATGTTTCTACCCACATAAAAAGTAAACTAAATAAATCTGCAATGCTTAAAAATAGATGCATGTGTTAAATCTGAGTTTAGTCAGTTTGAAAGAGGGGAAGAAACTTGATTATAGATTATTTCAAAAGCACTGTTATTGATTAATCAAGAGAAGAGTTACAGTTATGTTTGAACAAGAAAGAAAAAGAGACATTACTCAAGCAAGAGTGAAATCAAAAGATACAAGTCGACGAGATTAAAGCTAAATAGAGAAAACCTTAGTTTTAGCCATTTATCACACAGTTCAAAAGTTTTAAGTCTAAGTTGTATCTTTATACACTCTCAATGTGCTTATGTTTGTGAAAAAAAACATGTAACAAAAAGATTGCAGCGAATGTATGAAAATAGAAGATCTGAGGGAGTAAGATGAGTTAAAGCATATGTATATTGACAATAGATGGTGTTCCCTTTACATGTTCTAACCAATAGAAAGCTGTCCATATATTAAGATATCACAGGTTTTTGTACTCATTGACATATACCAAGGTGTCACAAAAAACTTTCGAGGCAAACTTCTCTGTTGTTTACATTCATAGCTAAAGGAAAACTGAAGTTCTTCAGGTAGCCCATCTATAACTTCTCTGTCTTTGTAGCTCTGCGACATCAGCTTGTATTACATATTAAACATTGTCAGATTATATAAGCATTTCTGAAACAAGAACCATATCCTAGAAAATCAAGACAACCAAAACAAGAATACGCTCAGACAATGAGAGAGAAGCACACACACTCTCGAGTTTTACCATTGTGGGCTTCTCAACAAGTCAGTCCAACTAAATCTATCAAAAAGCAAGCTTAAATAAGTGAGCTGCAGAAACCTTTTGAGAAGCCACCTTAAGTCCGACTCCTTTTCACATATTACAAAAGCTCAAGAAAATTAGAACGCACAATTAAGATTACTTGTTATGCAGGTCAGTTGAAGAAGTTGTCATCTCTGTAAGTGATGTTGCACCAAACACAAGAGTTTTAGAGTTTTTGGTGAACAAGATTTTTGTGAGAGATACAACAACTGCTGTACAGAACACCTTTTGATAGTTAGGAATTGATTAGTCTTGATACACATGTTGTGTGTAGTCACTTAATTTTGGTTGAATTGTTCTGTTATGATTGTTCAAGTGATTTCTAATAAAAGTATCTGTTAAGAAAAATCTTATACTTTTGATTATTCAAATTCCTTCACCTTCTAGCTAGTTTTTTTTCAAACTTGGGATTGGAGTAGTTGGTGATTCTCCCCAACACAGTCAGACAATGTAAAAGGAGGTCAATCAACCACTCTATTAGGGTACTTGAAACTTGGATGCAAGTGGAAGATGACCTTCCTTATAACAACACCAAGATCCTCATTCGTAGCTCCATGTACATAAACAGTCCAGTTATGTGTTAGATATCTAGTTGATGAAAGATATAGAGTCAAAGAAAGTTAAAACATAGCTTTACAGTTACTCAGGGAGGTTAGAAAGACTCCTCTCCCAATGAGAATCCGCACAGGGGGGAAATTTGGGGGGGTTTTTAGGGCTTATCTTTGCTTTTGCATAAGCCATGATAAATTTACAGATAAAGAGTTACAAGAATGTTTTTATCTGAAATAAAGAACAAATAGAGTAAGAAGCTTTGCAACAATCTGGAAGATCTTCTCTTCTGCGAAAGCATTGTCTCAAGAAAAGAAAAGAAAAGAAAAACTACAAACAAGAGAAAAACAATTTCAGATGTTTGATGCACTTAAAGCCATAACTTTGCATTGTTCATTCAAAGCTAGAAGCTGAGCTTCTTTCTTGTCAAGAAGTGCCGTCAGTTTCACATTCTCTTCCATCAGTTTCTGAACTTCAGACTCCTTTTGCGCCTTCTCCCCCTCTAGTTGTGTCGTCTTTGTCACCAACCTGTTTCACACAAAGCTCTGATGATGTTTTAGTTACACACAAGGCTGTTGTAATAAAGAAGATGATGAGACTGACCGTTCAAAGAGCTCTTCGATGGTTTTGAATTGTCTCTCAGAAGAAAGAAGTGTTTCTCTGACATTGGTAAAAGTACTGACATAGCTTTTAAGAGACTCGAACTCTCTCTTCACACGACAAAGCTCCTCTTCATTTTCAACAGCTTTTTCCCTCTGTCTCATTGTCTCTTCAACTAGCTCCTCAATCCTTTCCCTCATTTCACTCAGAACACTATTAGTTCCATGAGCAAATCTCTCCATCTCTTGTAACTTTATAGACAGATTCTCGATCTGAACTGTCTTCCTACTAAGTTCCTCCTCTCCCAAAAGTGCCATCTCCTTTTGAACAGCCGTCTCAGATTCTGCTGCTGTAACTCTCCTAACAAGAGACTCCAGCACACCAGTAACCATCTCTATGGACTGGAGCATCTCATTAGTATAGGCTCCATCCTCTATACCACGGTGCCTTGAAGCTTCTTCACTCAATGTATCTTCACAAGAAGATGAACCACCACCGTCTTTCAGTTCCACTTGAGCAGCTAGATCAGGAATGGCCAAGACTCTAGCTTTTGATCTCAAATAGCGCAGCATTACTGCAGTGGTTCTCACCCTACTTGAAAGAACACCTAACTCCTTCCTGGCGTCTTCTTCTGAACCAAGCTCAAGGTAAGCCTTGACATCCAAAAGCTCAGCTTCTAAACTATCTACCTGAAACCGACGAGATTCCAACTCAGTCTGACATATCTCAGTGGCTTCATCCTGTGCAGATGCATTAGTATCCTCTTTACAAGCCATCACCAGCCTCTTTAAACTGTAATAATAAGTCAGGAAAAAGACAGCTTTAGAACCAAAACCAAAAAAAAAAACATCTATAAGGACAGATCTAAGGTTATGTCTCCTATAAAAGATGTCTTCACTCTATCCTAGACCGATCATTTTCTGTTTAGCTTCATTTGAGTACGGAACAAAGGATATAGGCAACGGCTACGTTTTCAGAAAACGATTATTGGTCTCAGGCTATCAAGAAAACGAGGAT